>OX578154.1:11725643-12150643 GCA_951213105.1 Amaurobius ferox | reverse complement strand
AGAATTTCGAGTAAAAATATATCAATTTCAACTCTCAATTTCGATTTCTAATATTTTTTAAAGATTTTAAAACAAAAGTCACTTTTGGCTAAAAAAAAACGATTTTTGGTTTTTAAATTCTCGCATAGTGAAAAGTACTCATAATTTCGACTAATAATTTACATTTTTAGAAAGCTGAAATATCTGGCATTCTTACAAGTCTAATTTGGTCCAGAAATAATGAAAATTGCCTTCAGGATCGCAATTTTAAAGACGCCATGATTTTAAATTTGTCGGCTACCGGCTCAGTTCTTCAACGGCATTTTCCCCCCATCCGCAGTAGTTTCTTCCCCGTCTCCATGGAGACCGCGCTTTCGGTTTTAAATGAATTACGAGCATAAGTGTTGTATACATCGGGCGAAATTATTATATTTATATGATATTTTAAATGGATATTTTAAATAATTTAAATGATTGAATTATGGTGGTTTGAATTGTGGTGATGTATTTGAAATTATTATATTTATGGATTGGTGGAACGATATGGTTAGCGTGCGGGAATTTCACTCGGTAGGCCCGGGTTCGATTCCCTCCACTGACAAAACTGCTGCCGTGTTCACGCGGAGTACGATCACGTTAAACATGTGGGTCCGTAAGTCCTTCCGAGAGGTTGGTGGTAGAGGAAGGAGGGTACGGACCCTGTGGATGACTTTCCCACTGGGTTCCGGTCTAAATTGGGTGAATAAAAAGAAGGTTATGGAGATTGTCGCGGAGGGCGCGGTAGCCCAGTGGTTGGCGCGCGGGAATTGCACTCGGTAGGCTCGGGTTCGATTGCCGCCACTGCCAAAACTGCTGCCATTTTCACGCGGAGTACGATCACGTTAAACATGTGGATCCGTAAGTCCTTCCGAGAGGTTGTTGGTAGAGGAAGGAGGGTACGGACCCTGTGGATGCCTCCCCTACTGGGTTCCGGTCTAAATTGGGTGAATAAGAAGAAGGTTATGGAGATTGTCGCGGAGGGCGCGGTAGCCCAGTGGTTAGCGCGCGGGATTTGCACTAGGTAGGTCCGGGTTCGATTCCCGCCATTGCCAAAACTGCCGCCGTGTTCAGGCGGAGTACGATCACGTTAAACATGCGGGACCGTAAGTCCTTCCGAGAGGTTGGTGGTAGGGGAAGGAGGGTACGGTCCCTGTGGATGCCTCCCCCACTGAGTTCCTGTCTAAATTGGGTGGCACTTCCTGGCCCTCCAAACAGTTACCTTACACTTTACTGGTAGGTCGCGCCAGCGAGTGTGCCACGGTTAGAATTTGCCACGGTCAGAATTTTCAATGGTAGCGAACAGGCTTGTCGCCAAAGGCGGCTAGTGTGTCAATATATGAAAGCATGACATATAAACGTATATTCCTACGGATAAGTCGTCCAGGAAAGAGCACCAGGCACGAAGTCCCTTTAATCTCCAATCTCAACATTTGGTATTTATCATCATACTGTGGCATTATTTCATTGACCCATTCTAAGAAAACTCGTTGTTTTTATTGACTAGCTTTTATTTTGGCTTGGCTCCTAATGTGGCAGATTGTTTCACATTTGGGTTTAAGCAGTTTGGGGGGTTGGTACAGATCTGGGAATTTACTTCGCTTTTAGCAATTTAAGGAGATGGTTTAGATATTTTAAGTTTAAATTATCCTAGTTTGTGGGTTTTGTTTGGTTTGGGTTGTCAGAAAAGGGGTATACCTAATTTTCAGTATTACTCATGTTTAGAACTGCGCGGGGTCTTTTACGAGATTTGGCCTTTTGATGATCATAATCATGTGGATTGAATAGTATTTCGTTCGGGACGGATGGCAATTTATTGTAAAAGTTTATCGCCTGCTTTTAAATTTCAGTTCTCATGGTTTTGATTTTAAAATATTTCCTTATCACCGAGTTCCTTAGATATCTAAGGGCTTTCCTAATACTCCTAAGTGTTTTGTTTTGTCTTTTTTCTAAGCAGTCTATGGTAGTTTTACAGGCATATCCCCATATTGGGGCTGCATACAGCATTCCTGGGAGGATGGCCGATGTATAAGTTAGAAGTTTGTTTTGGTAACTGAGATTTTCGTTTCCTATGAGTGGGTATAAGGCTCCTATGACCATATGGGCTTTTTTGATTATATTAGTCATGTGCAATTTCCAGATTAGGTGGGAATCTAGCGTTACACCTAGGTATTTGGTGAATTTTACCACGTAAAGGGCTTGATTATTACTTTCGTTATATACATAATGTATAAGGACAGTATTGTGACGGGGTTGAAAATTCGAAATCGAGTTTTCGACGGGAGAGCACGTTTCAAGCATCTCTGATCACGAATCAAACATTTTTGAAGTGATGTCTGTGTGTGTGTGTGTGTGTGTGTGTGTGAAAGTATGTGTGTGTGTGTGTGTGTGTCAGTGAGCCTGTGGAGACGATAACTGACGAACGAATGGACCGATTCGAAGGCAATTTGGTACAAAAATCACAATCCGTAAACACTGGAAGCCTATTGTTCTTATACGTAATCGAATGTTCAGAACCCCCCTAAATTTTCGAATAAAATTTTGAAAAAATCCTCAAAAAATCAAAACCACTAATAAAGTTACGCAAATAGACATTTCTTATGCAATTTTTCATTAGAAAACGATTGGCATAAATTTTAGAACGCTAACATGAACCGTTCTCGAGATATTGCATATTTTTCAAAAAAATTATTAAAAAGTCATATAAAATGAAAAAAATATATTTCCTATTGAGAAACATGTTCACTTTTCATATGTAAAACCATGAGATAAATTGGGTGACATCATTTTCGTGGATCTAGCTCGTTCCATTCATGAAAAAAGATACTTTGAGTAATACTTTTGTATTTGAACGCCAATAGTCATTTATCTGCTGTAAGAACAACTTATTTCTTCGTCCATAACGCTTGGCGAGATTTTGGCGACGAATTTGGCGGAATGTCGCCAACTTGGCGACTTTTTGAAATGTTGCCAAATTAACGAAAATCTCGCCAAATGGATACAAATGACGCTTAATCAATGAAAATGGCGACTAATTGTCGAAAATTCAATATCTTGGAAAGAATATTAGTATCTACTATAAGAAAAACCTATTTTTTTTACTGTAAAAGTAGTAAATTCATTACATTATAAGGAAAGTCATGTGTTGCCCACATCAGATTTTTTATATTCAGAGGGGGCAGGGGTTGTCTACTTCGGGAAAAATATAACCAATGACATTTATTGGGGTTTAATTTTATTCGCCATTTTTCCAGCCATGTTTAGAGTACGTCTACGTATTGTTGTCGCTGTTTGTGCATTACTGAGAAATAAGTGTTTTTTACAAGTATCGCACTGTCGTTTGCATAAATATAAACATGCATTGTCACAATGTTTTAAATTTTATATATAGACGTTCTATTTTTTTCTGGCTTTTAAATATTTCTTTTTTACATTTAATAACATTCTATTATTTTAGGAATAACAACCAAACTAAAAAAATGGACTCTTTTGTTATTCAATAATGATAACATCCGTCTTTGATTAGAAGTTCCACGGTTCGATTTCTGCCCAAGGAAGATTATCCATTTATATTCAAATATGCAGGTACAACCCAAAATTAAAGTAAATAGTTATAAAAACAATCAAAAATCAAAATGAAAATGGTTTAATTTATTACATATGACCTGACTCATTAACTCCAAAAATACACATGGCACTCCAAAAAGATATAAGAGTTTCAATATTCAACGATGTCAGACTATTTTACCTATATACCTATGCTCGTATATCTGTATATATGTTACCGCTAAAGCTTGAAAGCTGTTAATTTGCACATTACCTAGCTAATCTGCAGATTAACTGATTCGCTCCGTTAACGTGCAGAATCAAGAGTTTTCCGCATTTTACCTAGGTAATGTACACACTAACGGCTTCCGTATCGTTAAAGTTCATAAGTTTGTTTCTCTCATTTCCTTTCCCTACTTCTTCCCCCTCTCCCTCCACTTTTAGTTTGGTTTCGCCACCGTCTTGTCGTCCCGGCCTTGTTTATCCCGGCCTTCCATTAAGCTGCTCTAAGTCATCGGACGAGTCGGTTGGTCTGGGCTTTCGACCGTCTCGTCGTCGCCGGTTGTTTTTATTCCTCATAATTTGCGTCGGCTGCCAGTGCGTAGCATAGCTAATTCTGTTTTCAAAATTTTTAATTGATTGATGTTTAATTAGTAATGTTGATGTTTAATAGTTTTTTAATTGATTGATGATTGATTATATCAACTAATTTGTTGATTGTTTGATTGTATTAACTTGATTCTTTAGAAACGCTGCTGTTGTTCCAGCAAAGATCTTATTTTCACTTTAATGAGTGCCTAGTAGGCAATGTGCAGATTATCTAGGTAATTCGAGAAATGAAACAATTTTCGTCACTTTAACGGATCACCCTAGTTAATCTGCACATTACCTAGATAATCTGTAGAATAACTGATGTTTGCAATTTAGCGGTAACATATGTTTATATACATTATATATATATATATATATATATATATATATATATATATATATATATCCAGGGTTGTTCTTCAAGATTACTATCCCTTGGTATGCGATGGTATTATCAATTAGAGCTAAATATCTGTAGAGAGTTGATAGTGCTATTCAGAAATTTAGAAATATTAATAGATTTAAAAGTACGATAATTAAAAGTAAATAATATTTCGCAATCAATAAATAATATTTCATCACCACTTCAATAAGATCCTAAAGCTGACCTTTATACTACCATTTTGGGCTGCCATCCTTAAAGAAGTTTGATGTTTTGGTAATATTATTTTTCATCTCTGGCCGATCTCTTTTTCTACTTATTTTGACGTTTTTACATCAGTTAATAGGGATGCTTGGTTTCTCAGGAGTATGTAATTGGAGTATTTGGTTGTTTGGTAGACTGCGAATTTTATTTTAACTTTTGGGGTAAGTTCTTGGTTTTTTAATCGTATTGTGTTGCTCGAATAACCTCAAAATGGCTATACAAGTACTTATTGAATAATTATACATCGTGCGCTTTGAAAAACATTGTTGCGAATATGTAAAAATTTTCACCGGGATTTGCCTCTATTCCATTAATATGTAGCGGACCTTTGCTTCCATTTAAGGACTTTGCTGTATTCAAGGAGAAAACACATTTACAGGTAGCCATTCCTATTTCGTAATCATAGGGTTGTCATATATTGAATATCGGGACTTGGTTACCATATTTAGGGATTTATCGCCAGATTGGCGACTTTTTGCATGTACTATAATTTTCTCGAGGAAATGAGTATTTTGGGAGATACGAGCCCCTTCTGGAAGTTTCTACGAAGTGTATATAAAAGAAGTCATTACTCAGTTAGAGAGGCGTTGGTGTGTTACGAACTGTATTGAATTGTGAGACACGTCAGCGTTTTGAAAATAGCATTCACTATTTTGTGAATTAGCTGAGAATTTAATTGCTGTTTTATTGTATTTGACAGCTGTTTAGTGATGTTTTAATATAGTTATCGAACTATTCGCTGTATATTGTTACTCTTTATGCTTATTAGTGCTTTTAAATAAAAGTGTTAGTTAGTCAGAAATTCGGACTTATTCTTGTATCCTTAGAGTACACTCAATTCCAGAAGATACTTTGTAACAATATACATTTTTAATCAACTGCGTTTAACTTGAATTTGGTTAACTGGTTACCCAAAAACCTTTTGGACATTTTTAAAATTTTAGCTCAATAATTTTCTTTATCCCTTTCCTTTTTACTTTTCAAAAAAACAACAAACGTTATTTATGCAATATTTTCATTAACGTATGGCTGGAAAATCACACATTGAAATATCGCCCTCGTGCTTAAAAATCGATTTCAATGCAATTCCAAAGTTATAAATATGAATGAAACAACTGACAAAAGATTCTAAAGATATTCTCGGGAGAAAATTCATTACACAAACATTTTTTCTCTGGCGCATCATTAATTTCGTTCAATATTTTTACTTGTCATCTTAAGAGTATTTACCGAAAAATGATATTTTCGAAATCAATCAACAATTGTTTCATAAGTATTTGAAATATTCAAAAGGTTAACTCTTTTTACATTTCTTTTCTAAATGGTAACCGTCATGAAGGAAATTTATTTTAATAAGAATGGGTTGGTTTGTTATTTAAAGCGCTTAAGTGGCGTGAAACGTAAATGAATGTAATAATGTGCCAATATTTCCTTAAATCCCTTCCCAGTTGCAGACTTAATGTGATGAAATATCAAATCTGCAAAAATAATATTCTGTTGTGCTCAACATGACTTTTCTTACAGAAAGGAAAAATCTATATTGCAAGGAATACTTTTGCGAACGCGCAATATTCTCTCATTGGCGCATCCTCTTTCGTCTGTCTCGGAAGCCATGACGTGAGCTCGGTGTTTTCAGGATTTCCCAGTTAGAAGATGGGTTGCCAGATTTAGCAATTTATCCCCAATTTGGCGACATTTGACGACTTCCGGAATGTTCCAGAAACTTCACGCAATAACGATTAGTCTAGGATATATGGAGAGATTTCCAGAAGTTTCTATAGAGATACTATAAAAAACTCATCCCTCCTTTGGAGTGGAGTTGACGAATGGATGTGACACGACCTACATTGCACTGTGATTTTTGTCAATGTTTTGAGAACAGTAGCTGCTGTTTTGTGAAATTACGTCAACATTGTGAATAATATAAGTTATTCTGCGAAATTAGTGGAGCATTTAAGTGCTGTTTGATTGTATATTGTTCCTGTGTACTTTGTGCTTGTGAATAAACGTCAGTTATCCAGAAACTTGGACCCGTTCTTGTATCCAACTTATACACCCCCGGTTCTAGAGGATACGTTTCGCAACAATACAAATTAAAGCTTAATTAAAAATCTAACATCGAATTTGATGAAATTTTCGGGGTAGGCGTGAAAAAGCCCCACTTAAAATTTAGTCCATGGTTCGAGTTTCTAAGACCAGGGGTTATCGATATATTAATAAAACACGCACTATTAAGCTTTCCATTGAGAAGTTGCACACAAACAATATTTTTTCAGCAAAGTCATTTGAAAAAAAAAATCTGATGTGGGCAGTACATGATTTTTCTTATAAGTGCAATGAACTTACTACATTTACAGTTTAAAAAAATGTCATTCTTATAACAGATACTCATATTCTTCCCAAGATACTGAATTTTCTTCAATTAGTCGTCATTTTCATTGATTTAGCGTCATTTTTATTCATTTGGCGAGATTTTCGTTAATTTGGCAACATTTAAGAATGTCGTCAAGTTGGCGACATTCTGCTAAATTTGTCGCCAAAATCTCGCCAAGCGTTATTGACGAAGAAATAAGTTATTCTTACAGCGGATAAATGACTATTGGCGTTCAAATACAAAAGTATTACTCAAGGTATCTTTTCTGGTGAATGGAACGAGTTAGATCCACGAGAATGACGTCACCAAATGTATCGCTTGATATTACATATGAAAAGTGAACATGTTTCTTAAGAGTTAATATTTTTTTAATTTATGGGATTTTTTGATAAATTTATTTGAAAAATGTGCAATATCTCGAAAACGGTTCATGCTAGAGTTCTAAAGTTTATATCAATCGTTTTCTAAGGAAAAATTACATAAGAAATACCTATTTGCGTAACTTTATTAAAAGTTTTGATTTTTTGATGATTTTTTCAAAGTTTCACTCGAAAATTTAGGGGGGTTCTGAACATCCGATTATGTTTTAAAACAATAGACTTCCAGTATTCACGGATATCTCTGTGCTTTTGCATTAATAAAAATAATAGGCTTCCAGTGTTTATGGATTGTGATTTTTGTACCAAATTTCATTCGAATCCTTCCATTCGTTCGTGAGATATCGTCTCCACAGACTCACACACACACACACACACACACAGGCATCACTTCAAAAATGTTCGATTCGTAATCAGGGATGTTTGAAACGTGCTCTCCCGTCGAAAACTCGAATTCGAATTTTCGACCCCGTCACAATACATTCCTTATACATTATGTATATAAGGAAAGTAATATAATATCATGTTGCTAAGCATTGGAATTAAACTCAATGTGTTTATATTTAAAAAAGATTCACGTTCCTAAGCAACGGAATTAAACCCAATGAGTGACATTTTTTATTGTATTATATCCATTACAACAATTGTGTTTAAATACTACGTTGATTATTGATATTTTTAAATTGTTACGTCATCTGTTCTACTTTGGAAAACTATTTTTTCAAATCTATATATTGTTGTACGGGTTGTACTTTCAGTATACTGGTATAATTTTCTAATCTACGAAAATATAAGTAGCACAAGTATGTCTTCCAATACACGGGTACAATCTTCTAATCTACAAAAATATAAGAAGTCCGGGTATGTCTTTTAATCCACGAGAATATAAGTAATACGGGTATGTCTTCTAATATAATTTTGGCACTTTTATTTTGGCATACATTTATTCAATTTCATATTTTGTATAAAATTGTTTTCAAACGGGATCAGGATGTTTAATTCTTCAGATCTGCCCATGAAGATAATTCTGCATAGCGAAAAGAGAGATTCCTAAACTTCCTTTTAGGAACATTGATTTAAATGTTTTAATAGAATATTTAGAATAACAATGTCATTTAGAATACTATAGGAATTTGCACATGATTGTGAATTTTAAATTTCTTTATATTATACAGGGTGTCCCGAAAACATTGACCTCGGCTTTTATTCCTTAAATATTGATCTTTGACATATATAATAAATTACAAACTTGCGTAAAAAGGTACAAAATTTTATGAAATCGATAAAAATTTTCAAGGGATTAAATTTGAAGAAATACAAAATTTAAATTTTTATTTTGCCCCCGTGCAAAAACATTTCCAATGAGTAAAATGTGCCCCGTACACTAATAAGGTGATGTACAAAATTTCAGCGTGCGCGCGCACTCACACACACACGCACACGCACACGCACACACACACACCTTCTTTCATCATGCAAGATATACATTTAGTTAAGCCTGCAGCTATAAAACGATTAAGGGAAAAAAACATAACATTACCCTATACCTTCTTTTGCCACTGTCTACATTATGCGCATACCTTTAATAATAAAGAAACCCATTCTTATTAAAATGAACTTCTTTCATGATGGTTACGGTTAAGAAAATATTTAATGAAAATAACTTACCTTATGAATATTTATGTAACGATTGTTACAAGCTTCAGAAAATGTCATTTTTCTGCAAATACGCTGAGCTGACAAGTAAAAAAAATGTAAGCAAAATTAATGGAGTTTGGGGATGGGGAGATATTTTTGAAATAGAAATGCTTTTAACTCCTTTTGTGAGTCATTTCATTCTTATTTACCTCCTTTGAATTGGCTTTAGAATTCGATTTTAAATATGGAAGTCGATATTTCAACTCCTTCTTTGCAACTACACGTCAGTGAATGTTAAAGAATTAGGATAAAGAATTTAAATTTAATTTTTTTCTTATTTAGATTTTGAAACGTGTAATATCCAGAGAAAAGTCATGTTAGCGTGCTGTAGATGACTATAAGGTATTCCCATCATATGATGGAATTCATAATTTGCAAAATATTATCTTCCATTTGGCGAAATTTCTTTAAATTTGGCGACATTTGCGACATCCCGCCAAATTTTTTGCCAAACGTCACGGACGAACGAACATAGAAATGTATTTTTCTTATACCACATTTTTCTATACTTTCTAAGATATTGAATTTTCATCGATTTGGTGATATTTTTGTTAATCTTTGTGATATTTTGTTAAATTTTGAGACACTTTAAAAAATTCGCCAAAATTGTCGCCAAGTGGGGCAACTGGACTGACAGACAAACGCTGCCGAAACATCATTACAATACTATCCCTTTTCAAAACACAAATAATTTATTTATTTAGCGCCATTTTAATCAATTTGGCGACATTTTTATTGATTTGTCAACAATGTCGTTAATTTGGCGATATTTTAATCAATTTGGCGACATTTTAAATTTTCGCCAATTTGGCGACAAGTGGCGTTGGACTGACAGGCAAACGATACCGAAATATCACTACGATACTATCCCCTTTAAAAACACAATTAATTTCATTAATTTTGAGTCATAATTGTATTAATAATCTGTCATATGACGGGCATACCTTCTAGTATTATTAATAATTAGCTTGTAGCATAAAATATAAAAAAGGTAATTGCGTAACATGTTGCAACATAATTATATGCAATGTTTAGCGTTATACAGGGTATTTCAAAAAGACTGTACACTCAAACCTGTTTTTGTGCGGTCTTTTTTTGTGCGATTTTTTATTTGTGCGACTTTTTTTGTGCGACTTGTTTTGTACGGTATATGAAAATTTCAATCAAATTGGAACATAATTGACGAAGTTATCAATAAAAAAAAATGAGTAGTTTTGGTCGGCCATTTAGTTTTTTCGATTTTTGATATGTATTTCATCACATTACATAAGTATTGCGTCAGTCAATTACATTACATATGTATTGAATTCTATAATCGCATAATTTAATTGTTGAACGCACAAGAATTTCCATGTAAATAAATGAAATGTGCAATAGCATATTGCGGTGGAATTCTTGCGTGGCAAAGCAAAAATGCATTGATCGCAAATAAATATTGAAGGCCATCTGCATCGCGTTAGTTCGGGTTTTCCTGAAACGGACTGCGTGTCTCGTTAGGTCGCTGAGTTGGTGTTTTGCTAATGAGATAGTTGGCGACTGGTCTCATTCTTTGTTTTGTTTGTTTTAACGAGTAGGTAGAAGAAGTTTACTTGAAGGGAGCAAAGAGTTGCTTTTTTTTATTCGTCTCTGATCTGCGCAAGTGACAAGTCCGCTAAATAAAGTGATTTAATAAAAAAGAATATTACGTGTGTTTTAATTTTTAAATCTAATATTAATTGACGTCCTTCAAAGTGCTTTCAGATTCCTATTGTCAGACTACGAAGGATAATGGTTATGCGTTTTGAAAAGTTTTTTATGTGTAAAATAAGTACATATGTAAATAAAATATTTAAAAATATTCGCATGTGTATTTTCTAAATCAGATTCCAAAAGGTTTGCGGAGATTCCAAGTAGCTGCCAAGCCTCGTGTCTTGATTTCGTTTAAAAAAGCAATTCCTAGTTATTTCGTACGGTTTTGAGTTATTTTCTACGTGAGATTTTTTTATGCGGTCCCTATTCAAAGCATAAAAAATACTTTTTAATTGTGTTGCGAAAACTATTTTTTATAGCTACTCGTGAAGTTTTGTACGATTTTTTTTTATGCGTTTTCTTTTATGCTGTCCCTATCCACCGCACAAAAACAGGTTTGAGTGTATAACTAAATATATCTTGAACGATTGGTCATTACCCATGACTGAAATTTAAGAAATGCTTGAATTATAGATAATCATCGTATGCAAACTAACCATGTGATAAATTTTAGCAAAAAGCACGAAATATAACTATGGCGAAGGTGCGATGTCGTACCTTAATCGTTATAGAAGCAATCAGAAAAGAGAAGTTTATTTACAGGAATATAAAATTAGATATTTACACGTATGTACATAGCGTAGTGCTACATCAAAACGCGCGTGAACGTCATACGAATGTACGTCTGCGTCTACCTTGAGAATGCTCTGGGGTACGACATTTATGAGCCAGTGTAGAGGCTTTGCGCAAGCGTCACATGCAAAGCAGAGAGTCTATGAAAATCAAGAAGCTGTGGGGAGTTTTATACTAATCACTTGATCTGGAGGCTTCATGCAAAAACTGGAGGAATGTCGCCATATAACTTTCTATATGGACCTCCTAGTAAAAATTTACAATTATAAAAATATTTTCCATAGCCCAATTAGTAAAAAAAAAAGTTCTTATTATTATATGTTTCGTCATTCTCTTGTCTTTCTTGTGCTATTATTCTATTAATGATATGCAAATTTTGTTCGTGATTTGGCTGGATGTAAAAAGACCAAGGTATCTGTTCAGGAAACAGATACTTCAGATGAAGGAGTTTTACGAATTTTGTAAATATGATTTAAAGGCTTTCAGCGAGAATAAATACTTTCATTCTTACTTTCTCATATGTAGTATTGAGAAAGTAATGTTTTTAGGAAATTTTTTAAGTTTTTGATGCCAATATATGTTTTAAGACCTCTTGAATCCGTTTTAACTATTTTTGAATTGATGTCTGTGGTCGAAAAAATCTAGAACCGGATAAAATTGTTTTAAATTCAAGCGAAAACTTCGAAATTTTATAGTTTCTACATTTCTTATACACATAGTATAAAATATAAGGGAAGTATTGTGACGGAGTCGAAAATTCGAATTCGAGTTTTCGACGGGAGAGCACGTTTCAAGCATTCCTGATCACGAATCAAACATTTTTGAGGTGATGTCTGTGTGTGTGTGTGTGTGTGTGAAAGTATGTGTGTGTGTGTGTGTGTCATGAGTCTGCAGAGACGATTTCTGACGAACAAATAATGAGTATTGAATGAAATTTAGTAAAAAAATTGCAGTCAGAAAATACTGGAAGCCTATTGTTTCTAAACGTAATCAAATGTTCAGAACATCCCTAAATTTTTAAATGAAATTTTGAAAAAAATCCTCAAAAATCAAAACCTTTAATAAAGTTATATAAATAATCATTTCTTATGTAATTTTTTATTAGAAAACGATTGACACAAACTTCAGAAAGCTAGCATGAACCGTTGTCGAGATACTGCATGTTTTTCAAATAAATTTATCAAAAAATCACATAAAATTAAAAAAAAAAATATTAACTATTGTGAAATGCGTTCACTTTTGATATTCAATATTATGCGATAAATGTGTTAACATCATTCTCGCGGAACTAGTTCGTTTCATTCATGAGAGATAATATTTTGGGTTATAGTTTTTATTTGGACGCCATTAGTCATTTATCTGTTATAAGACTAACATATTTCTCTGTGCATAACGTTTGGTGGAATATCGCCAACTTGGCGATTTTTTAAATGTTGCCAAATTGATGAAATTGATGCCAATTTGTCAAGAAGCCTCAAATTGATAAAAATGACTCTAAATTAAAGAAAATGACGTCTAATTGATTAAAATTCATTATCTTGGAAAGAATAAAATAATCTAATAGGAATAATATATTTCTCTTTCCGTAACGCTTGGTGAAATTTTGGCGGTATATCATTAACTTGGCGACTTTTTTCAAATGTTGCCAAATTGACGGAAATATCGCCAAATTGATAAAAATGTCGCCAAATTAATGAAAGTGACGCTAAATGGGAGGTAATGTTTTTCAAATTTTTAATTCCATCATATAACTGGAGCACCTTCTAGTATATAAGAAATGCTCTTATACGTATATATGAAATACTATTTTCTTTACAAAGGATTTTTAAATGAATAGGAAACAATTTGCTAATTGGAACTTCTGTTTTCACAGTTTCTGTTGATCAGGTCAAAATGGTTAAAGTTCTATAATTATAACAAACATTTTGCGGAAAATGTTGTATAGAGAACTGTTTCTTACAAAATATTTTTAAATGAATAGAGAACAATTTGCTAATTAGAACTTTTTGTTTTCACCTTTTTTTGTTGATCGGGTAAAAATGCTTAAAAGTTCTATAATTATAACACTCTTTATACAGCCAATGTTGCATATTAAAGAACTGTTTCTTTTTTTCAAAAGATTTTTAAATGAATAGTTAATAGTTTGCTACTTGGAATTTCTTTTGCAGAAGGTTTATATAAAATAATAAATTCTGTTGTTTTTTACGAAAACGTGTAACTTGAATCAAACTACCGTAATCTGAAAATCTGTCTGAAAATTTGATACATTTCTTAGATTAGAACCATGGGTCTGTGAACAACAGTTCAAGATATGAGTTGTGCAATTACTTTTTAAACACCCTGTACATTATGTACATTTTACGTATATTAAAGAGGTATTTTACGTATGTTTACGCAGTGTTCCTTTCAGACATATATCCGAAGGGGGCAATGGCCCCCGGAAACGATTATTCGCCCCGCTGGAGGCATTTTAAGTTAACCTAATTTCTATTTATGTGACAGTATTTAGATCATATATTTACATAGGACAAAAAGAAAACTTGTGCCCCCCCCCCCCCATAAAATTTCTTTATTCATTTTAGTTTTGGATGAATAAAAATTCAAACAACTTTGAATAATTTAATTTCTTTTGAATTTCCTTTTAAGTGTTATTCTTATTCATATATCTGAAGAATACTTGTTCTAATTCCCGAGACTTTGCATACATACAATGAAAATATTATCTATTTAAATATGCATAAAATAAAAACTCCAATTTATTTATATTTCCAATATTCTTGGCTTGAACGCAATTTTTAAATTTCTTTCGATTTTATCGCAAATATTAGAATTTCCTTATTTACGTTTGATGTCAGAGACAAAAAAATATAATTTTTCGAATGCATTAATTTGAATAAAATAAAATTTACATAGTCAATATATCTACAAAATCTCCTTTAGTATGAAGTATAATTTATTTTGCTTATGAATATTTTCTAAAAGAGGATTTAAATGCAGAAATAAAGCGTATTATGTTTTCATTTTTAATTATATATCTTCTGTTTGTGTAAATTACTCTTCTTACAGTTTAAAATTCATTTTGATTCTATATTTATACTTGGTTTAATTTTGATAGTCTACAAAAAATATTCCTTTGTGGTTTCATTCTCGAAAACAAGAATTGGTATTTAAAACCTAAACAATTAAAACACGTACGTATGTATTTAAGTATGTATCTATGTATATTTAAAATGTTTTCTCAGCTAATTCGTTTTCCCAAAAATCATAATTAGCATCTGTGGTGCACATAAAAAAATGAAACATTATGTTGGATTTTCGAATTATTAAATTACCCATAATTAACGAGGTCGTTGATCGTATAGTTGTGAAACATTGCATTGAGCCGTATTAACCCACCATTAAATTTTTAGTACGAGTTTCTGGAATAAAATATATTAACATAATACCACACAATTAACTTTACCCATTTTAACTTTAAAATAAATATTTATTAAGCACCTTATAATCAGAATTAGATTACAACACTTATCTTTATATTTACGGGGGAGATTGGACAGGTGAGACCAAGCATATAAAAATTCCTAAACTGACTATGACCTTTTATAATTGTTTTGAAGTACATACCTTCTTATTGTCGCTTGTTGCTACTTGATACAAAATCGTCTGAGGCTGTGTGGAACTTAATGCATCTTCTCTATTTTGACGGCACTGCATGAGAACCGTGAAGCATCTCTTTATGTACCCCAGCCGTCTTTAATGCATATCGACATATCGACTCTAACTGCTAACTATTTTCTCCAACTATATCTTACATCTCTCACTACATTACTCGTCTGTTCTGTATTTTCTACATATCTCTTTGCATTACTCTGAAAGATCTGTATTGATTCTGTATCTGAATGTCTTTAACCTTGTTGTCGGTTGCCACCTCTTTTAGCCTGAGGTCTGATACGCCTCTCCGGTTATCATTGGTTGACCTCAGGGCGATGCGACAACATAGCTTCCATATTGGTTTAACTTTGAACCAATCTCGTGGATTCACCCTTAGCCTCCTTGTTTTATGGCTTACGGACCTCTCGGGTCAGGTCTGCTGTAAAACTGGCGTCAACTAGACTGGTGTCTTTGTGTGACCTGTTAGATGTCATAAATACACATATAAACCTGTCTACGTAAATTCTGGACTCACAGTGTCCACTGAAAGAGTTTATCTAAAGAACCTCGCAGCCCCAACCGTGAATCTAACTACAAATCTTCGCACTGACTAGCTGACGCTCTACAGTTGAGCTACTGGGGCTAAATTGTCCACTTATTGCAGAAGTGAACCCAATATATTAGTTGTTATATTAGTTGCTATAATGCGCAATTCTTTTATTTAACTCAAGAAAATTTAAATCCCTAGTTTTTTTTAAATCCACCGCATAAAAAAATATAAAATAATTTAGCATTTAATTTGAACAAAATTTCAAATTGGAAATATGGAGTACCTACTACTGATGAATTGAAATTCCGGTTTCGTTTGGCTCTGCTTCGTAGTCGATGTGTAAAAAATCAAAATTCTATGCCAGTTATGCCCGCCCCCATTTGATGTCGCGAGTGTTTATAAAGGGGTAGCCGTAAATCTTTTAGTGTTGGCAGAAATGATACGATGGAAAGGGTGTTTATTATTTATTGTTCAAGGCTGACAGACATTTTGCGTAATCACTTTTATTAATAGTTTTTTCTTGTTTCAAAAAGGTCCTACATTCTATTTTTAGCTACATGAAACATGTTGGCATTTATAATTGCTAAATGTAACAAATATTGACGATTGTAAAATAAATGCTTTTTTAAATGTATATTTAATTATAATCTTTAACTATTTATTTTATTTACATGCATGGGGTCTCCTAAATGAAATATTACTTAAGTGGGATCTCAGCAGTAAAAAGGTTGTGCACCATTGCTGTAGGTCACAGGAGGGAGGGACGTCTGAAGGGTCTAGTAAGACTTTTAAAAAACTACCCATTTTTGCCGTCTCAAAAGAAGAAATCAAAATTTTGGCTCTGTTAGGTTTTTGTCTCGTGGTCAAAACTGTAAGTGTGCTTTTCAAGGTACCCAAGATTTTGAAGAATCTCTAAAAGAAGACAAACACGGTACATAATTATTATATAAATTCAACAACTTTTTAGTAATTGTCCAAGTACGGGACCATTAGATTTTTTTCCCGAAATTAACCATTTACGCCGAATATCAGCTGCTGATTTTATATTCGTGACTTCTGTGAGAAGTTCGGTAGCGAAAAAAATGTTTATGCCGTAGAAAACAATAAAATGGTATTCTTGAAGTCAAAACTTTTCACCGGGGTTTTAAATACGGCTAGGAATTATAGAAAAGAAGAATAATATCAAAATATCAGATTTTAGCAAAACTGCTACAATATGTACACATACATTGTAACTTCTGGGTGAGTTCCTAAAGCTGTGTTTTGACAATGACGCAGTCATTTCATCCTTAAACGTGAGGCTATGGAGGTAAAAGCACGTAGTTAAAACTTCACACTGAGAAATATGAAATTTGAAATATGAAGTTCCAATATTGTACCGAGACAATCATTAAGGTAACGCTGGGATAAGGCAATTATTACTGCATTGCACGCATTTCTATGATGAAAGGCATAAAATATTTATTTAAACTGTCCATTTTGCAGAAATAAATTATGAGCACAATGCAAAGTAGAACAGAAACAATGAAGAATGTTCCTACGTATTCAAAATTATTTTATCTTTCAATTTATTTTTATATCCATATGTTCGGTACTCTATCCTACAACTATGAAAAAATACTGGTTAATTATATTCATAATGAGGTAAATCTTAATTTAAAAAAAATTGATGTGGGCAGCACATGACTTTCCTTATATAATCCAATGAATTTTCTACTTTTACAGTAAAAAAATTGATTATTTTTATAGTAGTTATTTATATTATTTCCAAGATATTGAATTTTCGTCAATGAGTCGTCAATTTCCATGTCGTCATCATCAATGAGTCGTCATTGATTTAGCGTGATTTTTATCCATTTGGCGAGTTTTTAGTTAATTTAGCAACATTTAAAAAAGTCGCCAAGTTGGCAACATTCCACCAAATTCGTTGCCAAAATCTCGACAAGCGTTATGGACGAAGAAATAAGTTACTCTTACAGTAGATAAATGACTATTGCCGTTGAAATACAAAAGTACTACTCAACGTATCTTTATCATAAATGGAACGAGCTAGATCCACGAGAATGATGTCACCCAATTTATCGCATGGTATTACATATGAAAAGTGAACATGTTTCTCAATAGGAAATATTTTTATTTTTATTTTATACGACTTTTTGATAATTTTTCTGAAAAATGTGCAAAATCTCGAAAACGGTTCATGTTAGAGTTCTAAAATTTAAGTCAATCGTTTTCTAATGAAAAATTACATAAAAAATGTCTATTTGCGTAACTTTATTAGCGGTTTTGATTTTTTGACAATTTTTTCAAAATTTCACTCGAAAATTTAGTGGAGTTTTGAACATTCGATTGCGTATAAAAGCACTAGGCTTCCAGTGTTTACGGATTGTGATTTTTGTACCAAATTTCGTTCGAATCGGTCCATTCATTCGTCAGTTATCGTCTCCACAGACTCACTGACACACACACACACACACACACACACATACTTTCACACACACACACATACTTTCACACACACACACATACTTTCACACACACACACATACTTTCACACACACACACATAATTTCACACACACACACACACACATACTTTCACACACACGTACAGACATCACTTCAAAAATGTTTGATTCGTGATCAGGGATGCTTGAAACTTGCTCTCCCGTCGAAAACTCGAATTCGAATTTTCGACCCCGTCACAATACTTTTCTTATACATAATGTATATAAGGAAAGTAATAATCAAAAATACATATACTAATTACTACGCCTTTCTGCTGAGTCAATTGACAATAGCAGCTAATTTACTAACACAAGTGACACCTAAATATAGTTCTCAAAGCATTATGACATTTTCAAACGTATCCATAGGAGTTTTATTTCCTTCTTTCTAACTCCATGGGCTAGGCCTTCTATTTTATTTAGGAGCTATTGATGCCACCGAGTGGATAGAAATAATGTTTGTAAACATATGAGCAGTAAATGTATCACAGTATGAAAAAAAGTCATGTGATGATTAGAGTAAATATTCAATATGCTTTTCTTTTGTTCATTTATAATGAGTTTTAGTGTATGCTACTAATCAATTTAAATAGTTTAATACATTTTTAAATTTCTTTTACAATTTTCTCTTATTCATACACCTTGAAAAAAAAAACGCAATCAAATTACCGAGACTGCATAAATATAAAAAATGTTTTCATTTCGAATATGCATAAAATAAATATTTCAATTTGTTTATTTTTCAAACATTCTCGGTAAATTCTCAATTTTATTTTGTTTTTAAAAGTATTAGAATTTTACTATTTGATGATATAGAATTTCAAAAACATTCCTACGAATCTTTCGAATGTATTAATTTAAATGTAATACTATTTGATTAGTCAAAAAGGAAATAAAACCTCTTTTAATTTGAAATATCATCTATGTTGCTCATAAATAATGTATAAGTGAATATTTGAATGTAAAAACTACTTTTCATATTTAAATGAGACTTTTCGTGTTCAGCTACCTAGCTGGTCGACGAAGACGGCTTATATTTTTTTAATATCATAATGTATCTGACGCAAACAGAGCATGTATTTCTCTGTAATCTAAATTAATTTTTATTTATTTCATTATTAATAATCATTAAACATAGTCTTACCACAAAAATAAAATATAAAATTAACATCTACCACAAATTGTATCGAATGTGTATTTTTTATAATTTTTATTTTTCAAGTTCTGAGTATTCAAGTGACATCAACTGGCAATAAATTGCAGAAATCGCAGAAATTAAGGATATGCAAACCGTGTTATTACTTTCCTTATATACATAATGTATAAGGAAAGTATTGTGACTGGGT
The DNA here is from genome assembly GCA_951213105.1 of Amaurobius ferox. Lineage (NCBI taxonomy): Eukaryota > Metazoa > Arthropoda > Arachnida > Araneae > Amaurobiidae > Amaurobius > Amaurobius ferox. The sequence goes on along the minus strand of OX578154.1, from coordinate 12,130,982 downwards.
CGAAAATTCGAATTCGAGTTTTCGACGGGAGAGCACGTTTCAAGCATCCCTGATCACGAATCAAACATTTTTGAAGTGATGTCTGTGTGTGTGTGTGTGTGTGAAAGTATGTGTGTGTGTGTGTGTGTGTGTCAGTGAGTCTGTGGAGACGATAACTGACGAACGAATGGACCGATTCGAACCAAATTTGGTACAAAAATCACAATCCGTAAACACTGGAAGCCTATTGTTTTTATACGTAATCGAATGTTCAGAACTCTCCTAAATTTTCGAATGAAATTTTGAAAAAATCGTCAAAAAATCAAAACCGCTAATAAAGTTACGCAAATAGACATGTCTTATGTAATTTTTCATTAGAAAACGATTGGCATAAATTTTAGAACGCTAACATGAACCGTTCTCGAGATATTGTACATTTTTCAAAAAAATTATGAAAAAGTCACATAAAAAAAAAATTCCTATTGAGAAACATGTTCATTTTTCATATGTAATACCATGCGATAAATTGAGTGACATCATTCTCGTGGATCTAGCTCGTTCCATTCATGAAAAAATATACTTTGAATAATACTTTTGTATTTGAACGCCAATAGTCATTTATCTGCTGTAAGAATAACTTTTTTGTTAGTGCTTAACGCTTGGCGAGATTTTGGCGACGAATTTGGCGGACAGCCGCCAACTTGGCGACCTTTTTGAAATGTTGCCAAATTAATGAAAATCTCGCCAAATGGATAAAAATTATGCTAAATCAATGAAAATGACGACTAATTGTCGAAAATTCAATATCTTGGAAAGAATATTAGTATCTACTATAAGAAAAACCTATTTTTTTACTGTAAAAGTAGTAAATTCATTACATTATATAAGGAAAGTCATGTGTTGCCCACATCAGATTTTTTTATTATTGATAATCATAAAACATAGTTCTATCGAAAAACAAAACATAAATTTAACATCTACCACAAATTTTATCGAATTTGTTTGTTTTATTCGCTGTTTTTCATTTGCCGAGTTTTCAAATGACACCAATTCACAATAAATTGCAGAAATCACAGAAATTAATAGATTTGCATATCGCAAATGAAAAAAAACCTAACAAAGCTTTTACGATTAGAGCTCATATAACACCGACTGACTTATAGCAGCCATGTTGAATCAAAGTGAGAAATGCCTAGTGATAAAAAGGGAAAACCAGCACCACTGACCTTTAAAATCTCCTTGTTGACTTCAGGGGAACGCACCTGTTTTGGCGCAGTTATTGCAGATAGCAGCGGAAAAACGATATTCCTACATTCATTTCTTTTACAATTTATATTTCTTCTTCTTGCTGTTTTTCGGGAATTTTAACATTCGTATTTCTTTTTAAGAGTTAGAGCCATTTATGGCTGCCTGCACATTCTTCCATTTTACTGCTAATTTATACTACAGTGCTAAATATCTAGTCACTGCGCTATAGCAAACCTAATGTGCACGCATGATTCAAAATGGTGGATGCTCCAGCTTTCTATATTGGAACCTTATTTATGATAAATACATCACTGCTTATCATAGCAATGACCAGGTTGTGACGTCAGTTGCTAGGCCTCGGTAAACCAGACAATGAAGTTCTCAATCAAAAAACAGAAATTTTTGTGAAAAGAAACAGAAATTTTATGTTTTTGTGTGCAAATTCAGAGAAAATCAGAAAAGAGGGTAATTGAAAAATGACTCTTTTTTTTTTTAGAATGTGAAGATATAAACTCGTATTTTTGCAAAACAATAAAATTGTGGTAATCTTTCATTTTCTATTGAAACGAAATAATAATCAGATTACTTAAAGCATGCATATTTCGATGTATTTAAAAATAAATAAATAAATATGAAGGAATTAACCCACGGCTTTGGTTTGTTACATTGTTTGAAAAACCGCTCTTAGGTCTTCCAGATTTTGTCAAGATGGAAGTTTCTTTATATTATTTCTGATCACTAAGGAAACTATGTGAAAGTCGCTCACAATCGTGCTTCATGGTAAAATAACTAGAAAAGTAATTCAAATTAAAAAAAAAATCTCGCTAATGTTCATCGTCCGGGATCCTGAAGTACATCTGTAGTACATTTTACTACTGTCTGAGTCTACGATGTTCCGTTACAGACGACAAACACATACAGACACACATAAAAGCAATTTAACATCTTTTAGTATACAGAATTTATCAATATTTATTTATCTACCACTTCTGGTTTTACAACTTTATAGCATAAAATTATATGCCATCGCCTATAAAACCATTGAATTGTAAATTTAAATTTATAGCTTTAAAATCGGTAACATAATTCCATTGATTATTCACTCAGTTATATTTAATCATTTAATAAATAAATCCATTATAGTATGTAAATAACGGGATTTTTTTACCTATATAAGATATTTTATAACTATAAAAAATCTTATGAGGTAACTTTATTAACTTCATTTTTACTTTCCTTATATACATAATGTATAAGGAAAGTATTGTGACGAAGTCGAAAATTCGAATTCGAGTTTAAGACGGGTGAGCACGTTTCAAGCATCCTTGATCACGAATCAAACATTTTTGAAGTGATGTCTGTGTGCGCGTGTGTGTGTGTGAAAGTATGTGTGTGTGTGTGTGTGTGTGTTAGTGGGTCTGTGGAGACGATAACTGACGAACGAATGGACCGATTCGATCGAAATTTGGTACAAAAATCACAATCGGTAAACACTGGAAGCCTGTTGCTTTTAAACGTATTCAAATTTTCAGAACCCCCTAAATTTTCGAGTGAAATTTTGAAAAAATCGTCAAAAAATCAAAACCGCTACTAAAGTTACGCAAATAGACATTTCTTATGTAATTTTTCATTAGAAAACGATTAACATAAAATTTAGAACGCTAACATAAACCGTTCTCGAGATATTTCACATTTTTCAAACAAATTATCAAAAAGTCATATAAAAAATATATATATATATTTCCTATTCAGAAACATGTTCACTTTTCATATGTAATACCATGCGATAAATTGAGTGACATCATTCTCGTGGATCTAGCTCGTTCCATTCATGAGAAAAGATACTTCGAGTAAAACTTTTGTATTTGAACGCCAATAGTCATTTATCTGTTATAAGAATAACTTATTTCTCCGTCAGTAAAGTTTGGCGAGATTTTGGCGACGAATTTGGCGGAATGTCGCCAAACTTTGGCGACTTTTTAAAATGGCGACAACATTTCAAAAACTGGCGACTTTTTGAAATGTTGTCACATTAACGAAAATCTCGCCAAATGGATTAAAATGGCGCTAAATCAATGAAAATGACGACTAATTGTCGAAAATTCAATATCTTGGAAAGAATATAAGTATCTACTATAAGAAAAACCTATTTTTACTTTCCCTGCAAAACATGGTAATGTATAGGGAAAGTATTGGAATCATGCCGAAAATCGCAACTCGAGTTTTCGACGGATCTATACGTTTCGAGACCTCTAGAATACGAAAAAACTATTTTTAGCGTGACGTCTGTGTGTGTGTCTGTCTGTGTGTCTGCGTGTCTGTGTGTCTGTGTGTCTGTTTGTCTGTGCAGATTTTGTATCCACTCTAAATAAAAAACTAATGGACTGAATTTCACAAAATTCGGTAGATGAGTCACTTGCGGGTTACCCTGGTGCTGATTAGATTTTGGTATGATTCGGAAAAAAATGACCTGCCTTTTTTTGCAAAATGGCCCGCAAAAATCGTCCAAATCTAAACTAAAGAACTGGGTATACTCAAATATATCCATTAAATGCCGATTTAATACATAATTTTTAAAGACGAAAAGAATAAGACCAACCCCATTACACTAGAACTAGCCGTTCTCGAGATATTTTAGTTTTTCGTACTTTCCCTACGCCACCTTTGAAAATAAGCCAGGTTACCGAATGAGAGCGAATACTTAATTAAAAGTGAAATAAATTTAATTAAAATAAAGAGAACGTTAATATAAGTCTGCAGGGAAAGTCATGTGCTGCTCACATCAGATTTTTTTTACTGTAAAAGTAATAAATTCATTGCATTATATAAGGAAAGTCATGTATTGCCCACATCAGATTTTTTTCCCCAATGGCTGGGGCACATGAATAAAACACAAAAGTAAGAGACAATGAGAAACAATGATGAAAAGAAATAGTTCTACGGCAGTGCAGGTGATGCTTGTCCATAGGTTCATCACCATCACATAGTGGGCAGCCATCCCCAGTAAAATACCAAAACGGTACAAATGTGCAGCAAGGCAGTCACGCCCAATTAACTTTGTGTAACTTTATGTAACTTTGTTGTAACTTTATTTAATGAAACTTTAAGTCACTTTATTTAATGTAATTTTATGTAACTTTATTTAAAACTTCATTTAATGTAACTTTATGTAACTTTATTTAATGTAATTTTATGTAACTTTATTTAATGTAAATGTATGTAAATTTAGTTAATGTAACTTTATTTAATGCCACTTTATTTAATGTAATTTTATGTAACTTTATTTAATATATCTATATGTAACTTTATTTATAAACTTTATGTAACTTTATTTAATGTAATTTTATGTAACTTTATTTAATGTAACTTTATGTCACTTTATTTAATGTAATTTTATGTAACTTTATTTGATATAATTTTATGTAACTTTATTTAATGTAACTTTATGTAATTTTATTTAATATAATTTTATGTGACTTTATTTAACGTAACTTTATGTAGCTTTATTTAATGTAACATTATTTAATATCTTATGTAGTAACTGGGTAATAACTCATTCTTATTGAAGTATGTAGAAAAGAATTATTCTAGACTATGCATACATATAAAGAAAATATTTCTTTCTTTTTTTAAATATGCATAAAATATACATTTCAATTTGTATTCCGAGAGTTTTGGCATAAATACAAAGTCAAAATTTCATTCAAATATTTGATAAGTATTATAAATTTCTTATTTGCGTTTAAAGTGAAAAATATTTTCAAAAATACATATCTAAGAATCTTGCAACTACGTATACTTTGAATGCAAAAAGTTTTATTACTCAAAACAGCTAAAAATCCCCCTCCCCCCTTATGTAGAAGTATCCTTTATTTGACTCATAAATATTTTATAAAGGAGGAATCTGAATGAAAAACACAATACCGCCTTTTCGTATTCTAATCAATCGCTTTCTACTCAGATATGCATATTAAAATTTAGAATGTATTTTGATTTTTATATTCACGCATAATTATTTTTACTTTCTCACATCATTATAATAGAAAAAGTATTGCTTTCAAGAAAAATTTCTGATTCGAGATTTTGAAGGGATAGGCTCGTTTAAATGAACCCGGACTTCTTCCGAACACTTTCAGAAACATGTCAGTTTACTTGTGTTTGTGTGTGTTCCATCATGTGTAAAAATATGTGTCTGATGTGCGGTCGTGAAGTGTGTTGTTAAACACTATCAAAAACGTATCTGACCATGCATCGATATCCATATGTGTGTCAGTATGTATGGGTATCGATTTAAAACCAAATTCTTGGTCTAGAAAGTCGCATTGTTTTTTAAATCGAAGGTACATCCAACGAGCTTATACTACATGGAGATACTATTCGCATTCTGGCAACATTATCCGCCATAAGTTACCATTCGCGCTGCCGGTGACGTCACAACCTGTCAATTTATTTGTTATTTTGAAAATTGAAATCAAAATATATGAAATTAAAACAAGATATGCGAAATGAAATAAAAATATCAATAGATTCATTCAATAGCAAATAGCAAGATCGTAGAGTTGTGGTGGTAATGCTGATAGTTGACTTTATGTGACGTCACGTATAGGAAGAGCTAACTTATGGCGCCGACGCCAGTAGTGCTTCCATGTATATAAACTCGTTGGGTAGATCTTGTTATGTACACAAAATAATCGACTGTTCATTTAATTAATATATTGCTACGAATGCGTAAAACAGCACAGGACTTCTTCCCTAAGGAGAAAACACATTTGCATCCAACAATTGCTTGGGTGGGATAGCTCTGTGGTTAAGGCACTGGGATTGCACTCGTAGGACCCAAGTTCAATTCTCGAATCTGCCCAAAAGCCCTTATGTTCACGCAAAGTACGGGTGCTTTAAATATGTGGTTCTAAACATCCTTCCGGGAGGATGGTGGTAGGGGAAAGTGCGTACCTTCGACCAGAGAAGTAAATTTTCTGCCCTATCCGCGCTTTGTTAACTTTAGCGGCACACATATTTCGCTGAAATTCTGCTCAAATAGTTGCGAAATAATTTCCTTTAGATAAAATGCTATGCTTAGGTTATATTAAAACTAAATGTAATACCCAATAAAACATAGAATATATGTTTTATTTTAATTTAAAATATTTTTGGTGCTGCCATCTGTTGTCGTAATTTAATTCATACCGACTATTTTTATTTTTTAATGAACATTTTTAAATGTCTATTCCTTCTAATACGCTATTAAATACAACAACAGATCATATATAATGCCATAATCACAGAAACGTAATTGAACTTGGACTTGAAGACAAAGGAACTTGAAGACAAAACTGCAGTCCTCAGTGATGTACATTCTGTTCCCTTATCTAATATAACTAAAATGATAAATTACCTTTCCGTGATTGTGGCATTATTGTATATGATCTGTTGTTGTATTTAACACTGTATTAGAAGGAATAGATATTTAAAAATGTTCATTAAAAATAAAAATAATTGGTATGAATTAAATTACGACAACAGATGGCAGCACCAAAAATATTTTGGATTAAAATAAAAAATATATTCTATGTTTTTTGGGGCATTAAATTTAGTTTTAATATAATCTAAGCATTGCATTTTATCTTTCAGAAAATATTTCGCAACTGTTTGAGCAGAATTTCGGCGAAATATGTGTGCCGCGAAAGTTAACAAAGCGCGGATAGGGCAGAAAATTTACTGACGTTCACCCTTAAACCATCGGATTGGTTGGATGGTCTGTGTCTAAAGACAACCATTGATAGGGTGGAATAACCGAGCAGTTAAGTCACGAGGATTGCACTTGGAGGAACCGAGTTTGATTCCTACCTCGAAATACGGCGACATTTTTAGAATTTTGGCGGCATTTTAAAAAGTCGATAAAATTTACCACCAATTCAGAGCAATAATAATAATAAAAAATTTCCACCAATTCGGCGCAAATGCTGCCAACTTTAGCGTAATTCAGCCCTTACTAATTAAAATGGGATGTATATGCGAAAATCCGTAAACCACTTGATAGAAAACAAAAAGCATATATATATATTAGCCATTGTAAAAGATAAATCTTTAGGAACTATAATGTCATTTGGCACTAAATTCAGGTTACCTTCATGTAATAATTCTAAACAAGTGTTAAAGTCAATCAATCTGGACCTTGATAAATTTATTTATGGATTAGCTTCTAAATATGCTCAGCCTTTAGAGGCATTTAATATGTGGAAATTTACTATTTTAAGATCTATTAAAAATACCATTTGTAGTATTAATTTATCTAGATCCATATATAATATGGATAATATAAAGCATTCTGTTAATGATTTACATAGATCTTTTGTTATTACTTATGTAGATAAAGCCTCTAATAATTATGCTATTATTTGTAAAAAATTCTATATTCAATATCTGCTAGATTATTTAAAAAATAATAGTCTATTTAAAATTGATTCACACTCTCTTAATAGTATCAAATTGAAAATTATCAATATGTATAGTGATTTAGATATTAATAATAAATTTTTGACATTTCCATATATTGTGCTTATACCTAAATTTCATAAAAATCCTATTAAATTTAGAACTGTTACTAGTGGTCATAATTCATACTCTACTACTGCTAGTAAATTATTACTAAATTATTTAAATGTACTAAATAGCAATTTACGAGATTCTGGTGATAGCTACATTATTCTAAATAACAGTAAGGAATTAAAAAATAAATTAAAAACGCATGGTAAAATAATAGGATTTCAAACTTTTGATTTTAAAGATCTATTTAATAATATTAAGATCACTGATCTATATGATGTCATTTTAGCTTTATATAATGCTTATATTACTAAACATTCTAATCTTACAAAATTTACCAATTTTCCTAAGCTTCTCCATTTTGTTCTTTTCAATAATTATATCTTTCAAGGTAATAAATTATACTTACAAGTCTCAGGTGTTCCACAAGGTGGCTGTAGTAGCAGTATGTTAGCTAATTTATACCTATATCATTATGAAAAATTCTTTACTTCAACTGATTATAAAATTTATAGATATGTAGATGATCTGATTTGTCTTGTATTTACTGATAACTATGTCATAGATATAGATTTCTATCCGGATAATTTGGAATTAATACCTAATGAAACTTCTATTAGTAATAATGTTTATTATTTGGATTTAAATCTAATTATAGAACCTGCTCATGGGATAGTTACTAAATTATATGATAAAAAAGATTTTTTTAAATTTAATATTAATAAATTATTACCGTTTAATTCCTGCAACTCGATTCAATTGTTTAGAAATATTATACTTAATCAACTTTTTAGAATTTATAGATTATCAGATAAAAAATTTCATACTTTGCACATTAATAACCTCAAAATTACCAGTAAAATGTATCAATATCCTGCATATTTAGTCAATAGTATAGTTAATAAGTTTCGATTAGCCTAAAATTCTCATATTCTCCCCTTATTATCTTATTTTAGCCGTACTTCTTCATTCTCCTGCAATTATATTTTCATCTTTTTATCTCGAAGCTTTAACAGTTGAATAACTCATTTTATTGCTTTTGCGCAGTACTGTTTTTATTACTCTCTTTGGCAACAGCAAATCACATCTTTTCATTTTGGCATATGGCAACGTTGATCCAGTCATATTTTGCTCGTCATGGTTGCGCTGAAGAGGTGCGTTTTGAGGTATTTATGTTTCCTTTATTGTTCCAATCTTTATGCTTGTCGTCCATATAACACAAGTTTATAGATAAAATCTATCTTGTGTTTCAGAAACAAGCATTTTTGTGTTCATTTCGAAAAGATATATGGACCCGATGAGAATTTTTTCGAAATGAACTTTTCGTAAGCCTAATCTCGTAAGCCTAAATCTCCTCCATGTGCAAGCTTTTTTGCTTGATTTTTTTTGTTTTCTTATTTGCATTCCTCATTTTTGAAATTTGTTGATTGTCTTTGTCCTTATGACTTGCATTATGCTTTATTATTTCCTCTTTTTGTCTTAATTTCTTTGTATTTGTAGAAAATTTTGGAATAGTGTATTATGAGTTACTACATACATTCTAACTTTGGATTTAATAATTTATTTTTATACATATATATATATATATATTACAAATGTAAGCATTTTAATGTCTGAAATAATAAAATATATATAGGCACAGTATCTGACTATATATGGCGCTTAGCAAACGCACTCCTACAGTCACTTATATAAATTTCCAAACGCGGCGAAAGAAGGAAGTGACGTACCACAAATTGGTAATGCGTAAGGGGTAGGTAAATGCGTAGGTAATGCGTAGGTATTGGTAAATGCGTAGGTAATGCGTAGTGGGGGTCGCAATCCTCGTGGGGGGTTGCGACCCCCACTATCAGGTTAAGCATGCTTTACACCATGGTAACAATCCCGGGAACCGGTACTTCACTGTGAAATGGCAAAAACCACAATACATATAAATGACATGACATGAAGGAAAATGACCTCCAGAGTAAAAACCCAGAAGTAAATCAACATTGAATATATTAAAAATACCAAAATGTCCTGTATAAACATATAAAAGATGTATATCAATTAAAAATTTCAACTTTCAAGCATACCTGATCACGAATCGAACATTTTTGAAGTAATGTCTGTGTGTGTGTGTCAGTGAGACTTTGGAGACGATAACTGACGAACGAATGGACCGATTCGAACGAAATTTGGTACAAAAATTACAATACCTAAACACTGGAAACCTAATGTTTTTATACGCAATCGAATGTTCAGAACCCCCTTAAATTTTCGAGTGAAATTTTGAAAAAATCGTCAAAAATCAAAACCTCTAATAAAGTTTAACAAATAGACATTTCTTATGTAATATTGCATTAGAAAACGATTGACATAAATTTTAGAACGCTAAGATGAATCATTCTCGAGATATTGCACATTTTTCAAAAAAATTATCAAAAAATCATAAAATATAAAAACAAATACTTCCCATTGAGAAACATGTTCACTTTTCTTATGTAATACCATGCGATAAATTTAGTGACATCATTCTTGTGAATCTAGCTCGTTCCATTCATTAAAAAAGATACTTTGAGTAATACTTTTGTATTTGAACGCCAATAGTCATTTATCTGCTGTAAGAATAACTTATTTCTCCGTCCATAATGTTTGGCGAGATTTTGGTGAGGAATTTGGCGGAATGTCGCCAACTTGGCGCTTTTTTAAATGTTTCCAAATTAACGAAACTATCGCCAAATGGATAAAAATGAAGCTAAATCAATAATGACTCATTGATGATGACGACATGGAAAATGACGACTCATTGACGAAAATTCCATATCCAGGAAAGAATATAAGTATCTACTATAAGAATAACCTATTTTTTTTTTCTATAAATGTAGTAAATTCATTGCATTATATAAGGAAAGTCATGTGCTGCCCACATCAGATTTTTTAATAGTGTTATTTTTCCTGTCTTTGATAAGCGTGAATATTAGTTTCTAATAAAAACATACATCGATTTCAAATCGATACCTAAATTTTAAAAATCATTGAAATTTTATTTCATTCTCAGAGCAAAGCTGCTTTTCTTATTTAAATTTATAAGACACTTTCGCCTGGCAGCTGAAAATCCTTTTATTCCATTGCAAGTCCCCTGAGATGCTGTTCTGAACAAAAGCAAACACAAATATTAAAATCAAACATTCGCGATTCTGTTTATCCAACGCTCAGAAGAAATGCATCAAACTCTCATCCAGGAGACACTGATATACAAATCTCCATCTTCAGCGTGTTATTTTTTCGGTTGATGGGATTTTTGATGAAATTTCCCCTGGAATCGGAATGGAGTTTTCTCTCCGGCCCCTCTACATCCTTAAATTCGTTCTGATCCGAAAGGCGTTCGTATTTTTCTCGTATAATCACAGCCGCTGAAGTGGCAAAAGTGGCATCTCTCTGCATTTATTTTGGATTTAGTATCCTGTATATTATTAGTTTGGTGGTATGCTGTTGGAAAAATTTTGATACGTCATCTATATCAGAAAACCTTCTACAAATAAAAAAATCTGACGTGGTCAGCACATGACTTTCCCTACCGACTTATATCCACGTTCTCTTTATTTTAATGAAATTTAATGCACTTTTAATTCAATTTTCGTTCTCATTTGATAACTGGACTTGAAAGGTGGCGTAGGGAAAATACGAACAAACTAAAATATCTCGAGAACGGCTAGTCCTAGTGTAATGGGGTTGGTCTTATTCTTTTCTTTGTTAAAAATTAAGTATTAAACAAGTATATAATGGATATATTTGAACATACATAGTTTTTTATTTTAGATTTTGGGGGCCATTTTGCAAAACAAGGCAGATTACCTTTTCTGAATCCTACCAAAATCTAATCAGCACCAGGGTGATCCACAAGTAACTTATCTACCGAATTTTGTGAAATTAGGTCCATTAGTTTTTCAGCTAGAGTGAATAAAAGCTTCTGTGGGCCATTTCGCAAAACACGACGGTTTTTTTTTTATCCTGAATCATACCCAAAATTAATCAGCACCAGATTCGCCCACAAGTGACTTACCTACCAAATTTTGTGAAATTCGGTCCATTAGTTTTTTAGTTAGAGTGTATAAAAAATCTGCACAGACAGACAGACAAACACACAGACGCCACGCTAAAAATAGATTTTTTCGTATTCTAGAGGTCTCGAAACGTGTAGATCCGTCGAAAACTCGAGTTGCGGTTTTCAGCATGATTCCAATACTTTCCCTATACATTACCATGTATTGCAGGGAAAGCAAAAAAAGTAAATAAATATGAAAAAAGTGAATATGATGTGAACACTTGCGGTTCACGAACATTGAAATAGTGAACATGTGAATAGGGTATGAACACTTGCGGGTATCGAAATAGCGATGACAGGTTGTTGATTAATACAGGTATACCGAGCAGCAAACCTTATACTGAAATAATTTCACCGTTTTGGCTTCCCATTAAAGCGTTGCAACCCCTGCGAATACAAAATAGTAATTTGAAAATTGTTGAAATATATATCTGTACTCGGTTACTTATTATGTACGGACACTTATTGATGCTCTTGGAAGTCCCTTAATAAAGAATCTGATGTGGGCAACACATGACTTTCCTTATATAATGTAATGAATTTACCACTTTTACAGTAAAATAAATAGGTTTTTCTTATAGTAGATACTAATATTCTTTCCAAGATATTGAATGTTCGAGAATTAGTCGTCATTTCATTGATTTGGCGTCATTTTTATCCATTTGGCGAGTATTTCGTTAATTTGGCAACATTTCAAAAAGTCGCCAAGTTGGCGACATTCCGCCAAATTCGTAGCCAAAATCTCGCCAAGTATAATGGACAAAGAAATAAGTTGTTCTTACAGCAGATAAATGACTATTGGCGTTCAAATACAAAAGTATTACAAAAAGTATCTTTTTTCATGAATGGAGCGAGCTAGATCCACGAGAATGATGTCATCCAATTTATCGCATGGTATTACTGAAAAGTGAACATGTCTCTCAAGAGGAAATATTTTTTTTTATTTTATATGACTTTCTGATAATTTTTTTGAAAAATGTGCAATATCTCGAGAACGGTTCTTGTTAGCTTTCTAAAATTTATGTCAATCGTTTTCTAAGGAAAAATTACAGAAGAAATGTCTATTTGCGTAACTTTATTAGTGGTTTTGATTTTTTGACTATTTTTTCAAAATTTCATTCGAAAATTTAGGGGTGTTCTTAACATTCGATTGCGTATAAAAACAATAGGCTTCCAGTGTTTACGGATTGTGATTTTTGTACCAAATTTGGTTCGAATCGGTCCATTCGTTCGTCAGTTATCGTCTCCACAGACTCACTGACACACACACACACACACACACATACTTTCACACACACACACACACACACAGACATCACTTCAAAAATGTTTGATTCGTGATCAGGGATGCTTGAAACGTGCTCTCCCGTCGAAAAATCGATTTCGAATTTTCGACCCCGTCACAATACTTTCCTTATACATTATGTATATAAGGAAAGTAAAAATCTGATGTGGGTAGCACGTGACTTTCCTTATATAATACAATGGATTTACTACTTTCACAGTAAAGAAAAAATAGATTATTTTTATAGTAGTTATTTATATTCTTTCCAAGATATTGAATTTTCGTCAATGAGTCGTCATTTTCCATGTCGTCATCATCAATGAGTCGTCATTGATTTACCGTCATTTTTATCCATTTGGCGAGTTTTTGTTAATTTAACAACATCTAAAAAAGTCTCCAATTTGGCGACATTCCACCAAATTCGTCGCCAAAATCTCGCCAAGCGCTATGAACGAAGAAATAAGTTATTCTTACAGCAGATAAATGAATATTAGCGTTCAAATACAAAAGTATTACTCAAAGTTTCTTTTTTCATGAATGGAACGAGCTAGATCCACGAGAATGATGTCACCCAATTTATCGCATGGTATTACATATGAAAAGTGAACATGTTTCTGAATAGGAAATATATATTTATTTTATTTTTATATGAGTTTTTGATATTTTTTTTGAAAAATGTGCAATATCTCGAGAACGGTTCGTGTTAGCGTTCTAAAATGTATGTCAATCGTTTTCTAATGAAAAATTACATAAGAAATGTCTATTTGCCTAACTTTATTGGCGGTTTTGATTTTTTGACGATTTTTTACAAATTTCACTCGAAAATTTAGGGGGGTTCTGAACATTCGATTGCGTATAAAAACAATAGGTTTCCAGTGTTTATGGATTGTGATTTTTGTGCCAAATTTCGTTCGAATCGGTTCATTCGTTCGTCAGTTATCGTTTCCACAGACTCACTGACACACACACACACACACACACACAGACATCACTTCAAAAGTGTTTGATTCGTGATCAGTGATGCTTGAAACGTGCTCTCCCGTCGAAAACTCGAATTCGAATTTTCGACCCCGTCACAATACTTTCCTTATACATTATCTATATAAGGAAAGTAAAAAAGTTACTGATCATAAAACTACCCGGCCAGTTCCCTTGTATGTGTCTAGGTTGAATTAGATAGTAATCAATAACGTGTTTCGTTCTAGTTTAAATTGAATCACTTGCAATGCTCTGGTGATTTCTGTAATACAATTAGAGCAAGGCGTGAAGGAGATATGCATCACAGAAGGGTACAAAACACTCATTTTTAAAGAAATATCATGCTAATTTATCGGAATACGGCCAATATAAATACATTAAAAAAATCTGATGTGGCCAACACATGACTTTCCTTATATAATGTAATGAATTTACTACTTTTACAGTAAGAAAATAGGGTTTTCTTATAGTAGATACTAATATTCTTTCCAAGATATTGAATTTTCGACAATTAGTCGTCATTTTCATTGATTTAGCATCATTTTTATCCATTTGGCGAGATTTTCATTAATTTGGCAACATTTCGAAAAAGTCGCCAAGTTGGCGACATTCCGCCAAATTCGTCGCCAAAATCTCGCCAAGCGTTATGCACTAAGAAAAAAGTTATTCTCACAGCAGATAAATGACTATTGGCGTTCAAATACAAAAGTATTGTTCAAAGTATATTTTTTCATGAATGGAACGAGCTAGATCCACGAGAATGATGTCACTCAATTTATCGCATGGTATTACATATGAAAAGTGAACAAGTTTCTCAATAGGAATTTTTTTTTATGTGACTTTTTCATAATTTTTTTGAAAAATGTACAATATCTCGAGAACGGTTCATATTAGCGTTCTAAAATTTATGCCAATCGTTTTCTAATGAAAAATTACATAAGAAATGTCTATTTGCGTAACTTTATTAGCGGTTTTGATTTTTTGACAATTTTTTCAAAATTTCATTCGAAAATTTAGGGGGGTTCTGAACATTCGATTACGTATAAAAACAATAGACTTCCAGTGTTTACGGATTGTGATTTTTGTACCAAATTTGGCTCGAATCGGTCCATTCGTTCGTCAGTTATCGTCTCCACAGACTCACTTACACACACACACACACACACACATACTTTCACACACACACACACACACACACACACACACACACACACACATACACACACACAGACATCACTTCAAAAATGTTTGATTCGTGATCAGGGATGCTTGAAACGTGCTCTCCCGTCGAAAACTCGAATTCGAATTTTCGACCCCGTCACAATACTTTCCTTATACATTATGTATATAAGGAAAGTAATAATAACAGGTGGACAAAATTGCATGTGACTTACCACTGCTGGGTACCGGTCCAGCACAACTCAGCAGTCATATCGTACTCGGGATAAACAATGAGTTAACATTCACAAGGCATGTTGTTCTCATCACTCATTAGTAGTAGATTCATAACTGGCCATGTCAGAGATTCGTGCTAGAAACAAGTGTGAAATAACATAGGCACAGTGCTGTGCTGTGAGGCCAACTGACCTTGGTACAAACGCAGTTGCGAGGATGGGGATTCTGTTAGAAGTACCATCCCGAATCTAGACGCAATGGCGGCGACGGTAATAGCAATCATTCCACGTAGTGTTTACAATCAAGATTCCGTAACGTGAGGTTGTGCAGTCAGCACGGCAACGAATCAAAAAGACTTCAGCTTGGCTTTATGACGTTATGAGATTTCGTCATTCTTGATGTCGCGGTCCAGAGTGAACTTTGCGAGGGGTTTCCAATACCCAGAAAATTTTCGCATTATTACAGTTAAAATTGCTACAGTTAAGCATTATTACAACTAATTTTGAAGTGACAATACCCGGATGTGAACGAAAGGGATTTTAAGTTGCGCTGTTCACTTAGGACTCCGTGACGTCCAAGGAGATTTAATGACTTCGGTGAGGTAAATTGACAGTCACAGTTAACAAGTTCGGTCGCTTTTGGGAACTCGGGAACAAAATGATCACGTTCTTAATACCTATGACATCATATGCGAAAATTCAGGTAAAAATATTTACGTCAGTTATATCTGGGTAGCGCACCCACTGCTTAAAATATACCAACATAACTTCTTTGAAGTCTCAGATTACATCTCCTTAAAACAACACAAGATCAGTCTTGGTCAGTGTTTGTTTCGAGACGTTTTGGCTGGGGTGGGGGTTGGGGGGTGGACGAATGAAACTTTAGGGGAACAAATTTTATATTTGCTCTATATAAATTTATATAAATGTTGTCATATAAGTAGGAACTAGGTTAACATGAACGTCTCAGATGGGGGACGAAACTCCACTGATATGTGGCTTATACAACACTGCTAATGGATTGCACCAGCTGATTCTGACTTCCTGCCTCAATTCTGGGTATTTGTCCCAAAACACCGAGTTTTCAATTTGCATAAAACGCAGCTCGTATCTTGCTTGGAAGTTATATTATTTGAGAGATTCTTACACATAAGGACCATGCAGAGGTCCGACTTTCGCTTTCACAATGACATAAGGACGATGGACATAAGGACCATGTCCATCGTCCTTATGTCATCAAGTTCGACATAAGGACCATGCAGCCAACGGCCTACCGTGCTGAAAACACCGGTTCCCGTTAGATCACCGAAGTCAAGCAGCATCGGGCGTGGTTAGTACTTGGGTGGGTGACCACCTGGGAACACCGCGTGCTGTTGGCAGATTTCGGGCGCGGTAGCCCGGTGGTTTGCGCGCTGGATTTGCACGCTGCCACAACTGCCGCCGTGTTCATGCGGAGTACGATCACGTTAAACATGTGGGTCGGTAAGTCCTTCCGAGAGGTTGGTGGTAGGGGAAGGGGGTACGGTCCCTGTGGATGCCTCCCCCACTGGGTTCCGGTCTAAATTGGGTGGCACTTCCCGGCCGTCCAAACAGTTACCTTACATCTTTCTGGTAGGTGGGACGGTCTGGGTCTCAACAACAACAACAACATAAGAACCATGCAGCCAACGGACCTACCGTGCTGAAAACACCGGTTCTCGTTAGATCACCGAAGTCAAGCAGCATCGGGCGCGGTTAGTACTTGGGTGGGTGTCCACCTGGGAGCACCGCGTGCTGTTGGCAGATTTTGGGCGCGGTAGCCCGGTGGTTTGCACGCTGCCACAACTACCGTCGTGTTCAAGCGGATTACGATCACGTTAAACATGTGGGTCCGTAAGTCCTTCCGAGAGATTGGTGGTAGGGGAAGGAGGGTACGGTCCGTGTGGATGCCTACCCCACTGGGTTCCGGTCAAAATTGGGTGGCACTTTCCGGCCGTCCAAACAATTACCTTACACCTTTCTGGTATGTCGGACGGTCTGGGTCTCAACAACAACAACAACAACAACAAAGGACCATGCTCGCAGTTCGTGAATCTCGTTTTTAAGCCAGTCATTACTTGAGAACTTTTCATATTTGAGAACAAAACTCGTCCGAAAGATTGCTGTCACGTTTCCCATCTGCGTAGGAATGAGATTCGTGTGAAGGGTCGTCACACGCTCAAACTGCCGCAATATAAGTATACAGGGTGATTAAAAAAAGATGGGTCAAATTTTACGAGATGGTAGCACACCAAACCAAGCATTTTTCGTCATAGTTTACCGGCTCTGAAATGAAACGTAAAGGCGTTACAGGGCACTTATTCGTTGGAAAGTGGCCGCTCCGATAACTTAAAAGTGTCATTCTGGTTGTTATTTTCCGGTTGAAAAAGAAAACTACGCATGCAAATTTCATCTGGGGAAGAAGAAGAACCCATTGAATCTGAAGGGGAACTCGTCGCCAGGATTTTGTCGACTGCTGCCGAATTGCGCGTCATGACTGGTCTGTTCGAAAGATTTCGCCAATCCTTCCATCGCCGCTGTAAGGTGTTCATTCAGAATGGCGGTCTCTCTTTTGAGCCATTATTGTAATTATTGTTTATTAAATGTCATTTTATAACTTCTAAGTAATTCTTGTGTTTTACTCCTCCCCTCGTCGGTTTCACACAGGGCCGGATTAAAACTGTTTGGGGCCTAAAGCACAGACAATTTTGACGCCCCTAGGTAGAGGAGCTGATAATTTCTGTCGAAAAAAATGCCATGAATCCTCCCCAAGGTCTGTATTAGCAAACAAACTTACCCATTTGATCGTCGAATGTCCCTTTACGAATAACTTGGCTACATCTATGCCCTTATACCTTTATCAAAATGCTCTCTATCCGACGGACCCAAGAATTGTCCCTTAAAATTTTCCGAGTGAGTTTTTTAAGTAAAAGACCTTAAAAAGGGTTGTGTGTTGTTGTTTATGCCTCTGATTGAAGTGTATGAAACATCTTTTCCCAAAGACCAGCGGCAAATGGGGAAGTTCTTCATATAGCGAAAAATATGATTTAGGTACAAAGAAGCAAAGAGCAAAAGAGTGTTGCGCTGAGTTTCCATTATAAACTCGTCATGACAATGCCTGGAAGCAGTTTATTTATTTATGCTGAATTACGTTGCTTAAGTTTTTACTCATTGATTCCTAGCAGATCATCAATGATACGTCTAAAAATGTTTTTTTATATATTTTATGCGATATTATAAAAATTTTAGTCGATGCAAATATATTTCAAAAATTGCAGAAAGATAATCATTGGCCATCTCTTGCGCAGAGTTGCCTACCAGTTGATGAAGATTTCAGTAGTGAAGAAGGAAATATCAGTAGTGAAGACTTTTTCTAGTAGTCAAGTGAAGTAACATATATACGCTCACAAGATAAAAATGTATATACATAAAATTATTGAAGCACATGTTTAATTATGCATTAATATAAATATTTATATTTACATAAGTTTTTTATCCAGTGTAAATTATTTTACATGGAAAACAAACATTTACATTTGGTAAAACACAAGTTTTCACTAAAAATAATGATACATATTAATCTTTAATAAATAAAATAGAGTGCTGTTAACAAATATGACTATATGTATATCAATTTTAATAAATCGCTGCCAAAAATGGTTTCTTTTTATTTGCCTAAGTCATTGTTTGAATACCACTTTTTGGAAAATATCTCTTCACAGGGTTCATACACATTTTATAAAATAAGAAAATGTGCATCATGCGCAAATGTATTTTTTATGTACTATGCGAACCTTAATAATTATTCAGAATTTAAAAATAAACTACTTCAGTCAATCTAACATGCAAGATTTAGAAGATGGAGATGTATAAAAAAATATATTAATGTACTTTCAGCAATTTACGTGACCATACTGAATTGTGCAATTATTCTGTTTGTGTGAAAAGAATAAAGAAATTAACTTTAGTAATTAATCAGAATATGAAAATAAGCTAGATTAGTCAATCTAATACGAAATATTTAGAAGATGGAAGGAAAAAATATACTAATGGACAATTGGCGATTCAAGTGAACATAAACTGAGTTACGCAATCGCACTATTTATGCGAAAATAATTTATAAAATAACTGCTTAGCGATTTATGCCGAATGACAATTTTAAGGAAGCGATTGCGATCTTAATTTGCACTACCCGCAGCCATAAATCCCCATTGTCACGTTGATTTGATTGGCATTAACGTGCATGTGGCCGTAAATTTACATTGACCTAGACAGAAAAACTATTTTCCGTAGAAAACTGTGCAAATTCCGTGTATCCTATAGAATCTACGGAGAATTGGTAGCAATCGGTATCTCTGCTCTTACGTGGAGCAGTGGGAATCGTCGTTTGCGAGCGTAGTTTTCTTAATCGCCAGGAAACGGATTACTAGAAGAATGAGAAAACTCTGATCGATCTCAAAATTATCGTCTGTTTTTAAATTTCTAACATTTTAGAGAAATGAATGACCGATTTCCGTTTTTATGACATTTTCGGGGCTTCCGTGACCTGTAAATACCCAGATTGAAATTTATTTTATTTATTTTTCTTTTCACAAAATCAATACTTTATTAATTGCACTGTTTATATGGTACAGTGTTCTTGAATTTTATTTCCCCATCCGTGATCATTGATCAAAGGAAATTTTTTTTTTAAATAGAATATATAAATAAAATATTATTGGTACATATTAACGTTCCGCATATATATTTTATTTTATATTTTTAGAAAATCGTAATTTGTGGGATAATAACTGTTATCCATTTAGGGCTTAATAAATGTCCGGAGGGGGCTTAATGTTAGGACTTAATAACCGTCTAAATGATTGGCTCTAAAAATATAACTAATAACCCTTCGGTCGTAAATAAAATAAAATGAACATTTGAGCCTGATATGGTAGAATCAATGTCGATACGAAATCCACACCGAAATATTATTTCAAGTTCTTTAATTTTTCCTGATCACGTTTTTACTTACTGAAATTGTGATTCGGAATGAAAGTATTTAATTAAAATTTTACACACTCCCCACTTTTCTTTTTTTTTTCCGGCCACCCAAATGGTTTCTCTAAGTCCTCGGACGAGACGGATGGTCTGGGCTTTCGACACTCCCCACTTTCATATTTATTGAAAACACGTTTTTGAATTGGCAACAGCTTTTTCGACAAAGAAAGTTAAACCATCTGAATATTACTTTTTTTGAGATGGTAACAGACTTTTCAACAATGAAAGATTAGATTTTAAAGATACAACAAGGAAATTAAAAAACATTCTACAACAGTAACGCAAAAATATTTTCGCTTTAAAATTGTATAACAAATAGAAATTTTCATCTGATTGTTACCAAAATAGGATGGCAAAATATTCCAAATTGTCGTGCCAAATTGCAAATCATTTGATACCGTAGGTTCTTTGCTAGCCTTGACAGTCTTAAAAATCTCCCTATATGAAAATATAGAGAGATATATTTTTAAATATATAGATATAAAGAAATATTTCAACAATTTAAATTTACAGATTCACAGTTTATATGGTACAGTGTTCTTGAATTCTATTTCCCCTTCCGTAATCATTAATCAAAGGAACATTTTTTTTAAATAGAATATATTAATAAAATATTATTGGTATATATTAACGTTCCGCATATATATTTTATTTTATATTTTTAGAAAATCGTAATCTGTGGGATAATAACTGTTATCCATTTAGGGCTTAATAAATGTCCGGAGGGGGCTTAATGTTAGGACTTAATAACCGTCTAAATGATTGGCGCCAAAAATATAACTAATAACCCTTCGGTCGTAAATAAAATAAAATGAACATTTGAGCCTGATATGGTAGAATCAATGTCGATACGAAATCCACACCGAAATATTATTTCAAGTTTTTTAATTTTTCCTGATCACGTTTTTACTTACTGAAATTGTGATTCGGAATGAAAGTATTTAATTAAAATTTTACACACTCCCCACTTTCATATTTATTGAAAACACGTTTTTGAATTGGCAACAGTTTTTTCGACAAAGAAAGTTAAACCATTTGAATATTACTTTTTTTGAGATGGCAACAGACTTTTCAACAATGAAAGATTAGATTTTAAAGATACAACAAAGAAATTAAAAAAACTTTCTACAACAGTAACGCAAAAATATTTTCGCTTTAAAATTGTATAACAAATAGAAATTTTCATCTGATTGTTACCAAAATAGGATGGCAAAATATTCCAAATTGTCGTGCCAAATTGCAAATCATTTGATACCGTAGGTTCTTTGACAGTCTTAAAAATCTCTCTATATGAAAATATAGAGAGATATATTTTTAAATATATAGATATAAAGAAATATTTCAACAATTTAAATTTACAGATTCACAGGCCACCAAAAAAATTCTAAAGAAGTATAATATCGTTAACAAAAATTTAATAAATAAATAAATAGCACTAATTATTATTAATGCATTTCTTGCGGTTTCTTTGAAAGCAATGAAATTTCAAAAAGAAAATTAATAATAATAACATGATTAAATTTAAAGAGTCAATTATTTAAAAATCTGTCCGTAATAAAATTCTTCTATTATCTGATCAAAGTACTTTTCAGTAGTTCACTTTCAGTGGAGATTTAAGCGGTTTTGTAATGCACGTGTTCTTAGTTCATTCCTTTTACTACTTTCCCTGCAATACATGGTAATGTATAGCGAAAATATTGGAATCATGCCGAAAATCGCAACTCGAGTTTTCGACGGATCTACACGTTTCGAGACCTCTAGAATACGAAAAAAACTATTTTTAACGTGACGTCTGTGTGAGTGTCTGTGTGTGCGTCTCTGTGTGTGTGTCTGTGCGATGTATGTATCCACTCTAACTAAAAAACTAATGGGCCGAATTTCATAAAATTTGGTAGGTAAGTTACCTGGGTGAGGACCTGGTGCTGATTAGTTTTTGGTAGGATTCGTAAAAACAGAATCCGCCTTTTTTTGCGGAATGGTCTGTAAAAATTTCATGTATCCACGCTAGCTAAAATACTAATTGACCAAATTTCACAAAATTTGGTAGATAAGTTACTTGTAGGATACTCTGGTGCTGATTAGATTTTGGTATGATCCGGAAATGAACAACCTGCCTTTTTTTGCACAATGGCCCTTAAAAATCGTTAAAATCTAAATTAAAAAACTATGTATGCTTAAATATATCCATTAAATGCCTGTTTTATACGTAATTTTTAACGAAGAAATAAATAAGACCAACCACATTACACTAGGACTAGCCGTTCTCGAGATATTTTAGTTTTTTCGTTTTTTCTCTACGCCACCATTGAAAATGAGTCCAGTTACCAAATGCCAACGAAATTTGAATTAAAAGTGAATTAAATTTAATTAAAATAAAGAGAACGTGTATATAAGTCTGCAAGGAAAGTCATGTGCTGCCCACACCAGATTTTTTATTGGAGTTTTTGTAATATCATTTCACCTCTTGAAACTGACATCTTTTAGTTAAATTTCTTGGATATCACAGTCATTTAGAGGCCTCCAGGCGAAGGACCACGTAGGCCCAATGGAATACGCGGCCCTAATAGAGTCGTCTTATCTACGGATTGCTGCTGTCTGGGCTCCAAACGCAGCATAATTGGTCATATTTTAATTTTTAACACTAGAGCGACGGAAGCGCTCATTTTGACCAGATAACTACTTTAAGAAACGATTCCTCCAAAACGGTTAATTGCAGCCCATTGAAATTTTATGACTTTTCTTATTTTCTTAAAATTATTAAAACATCCTCAATGAGGTAACTATGATATCTTGGTTTTGAATTAAAGGTATGTTGAATTTTTCTATGGAGGTGAAATTAGCTGCTGTCCGTCGGTCTAGGTAGTTCAAAATATCCGGCGTTCTAGTGCTAAAGAACTATAATGAAATTGCAATTGAAAAATCTGATGCGGGCAGCACATGACTTTCCCTGCAGACTTATATACACGTTCTCTTTATTTTAATTAAATTTAATTCACTATTAATTCAATTTTCATTCTCATTTGGTAATTGGACTCATTTTCAAAGGTGGCGGAGAGAAAAACCGAAAAAACCGAAAATATCTCGAGGACGGCTAGTCCTAGTGTAATGGGGTTGGTCTTGATCTTCGTTAAAAATTACGTATAAAACAAGCATTTAATGGATATATTTGAGCATACGTAGCTTTTTAGTTCAGATTTTGACAATTTTTGCGAGCCAATCTGCAAAAAAAGGCAGGTTATTTTTTTCTGAATCGTACCAAAATCTAATCAGCACCAGGGTGACCTATACGTGACTCATCTACCAAATTTTATGAAATTCGGTCCATTAGTTTTTCAGCTAGAGTGGATACAAGCGTTTATGGGCCATTTCGCAAAAAAAAGGCGGGTTCTTTTATCCCGAATCGTACCCAAAACTAATCAGCACCAGACCCGCCCACAAGTGACTTACCTATAAAATTTTGTGAAATTCGGTGTATTAGTTTTTTAGTTAGAGTGGATACAAAATCTGCACAGACAGACACACACACAGACGTCACGCTAAAAATGGTTTTCTCGAATTCTAGAGGTCTCGCAACGTGTAGATACGTCGAAAACTCGAGTTGCGATTTTCGACATGATTCCAATACTTTCCCTATACATTACCATGTATTGCAGGGAAAGTAAAAAGACACCCTGGCGTAAACGGATTTCCGAAATTTCGCACAGAGCTTACTCCCTACAGGGCATTTTTATGCGGACTGATAATGTCACTACTTACTGTAATACTGATAAGTTGATTATATTAATATTGATGAGGTGTAATAAAGTTACCATTGAAGGAAGCAACCACTCTACAACCTTGGAAGATAGAAGAATTTTAAAGGTCGCTCGGGCCGTAGAAAATTCACTGCTCTCAATAATTATATAAGCATTAAGCGAAAATATACAAATTGACACATTTTAGATTTTTTATTAGAGTCCCTTAATTTGCTGGTGCACTAAGCACGTGCTTAGTGCACCCTGCACGTGCCCATTGGGTTATCCAGTACTGGTTTCACCATTAAGCCGACGTGGTTGTCGAATGGTCAAGGCAAGCGTTTCTGTAGCAATCGCTCGACCGCCACGTTGTGGGTTCGAGCCCCACCTAAGGCATGGATGTTTGTGTTGTGGGCGCAATGTGATCCGCCCCCTCTGGTGCGCCTGGGGCAACGTCAATGGACGGCTAAATGGTTCACACTCTGGCCGCTGTAATAAAGGCGAATGACGAAGGTCAAAGTCCCTGGCCATTTGAAAAAAAAAAAAAAAGGTTTCACGATTAAGCGCCCACTGGTGCCTTTACCTTTCATTTTCGACCGGGTAAACTATGACGAAAAATGCTTGGTTTTGTGTGTACTACTACCTCGTAAACTTCGGCCCATCTTTTCTGAATCACCCTGTATAATGCATAAACTTCGTTTAAAGACAAAATGGCAAATGAATAATAACTAACGGTTTTCTGCTATGCTGCCTTTTTAGCTAAATGACATGCTAAACGAGGTCGCTACCCCACTTCCTGAAATCAGTAGCCGGCTATATTTAAAAGTCAGGGACGCTTCTTGTCGGTCGTGAAGAATAAGCTGTTATTTGCCTTTGAAACTAGCAGATCACGTTTTTGTATATATGCTGTATTTATTTTTATTTATTGTTCTTTCTAGATAGTTTTCTCCCGAATGTTAAATTTTTATCGAAACAGAATTGTTATGATATAGCATGAGATATTAAAACATTATTTGACTTAGAGGTAGAAAAATTCTCTGTTATATCGTCTCCAACCACTCTGCAAATTTTTAATAATTCAAATTTCCTCATTGTAAATAGAGTCCATTAAGTAAATAGCACTTTCATGTAATTTAAATCGTAAAAATATTTAAACATTGAATAATGTAACAGCTTCATAAAAATAGTATAAACAAAGATATGTACTGATCAACCGGTTTCGAAAGAAAAACCAGCTTTCTTCTTCACGAGCAATAAGAAGCTCGACGTCTCTTATGTAGACACGTTTAGTAATACGAATAGTTGGTAAAAAACACTCCAGCTGAAAGACAAACTAGTAGAAAATAAAGAATAAACTGGAAGAAAACAAGGCAATAAGAGAACAAATAGCAGAACGGATTGTTTTCTTACCGCCTTATTTCTTTTCCATTCATTAGTTTCTGCTATTTTTTCTTTTCTTCTTGGTTTTTACGCTTATTTGTTGTATTCTGTATCTGGCTTTTCTGTCTCATTAGTATTTTTCTCTTATCTCCTCATGGCAAAATTTTCAATGGCAAAACTTTCTCCTGCATTCAGCCACATGGACTATTCTAACTCAGTTGCTAAACTTACTGAATGAAATTGCGTTTCTTGTTGATAACCGAGAAGAAGGCTATATATATATATATATATATATATATATATATATATATATATATAAGATTTTTTTTAAAAATACTGAAGCAAACTTTAAAAATCATGAAAACTATGCAATTATGCAAATATGAAAATTGCATAAATAAGAATGACAAAACAAAATTAATTTCATTGATTTGGCAAATGCAGCTAATAAATAAAAAAAATAAAATAAAAAGAAACTAAAGCAAAGATTTTTACTTTTGTTTTGTAAGCCTGTTAGATTGACTTTTTGTGTTACAGCTTCTCACTTTTCTTTCATTGGATCTTCAAACCCCTTTTTTTCTTATATACACATACATATATATATATATATATATATATATATATATATATATATATATATATATATATATATATATATATATATATATGTATATATATATATATATATGTATATATATATATATATATATATATATATATATATATATATATATATATATATATATATATATTATATATATATATATATATATATATATATATATATATATATATATATATATATATATATATATATATATATATATATATATATATATATATACATATATATATATATATACAGGGTGGTTAAAAAAAGATGGGCCAAACTTTTCGCAGTGGTAGTACACATTAAACGAAACATTTTTTGTTCTAGTTTACGGGGTCGGAAATGAAATGTAAAGGCGCCATACAAATCTTTTCTTTCACGATTGATAGCATTTTAGATGAAATTTCTTCGAAAAGCAATGCTCGCCAAGTTCGTCGCCAAAATTTCGCTAAGCGTACGGGTGGAGAAACAGGGCATTCTTATAGTAGAAAAATGAATATTGGTGAATTGTTAAGCGTTAAGATACAAAACTATTACCTAAATGTATCTTCTATCTTGAATAGAACGAACTAGGTCCACGAGAATGATGTTAACAAATTTAATGTATAATATGAAAGGTGAACAATATATGTCACAATACTGGATACTTTTTTTGATAAATTTATTTGAAAAATGTGCAATACCTCGAGAACGGTTGGTTCATATTTTAATGAAAAATGACATAAAAAATGATTATTTGCATAACTTTATTGTAGATTTTGATTTTTTGATGATTTTTTCAAAAATTCATTCAAAAATTTGAAAAAGCGGGTGTGTGTGTGTATGTGAGGGGGGAGGCTTCCAAATATTCAATTGCATTTAAAAATAATAGCTTCTAGTATTCACGGATTGTAATTTTTGTAACTAATTACGTTCGAATATCTCCAATTGTTCGCTAAAATATCATCTTCTTGTTGCCAACATTTCGTAATAAAACGTTATTTTGCTCACAAATCCTAATCATTTGCATAGATCTTCAAACGATATATGCATGCCAAGTTTCGAAAAGATTGTAGCTTAATTTCTTATGGGTGCAAATATATTTTGCAACATTTTTCCTATATATATATATATATATATATATATATATATATATATATATATATATATATATATATATATATATATATATATATATATATATATATATATATATATATATATATATATATATATATATATATATATATATATATGCATATACACAATATACGACAAGTGCTATAAGCAATCACAAAGATGTAAACCAATATTACCAAGGAACAGGCGCAGATGCTGCTCTTTAATCCGAAGTAAATATACTATTGTAATCAAAAATGAGGATAAAGTTCAATGGAGGGGAAACCAAATACAATGCATGCAATGGCAGAGGAGGATGGCGACTCCTCATTCCCGTTTAAAGCTGCTTTTCCAGCCCGGGCAAACGCTCACGGAACCAATGCATTGCAAAGGTTGATCCCCCTTACGTGCCCAGTCAGAAGCACCCAAACATGGAGAAACAGACCACTGAGAATGGAAGTCAAGAAACGCACAAATGAAGAAACGCAAAATCTCCTATTATATAAATAACTATGCGCATGTGCAAGTCTTCAAGTGATATGCAGAAACTATCCCAATTCAGCAAAATCCCTTTTGAAAGAATTTGCTTCATTTTTATTGTTGAAAAATGAATTATAATATTTCTTCAGGAAATTAACAGGGTAATTCTTTCTTAATGCTTCTAATATTATCCCCTTGTTACTTGATATGCAATCCTTTTTTAAAGTGTTGCAAATTTGGTTTCTCTTGAAATGTCCCAAAAGTATATTTCTAAAAATGAATCTTGAAAGGTTCGTTTTCCAAGTGATGATTTGGTTAATTTTTATGCCATAACTTGTTCTTTTATCGTGTAGACTCGTATAAATTCCATTCCTTGTATTGTACTTAATGGTGATATCCAAGAAATACACCGATCCATCCTCTGCACGTTTATTTTCAACCAATTCCAAGCCATTGGGGTAAAAATCGAATTCCAATACTGGTGCATTTTCATAATATCCATACAGCACGTCATCAACATAACGAAAGTACGGTATCTCATATAATAGGTGTGTTCCATGCTCATATTTAGTGAGATATATGTCAGCCAATATTGATGAGCAACTTCCTCCCATTGGAATTCCTTTAATCTGTTTATAATAGCACTTTCCGTCAAAAAGTATATTTTCCCTCAAAACCAGATTGATAAGGTCCATATATTTTCGATATGTAATGTACTCTTTCAAATCATGTAACTCATGTAATTCCTTCAATATAAGGTAAAGTTGTGCAATATCAATATTATTGAAAAGATCGCGAAAATCATAACTTCTGAATCGCAATTCCCTGTCACAGAATTTAAGTCTTTTAATGATATCATGGCTGTTCTTTTCATTCTTCATTTTTTAATATTTGCTATAGCCATTATCGAAGAATGAGTAATTACAGATTTAAAAAGTGCGCATCTAAGAGATGCAAACTATGTCCTGTTGCTGACCCCTTGCAAATCATCGACAAAGACCATGGGTATAGAATATTTTGTAAAACTTATAACACCATATACTGTATTACATGTCTATCTTGTCAAACTAAGTATATCGGACAAATTAAAAATCCTTTGCATATTAGAATTAACTTACACAGAAGTCAAATTGTAAAATCACAGAAACATGCGGTACCGGTTTCTAACTTGGAATTAAGACATTTTCAGAATCATGATTTTACTAAGATCACAGTTACTATACTTGATATAGTACCCAGGCTTCAAGAAAGATTATGGTGGGAGAGTACACATATTAAACAGTACATTACAGCCTACCCATATGGGCTCAACACGGTAATTTACAATGAGACCTTCAATTTGGAATATTGCAGTAATGATAAAACACAGCCAATATCAAGAACTTTTTCTCAAAGCAAAACCCATCGCTGGCATAGAGGGAAAAAACACAGAAAGATCAGTTATAAACGTACGGTAGAAGAGATCCAAAGATTTATCGAAAAATTCAATAATGACTCAACAACTAATATAAGTTAGATTAAAAACGTTATTTATGGAATAAGACTTAAATATCTGCCACGAATATGGCAATATGTGTTGCAATATACTTCTACTGACCCTCATGAACATACGGAGGAGAATTGTAAATTTATGGCTATGGTATTGGATATGATTAAGTTAAAGGCCAGTAAGCATCGTATTGAATTGAACCCTCAAAAACAGAAGATAATTACAAAGGAATTTTTTATGACTACTTTTAAAAACAAGATTTTTGACAGAATTCCTTTCACTTCTATTTTGAATGGAATTAATAAATTTTTACCAATCCCTCTTATTACAGTTAAATTGAATTACCGTTATGTTTGTACTAACGGCAGAAAAATATACAACTATAGTCATATATGTAAGAATACGTCGAGGTATGACGCGGAGGAGTGTAATTGCAAGAACAGTGTATATAGTGACCCATATCACAAACATATTATTACAGGAAACTTAAATTTTATTGAAGACCAACAACTAAAAAGTATTTTCAAATTGGGAAGTTTCGAGAACAAGAATTTGAGTGTGTATATGATGATTTACATAACGATCTGAATCATTTCATTTATCGTTTAGCTGTGAAATACAGTGTTCCTGTTCAGACATTTGATGAATGGAAATATCATTTTATTAATGGTTTCAAATTGCACTATCAAAAGAGATGCCAAAATACCAAAGTATCCTCCATACCTAGATCAATCAAAAACAT
Source organism: Amaurobius ferox (assembly GCA_951213105.1). Taxonomy (NCBI): domain Eukaryota; kingdom Metazoa; phylum Arthropoda; class Arachnida; order Araneae; family Amaurobiidae; genus Amaurobius; species Amaurobius ferox. Next base: position 12,100,874 of record OX578154.1, on the reverse strand, counting down.
CAGAGATAGCTTTGTAATCACTTATACAGATAAAATCGTGGCTAATTACGCATTTACCTGCAAAAAATATTATATGGAAAATTTACAGAAATGTTACCTTGATCAGGATATGTATACATCAGTATCACATAATAGTAAAACATTGACCAATCGGATCAAAGCCTTATACAAAAGAATTGATATTGATCTTAAAAACGTTAAGTTCCCTTACTTAGTGCTTATACCAAAGATGCATAAGGAACCCGTTAAATTCCGCACTGTCACCGTAGGATGCGGAACTTATTTGACCACTGCTAACTTAAAACTTTTAAATATCCTAAAGCAAGTTATGATTCACCTTCAAAAGCAGGGAACTGTTATTATCAAGAACAGCCATGATATCATTAAAAGACTTAAATTCTGTGACAGGGAATTGCGGTTTAGAAGTTATGATTTTCGCGATCTTTTCAATAATATTGATATTGCAAAACTTTACCTTATATTGAAGGAATTACATGAGTTACATGATTTGAAAGAGTACATTACATATCGAAAATATATGGACCTTATCAATCTGGTTTTGAGGGAAAATATACTTTTTGACGGAAAGTGCTATTATAAACAGATTAAAGGAATTCCAATGGGAGGAAGTTGCTCATCAATATTGGCTGACATATATCTCACTAAATATGAGCATGGAACACACCTATTATATGAGATACCGTACTTTCGTTATGTTGATGACGTGCTGTATGGATATTATGAAAATGCACCAGTATTGTAATTCGATTTTTACCCCAATGGCTTGGAATTGGTTGAAAATAAACGTGCAGAGGATGGATCGGTGAATTTCTTGGATATCACCATTAAGTACAATACAAGGAATGGAATTTATACGAGTCTACACGATAAAAGAACAAGTTATGGCATAAAAATTAACCAAATCATCACTTGGAAAACGAACCTTTCAAGATTCATTTTTAGAAATATACTTTTGGGACATTTCAAGAGAAACCAAATTTGCAACACTTTAAAAAAGGATTGCATATCAAGTAACAAGGGGATAATATTAGAAGCATTAAGAAAGAATTACCCTGTTAATTTCCTGAAGAAATATTATAATTCATTTTTCAACAATAAAAATGAAGCAAATTCTTTCAAAAGGAATTTTGCTGAATTGGGATAGTTTCTGCATATCACTTGAAGACTTGCACATGCGCATAGTTATTTATATAATAGGAGATTTTGTGTTTCTTCATTTGTGCGTTTCTTGACTTCCATTCTCAGTGGTCTGTTTCTCCATGTTTGGGTGCTTCTGACTGGGCACGTATGGGGTTCAACCTTTGCAATGCATTTGTTGGGTGAGCGTTTGCCCGGGCTGGAAAAGCAGCTTTAAACGGGAATGGGGAGTCGCCATCCTCCTCTGCCATTGCATGCATTGTATTTGGTTTCCCCTCCATTGAACTTTATCCTCATTTTTGATTACAATAGTATATATGCATATATATATATATATGCATATATATATATATATATATATTCAAATATATATATATATATATATATATATATATATATATATATATATATATATATACTGTTAGAATACTGGCATTATTTCGGTTTTAATTTATAATGTACCCGCTGTCCTGATGACGTGTGCATCTCTAAATTGGGTAATTTCTAAATTAGAAATTTTTAAATTTCTAATTTTCGCGCTATGTACTTTCTTTGTCATTTTACTTATTTGCTTATCACCTTCTGTTGGTTTCAACTGTTTGTTACATTGTATTTTGATATTTTTTATCGAGTGCTTATAGTTATTCCCTTTTTATTTTTATCAGTAAAATATTCGTTTCAGCTTGTGTGATGTAAGGCTTGGCTTGTTTCGTATTACACCAGTTTTTTTAGCACTGTAACGAGTGAGCTGCCAGCGCAGCGACACCTGGGAGAAATAAAATAAAGAAGAAAAAAAGAGAGAGAGAGAGAGACGGAGGACTCACGACATCAGCTCGAGGCATGAAGCCCACCAGTTTTGTTGCGTGAAACTTCTTAAATTTTGTAATGTTTGTGTTGTATTTGTGAATAGTTTAATACTGTCATTAAACTTCAAAATGTGTACAAGTGTATCCGTATCAATCCTGTACAATTAGCGGATATAGCATATATTTAAATTTCCTTTGCACCCCTCTCCCCATGTCGGTCGGTTCTCCTACTTACATCTTTTACCTTGTTTGAACTTTAGAATTTTTGATAATTCTTAACTTTATGTTTTTATACTTATATCTTTACTCTTGTTATATATATACATATATATATATATATATATATGTATGTAGTTATGTATGTACTATGTGACACCAAGAAGGAGTGGGCAGAAAGTCATGAAAATCGACAAGCAGAGAGAGACAGCAACGAACAGTAAGTGATGTTTATTACAACATGATACACCTATACACTAGGCGATAATACCCTTTGATTAGTAGGATGTAGGACCACAGCAAGCGGCGATACAGGCAGCAACATGTCTAGTTACAGCGTCGATGAGCGTGCGGATGGTGTCTTGAGGAATGGCTGCCCATTCCCTGTCAATCATTTGTCAGAGTTCATCTTTTACACGCGTCGATAGCAGCGCACGCAAGCGACGTCCAATCACTCCTCAGACGTGTTCGATTGGTGAGAGATCAGGGGAGACTGGTGGCCAGTGAAGCACCTGGGTACCTTGCTGGGTAAGTTGGCTGATGCGTGCCTTGTGTGGTCAGGCGTTATCTTGCTGGTAATTGGCATTGGGCACCCCCTATAGGAAGAGTAGTGTCACCGGACGCAGCATATCAACCGCGCGTCGTTGGGCCTCAATACGGTCCAGAGGTGACCTGCTATTGTAGGCGATGGAGCCCCAAACCTTGATGCCGCGTTGTCGCGCGGTGTGACGTTCCGCAGATGCAGCCGGATTGGACCTGTCACCACTTCGGCGCCAGATTCGTACATGGCGACTGTCATTGCTAAGACACAAGCATGACTCGTCTGAGAACACAACCCTGTGCCATTCCGCCGTCCACGTGTCTCTATCCCGACACCATTGTAAACGGAGGCTTCTGTGCTGTTGGGTCAATGGCAGTTTTCGTAATGGTCGCCATGAGTGCAGGCCGCTGGTGACTAATCGACGGATAATGGTTCTGGTTGATATGGAAGTATCAAGGGTGTTCTGCACATGCTGCAAAAGGGGGACGGATGTGGCCTGCGGGGCCGCCGACGCTTGCCAGTGGATGCGTCGTTCCACGCGTGTTGACGTTGCTTTGGCCGTACCGGCACCCTTCAAACGTGCCACATTCCCTTGTTTCAACCAACTTCGCCACAGCCGGTGTACCATAGGGGCGCGGTAGCCCATTGGTTAGCGCGCTGGAGTTGCACTCGGTAGGCCCGGGTTCGATTCCAGCCACTGCCAAAACTGCCGCCGTGTTCATGCGGAGTACGATCACGTTAAACATGTGGGTCCGAAAGTCCTTCCGAGAGGTTGGTGGTAGGGGAAGGAGGGTACGGTCCCTGTGGATGCTTCCCCACTGCGTTCCGGTCTAAATTGGGTGGCACTTCCCGACCGTCTAAACAGTTACCTTACACCTTTCTGGTAGGTCGGACGGTCTGGGTTTCAACAACAACAACAGCCGGTGTACCATGGACGCATGGAGGTGGCTGTTCGCTGAGATTTGACATATGGACCAACCTGCGCTTCTGAGTCCGATCACTATACCCCTCGTGAAATTGTCTGTCTGCTGGAACTGCCTCAGTTGGCGGCGGCCTGGCATTCTCTGCTATTACACGTTTCCTCTGAGACAAAAAAAATTGCAAAATGATTTCCCTGGCGGACAGAGTGGCGCAACTATTGCCTATTCTGCAGGTCTTTACCTTATATCTCACTCAACGTGCGCGGGACAGCTGCGCATGTCACATCATTTACATAACCCGGTGAGCTGCGTCTACCCTGGAATTTGCTTAATTTTCTGCCCATTTCCTTCTTGGTGTCTCATTTCCATTGTCACGCAGTATATATATATATATATATATATATATATATATATATATATATATATATATATATATATATATATATATATATATATATATATATATATATATTTATATATATATATATATATATTTATATATATATATATATATATATATATATATATATATATATATATATATATATATATATATATATATAACAATGTTAAAAGAACTAGAGGGAAAAGAGCCAATAGGTAAAATATTATAGGTATATATATATATATATATATATATCAAAATCACATTTTAAACCACTAGATGTATAATTCCACCAATAGCAATAACTTTTTTATGTTCCAAAAAACTACATAATAATCGTTTCTGATCATATTTACAAATAATACAAAGCTAACCTCGAAAAAATTATCCGTCCTGTCTTTATAAAACCATTCCCATTAGATATATTTTCTTTATCATGAATGGCATCGCAACGAAATGCTAGAAATTAGGATCCCCCTGACTTGAAAGAAGAAAACAAACAACATGAGGCAACAGATATTTGAATTCTTGAGTATTTTGTTAGAAATTGAGAATTTGCCTGAACAGAAAACGTATTTTATCGCATTTCCTTCAGAATTTAATTTATCTCTCGAAAATTGAAAATAAAGAATAAACGACATATAGGCAAAGTATAAAATATGAAATATCTAACAAATATGGTTTGCCGTTTATAACTTTTTATCGGATATTTAGGAAATAAAATATGCTACGAAGTTGATAGATACATTTTTACCGATAAAATAGCTAGGATATTTTACAATAGGATTGTTCCTAATATTGTTATCCTGGAGTTGTGAATATATATATATATATATATATATGTGTGTGTGTGTGTGTGTGTGTGTGTGCACTCTTTCGCAAAAAAAAAAACCGGAGCACCATGAAGAAAGTGACTGTTTTTATTGAAATTAAATATACTTACAGCTTATACACAGGTAATGAAATGATTACAAAATCAAGGCCGCAGGACCCATCAATGGCATCAATGGCCGCAGGACCCATCATTGAATTTTCAAATCAGTAATTGGTGAAACCCCCCTTGGCGGCAATGCATGCTTGTATACGTCGAGGTAAGGAGTGATTATGTTTTCCAATGCCATCCTGCGGTGCATTCTGCCAGGCATTTCTCAATTGTTGCTCCTGATATGCTACATTTCGGGGTGCCCGAATCTGGCTGTCTAGCATGTCCCATACATTCCCGATTGGCGAAAGATCAGGTGACCTCGTTGGCCAAGGAATAGTATCAACATCATGGAGACAGTCCACAGATATGCGAGTCGTATGTGGCGTGGCGTTATCTAGTTGGAAATGGCCCCAGAATGACTTGCAATGAAGGATAACGCAAACGGCCTCAGGATTTCAACAAAATATCGTTCAGCTGTTAAAGTTGTACGCAGGATGACTAGGAGCGACCTGTTGTCGTAAGAGATAGGACCCCACACCATCACACCAGGGGTAATGGTTGCGTGCCTGTATAAAACAAAGGCTGATTGGGACCGCTGGCCCTGGCGCCTCCACACACGCAGAAGCGTGATTCATTGCTGAATGCTACGCAATGTCAGTCTGTTGGCAAACATAATGCTTAATTCTCGGCTGTGATACCACTCCAAACGATTCTGTCGATTTTGTAGGAATGTCGATTTATGGGAAGACGTCGTAAAGGCCGCCGTAAGAGTAACCCCACCTCAGCCAAGCGCCGTGAGATGGTGGAAGGTATCACGGGTGGTATGGAAGAGTCTGTAGCACGTTGAATGGCGGACAATGATGCCGTTGGGCCAGTTCGGGCCTGTCGCAAAATCATCCGATCTTGTCTCGTATTCGTGTACCATGGCCTTCCAGAGCCTTCATTCCGTCGATGAGTTCCTTGCAGCAACCACTGCCGCCAGCACCTTTGCACAGCAGTGTCCGTTCGGTGCAGGTGGCGGGTTATTGCTCGGTATGACCATACACTTTAACGTATCCCGACTATATGACCATGTTGCAACTCGTCTAACTTCTTATAAGGTCTTCGGCAACGTCGTAACGGCATTATTGTTTGTGTCCCCACGGAACTGCAACGCCGATAACGAGCAAAGATAAACCATCTACATTTTTAACCTGTTTTATAGGATGCTAGTTGAGCAGTAGAAATGTCCACTATGACCGAAGTTAACACTCACTGGCCTTGCAAATTTAATCATTTGCATACTTGGTATAAAGGAATTTGCATGCGAAATTTCGAGATGATCGGATTATTTTTTAGGGGTCCTTCGTTTCTTTTGCAGAAGAGTATATATATATATATATATATATATATATATATATATATATATATATATATATATATATATATATATATATTTGAAATGTAATAATAAGAATTATGTAAAATTAAAAAAATAAAAATAAAATAAAAATACAATTCAAGTAATATTAACATCACCATAGAAGCAAATTCACGCTTATCATTCAATTATATTTATTTATTTATTTATATATAAATTACTTCTATACATGTAAATATAATCGTTAGAAATTGTATATATATTATATATTTATGTTGAGCAAATAGACAACTTGCCCCCCCCCCCCCCTAAAATTTCATTCCTCCCCTTGAGCCAAGAAGTTATGAAAGAAACACTGTTCGCAACTGAACGATTCTTCAGGTCAATCGAACCATGTTTCAAATTCACGTTAAAGGCTAACTGATATTTATTTTTACTTCTTTTTTCAAATACTCTAAAAAAAAAACTGATTTACGTATTCCCTCAGCGTTCTTGAAGCGCGAAATGAAACAGTTACATATCCATTTCTCGGCCACTAAAGCGCCTAATAGAATAATGTGCTCAACCATGAACTTGGGAGTGTTTCATGATGTGTTTTAGTTCCAGAAAAATCACCGATAGTTGTTCCTTGCTAGCCTTTCGTGTAAGGACAAAGTTCTACAACAGGATGCCACGCCAAGAACAACAATCCTAAAGTGATTAGAATGGCATCGATGATTTGGGGAAAATGGTGCGTTTTACATAAACAAATGGGCCATGCAGTTAAAGGATAACGCATATAGTATAATGTTTTGCTTGATTAAATTTTAAAACAATATGTTTGGTGCAGTGGTAATTGTGCTCTATAAATCTTTAATGACGACTAGTAGTAGAACGGTGTGGATGCGTAGCAAATCAGATAATGCTTATCGCGCTAACTGTCCTGATTTTTCAAGTGGAACTGCATTTACTATTTACTAGCAGTTTACACGTTCTTAGTGCGGAGTATATAATATAAAGAAATTTAAAATTCACGATCACGTGCAAATTCCTATTGTATACTAAATGACATCGTTAATCAAAGTATTCTGTTAAAATATTTAATTTAATGCTCCTAAAAAGAAGTTTAAGAATATATGTTCTCGCTATACAAAATTATCTCACGGGCAGAGATCTAAAGAATAAAACATCATGGTCTCGTTTGTAATCAAATGCACATAAAATATGAAATTGAACTAATATATGCAGAATAAAAGTGCTAAAATAGTATGGCACCCGTACTACTTATATTCGCGAATATTTGAAGGTATACCCGTGTATTAGTTGAAGATTGCAAGTACTACAACATATGAGTTTCTAAAATCTTTGCCAAAATGGAACAGATGACGTAATAAAATGAAAATATCAATAATCCCGTAATCTTTAAACCTAAAGGCCTTAATTCATTCCAATATATGCCAATATATGTCAAAATATATGTCAATATACCTGTACTACTTATATTCTCGCAGATTAAAAGCTATACCAGTGTATTTGTAGAAGATTTCCTGTACTACGCACAATATATGTGTTTCAACAATAAATTGAAAATATCAATAATCACCGAAAATATCAATAATAATAATAATATTTAAACCTGAAGACCGTAATTGATATAATTCAGCGAAAAATTAAATATCGGTGAAATTTATTTTATATAAATATTTTATTATTTGCATCGGAAAAGATTTACTGTAAATCGTCTGCCGTAAATCACATTGGACTGAAATCAGTTACTAAGTGACATGACATAATTTTCTTCAAATAAATAAGCAGAAAAAATATCGTGTGCATAATTTTATCTGTATGGAAGGTTTAATAGTTCGGTTTTAATTAATATCTAGACAACCTCTAATCTTAGAAACTCGAAACTTGGACTAAATTTTAAGTGGAGTTATTACAAGCCTAACCACAAAATTTCATCCAATTCTATTCCGCGGTTCTTCCGTAATGATGAGACAAACATACAGACAGACAGACAGATTTTCAATTTTTAACACTTTACAACATAGTTGAAAAGTGTTTATGACTTTGTTAACACTTTACAACATAGTTGAAAAGTGTTTATGACTTTGTTTATTCTGTCTGTCTGTCTGTCCGTTAGCACGATAACTGCCGTAAAAATGACTTTATTAAAATGAAATTTTAGTATGTTTTTTAGACGGTCTGTGGGACCTATGGGAATATAAATAAATAATATTACCCAATTAGTTTTTTATTGAACCCGGGTTGAAAAAATGAAATACATTGAACCCTATGGGACCTAATTTTTCAAACATTTTTTAAGCAAATTTAAAATTCATAAATTGCTTCGAAATTTTTAGGAAATGTTCACATTATCCCATAAAATATATATAAAAAATTTTAGTAAAATATGTTAAGTAATTTTTTAATTAAAAATTATTTAATATACGGAAAAAAACAAATTCAATTAAATTCTGAGTTTTGGAATATCCTTCAGAAAGAAAAAAGAGATATATTATATAATAAATATCTTTTCAAGAGTTTAATCATATTGTATATAAGAAATGCTTCACATTATAAAATAAATTTGGTAGATAGCAATTTTTTCAAATTTTTTTAAAAATTTTATATGACTCTTCATGATATATTTATTTGATAGCATTTTTAATACACTTTCCTACGTCCTAAAGAGTTAAAATTTGGTACACAGCTTAAATTTGTTGAACATTTTATTCTACAAAAATTTGGTGGATCTTTAAATATAGATCATGCATTTTTTTCGTAATGGCCTGCAAATAATCCCCGTTCACTTCTATAAATCATTGTTGTAATATTGTTAAAAATTCTGATTTGGGCAGCACATGTCTTTCCTTGCAGACTCATATTCACGTTCTCTTTTTTTTTTTCAATAATAATTTGAGTTTATCTGCACAAAATAACAGCCATAAGTATTTTAAATGACATTGAATTTGCACATTAAACTTAAATTTGGTTCTCATTTGATAGCTGGACTTATTGTCAAAGGTGGCGTAGCCAAAACGCGAAAAAACTAGAATATCTCAAGAACGGCTAGTCTTAGAGTAATGGGATTAGTCTTATTCTTTTTGTTGTCAAAAATCACGTATAAAATAGGAATTTAATTGATATAATTGAGCACACGTAGTCCTTTATTTTTATATTTAACGATTTTTGCGGGCCATTTCGCAAAAATAGCCCGTTCCTTTTTCCTGAATCGTCTTAGAATAACCGACAAATGATTTATGTACCAAATTTTGTTAAATTTGGTATATAAATTACTTGTAGGTCATTAAATATTAGGCACCAAATTTTGTTAAATTTGTTACATTAGATTTTAGCTAGAGTAAATAAAGACAATTTCTGCCGGCCATTTCGCAAAGAAGGTAGATTCTTTTATTACGTATCGTACTATAATCTAATGAACATCAGGATTTACCACAAAAAACATACCTACCAAATTTTATGAAATTCGGTCCATTAGTTTTTCAATTAGAGTGTCTGTTCAATTAGACGTCTGTGTGTGTAAGAGTGTATCTGTGTATGTTTCTATGAGGATATTACTTAAATAGTTCTTTCGTGTTCTAGAAGTCCCAAAACGTGTAGATCCTTCGAAAATTCGAGTTCCGATCTTCGGCACGATTCCAATACTTTGAATACACACACACACACACGCCCGGCCGTCCAACTAGTTACTCTAAGTCCTCTGGACGAGTCGGACGGTCTGGGTCTTCAACACACACACACGCACATATATTATCTGCGTATCTGTGTATTATCTGTGTATCTAAATTCCGTGCCTACACAATTACAATAGTTGTGATTTTAAATGATCCCTAAACTTTTATTATTTCTTCAACGAAGCCTAATTTTAACTTATGCAGAATACAAATATCTGAAGCGATTGTAAGGTGAATTACATAAGAATTGCTGATTTTTTTTCACACAAAATTATTTTGCTCTGAAGTCTGGAATACAAGTTATATGAATGAAATATTCATTGATTTTCATAGAGAATCAGATGATTTATATTTCGATACAGTTTAAAATATTTAAGTATAATAAATTACTTAGTACTGTGATAATGTAAACTATATCACCACTGAATGTATCACATTTTAAACATTTTTAAATGAAATTGCATTTCAGTTGGAAAGTGTTTCATAATCAATGCTTATGCATGATTGATCTTTCTTGTATTTATATACAGTAGAACGAATGACCATGCGACCACTACGTATAAATAACTAAATAAATATCCGCTGCTAAAATAATACTTTTGAACCCAGTTTAAAAAGGTTTCAATCGAAAAATTGCCCTAATTAAATCGCACGCACATTCTGTAAAAACAAAAATTATGCGAATCATAATTGCCGCATATTCAGCAGCTCCTGAAATTGGCGATTTCGCGGAAATCCTTCTGCACCCTAATAAATATGAAGCGCCATCTATCTCGAATTCCCAATTTCTCAATAGAGGCGCTTGTCCATTATCTTTGACAGCGTGCCTCAAATGAAATTCGAGCCAAATTTTTTGCTAGCGTTTTATTGAGATTTTAGCGGTCGCAAAGTATATTCGAGCCCGTAAAATAAATAAAATCCTATAGAATATAGATATATATTATAGATATAGTTTAGATACTATAGATTATATATATATATATATATATATATATATATATATATATATATATATATATATATATATATATATATATATATATATACATATATATATATATATGCATACATATATATATATATATATATGCATACATATATATATATATATATATGCATACATATATATACATATATATATATGCATACATATATATACATATATATATATATACATATATATACACATATATATATATATATATATATATATATATATATATATATATATATATATATATATATATATATGAAGGTATAAGTTTTTCTTCACATTTCAAAATAATTCGCATGGAAAAATACCTGTAATGACTGAAGTTATAGCCCAAAATGTCTTAAATCATATATGGGTAAATGCATTGATAAACAACTCAATAAAGTTGTTTTCCTCAGGATGTGGCCTTTCTGAACTTGCGCTTAAGATCATTTCGAAACTTCTCAATATATTTTCATGAAACTTTGCAGAATATACTTTAATGTATATTAGTCTCTATAAATGCGAACCTATATTTTTTTTTCTTTTTTTCTACTTACAAAAATATTTTTTCAGCAGATTATGTTGTCGAAATTTTCGAAAAGCTCCTAGAATATTGTCTCGTCGTGTAGCATCGTAGGGGTTTTCTATTCAGCTGCATTGAAATCAACTGGAGTGTAACTCTTCTTAAAATTAACTGAAGTGTGCATCATTTTTGGGACAAATTTTATAAAAAAAAATTGAAAATTCGGTATCGTGGGCTCAAAGTATTAAAAATATAAGTATTATTCTTCACTTTAAGGGGCTTGGAAAAATCAGTCGATTGGTAGCATACTTGACAATATACCCCTCCCCCCCTTCCATAGAGGGCTAATAACGTTTCGAACAAAACTGTATCGCGGCTATTTTTTACAACAATGATATGAACTATTAAGTCTCGTGATTAGTGAGACATAAATAAACCCTTTTATGCATGATCATGTAAAATTTTGTCCTATGCTGCCATGTTAAAAAAATATGAAATTTCGAATCAATTTCGAAGTTTTCCTTCAACTTAAAAGAAATTCTTTCTAGTTCAAGATATTTCGATAGCAAATTCGGATATAAAGTGTCATGAAAATCCATTAATATTTGGGGTTGCTAAGGTGTACACAAAAAATCGACTACAGACAGACAGACAGACAGACGGACATCACTCCGAAAATTATCAAATCCTTTTTAGAAGGTCTTGAACCATATATTGGCATCAAAATCTCGAAATCGAAAAGTTTCGTGAAAACAATACCTCCTCAATCCTGCTTACAAGAAAGTAATAAGATTAACTCTCTTCGTTCTCGAGAAATTTCTCCTGAACGAATTTTCCTTCACAACCTGTATAAAGCATTTTATACATCGAAATAAATTTCTGTAGAAATAAACATCCGGAATCGCTAACATTTTTGTGAAGGCCATTCTATTCTCACCAGTGTCTTCAGCTTTGAATCTCAGTATATTACGTCACATGGTCATCTCCCAATTCAATAACATACTAGGGACAACTAAAAGTATTCAAAGTGTTCATACAGCAGAAAATCGCTGGTTGTTGCGGATTCATTGCTGCAGAACATTGTTGCTAGACAAGATGTTACATTTTAACTCCATGGTTCAGCGGTTCTGCAATTGATATTCTTCTGCAATGCTTCAGCACATGTACAACTGGTTAGGTGTTGGGCAAGAGCGGGGATTTTCTAGATATTTCTATGATACAACAGTTGTCGAACTTAAAATCGACGCTTTGTTCACGGTTTTCCGCACACTCTGACAATTTTTATAGCGACTAGCTGCCGTGAACGCACCAGCGGTCAATATATTTAGCTGCCCCTTTTTAGAGGTGACTTTTTAGTGGATATTTCTTTTGACGATCATGTTTTATTTATCTGTTTCTCTTTTTGCGGTCACTTTTTTAGCTGCCACGTTATAGCGGTGATTTTTTTAACAGGCACATTTTTTGCGATCACTTCGTTTAGATGTTACTCTTTCTTCGCTCATTCTTTTATCTGCCACTCTTTCAGCTGCTCTTTTTATCGGTTATTTTTCTAGCTCTCCCTTTTTAGCGTTCACTTTTTTGTTACCACGTTATAGCGGTAATTTTTTTAATAGGCACTTATTGGAGATCACTTCATTTAGCTCTTACTTATATATAATTTTTTTATCTGCTGCTCTTTCAGCTGTTAATTTTTTTAGCTGCTGCTTTTTTATCGGTTATTTTTCTTCGCTCTCCCTATTTTAGCGGTCACTGTTTTTAGCTGCTGCTTTTTTATCGGTTATTATTCTTAGTTCTTCCTATTTTAGCGGTCACTTTTTTTAGCTGCTGCTTTTAATCGTTTTTTTTTCTTAGTTCTCCCTATTTTAGCGGTCACTTTTTTTTTGCTGCTGCTTTTTTATCGGTTTTTTCTTAGTTCCCCTATTTTAGCGGTCACTTTTTTTAGCTGCTGCTTTTTTATCGGTTACTTTTTCCTAGCTCTCCCTATTTTAGCTGCTGCTTTTTTATCGGATATTTTTCTTAGCTCTCCCTATTTTAGCGGTCACTTTTTTTAGCTGCTGCTGTTTTATCGGTTATTTTTCTTAGCTCTCCCTATTTTAGCGGTCACTTTTTATAGCTACCACTTCTTTGCAGTAAATTTTTAACAGGCACCTTTTAGCGAGCAGTTACTTTAGTTGTCGCAGTTTCTTCTGTCAATTCTTTTAGCTGTCACACTGGTGTCCTTCTATTACTTACCTCCGGGGAGCAACGGGTCTTAGATCTTTATAGCTCTGGTACTCCCTTTCCTGAAGAATACATAAATTTGCTGAATGTTTCTACGAAGTACGCTTTTTATCGGTTGCGGGGAAGAATTGGTTTTTGTGATCGTAGCCTCAGATTCGTAGGCGACTGGAGTCGAGTTTCATCAGGACCACCTTCCGGCTCCCGTCCGATTAATGGTCTTGCCGATTTCACTCCCCCCCTGGTCGCTGTCCACTTAATTGAGGGCAACACCCCCTTCAATCCTCCATAGCTCAGTTGGCGTAAACGACACAAGGTCGTCCGGAGATACTGACTGCATTTGCATCTGTCATTCTATTAGCTGCCACCTTCTTGTCGGTTACTTTTCGAAGCTCTCCCTTTTTGGATGTCACATTTTAGCAATCGCATTTTTATCAGCCACAGCTAACGGACGCCAATTGACCGGTCTCGCCTTTGGATTAATAAGATTGCGATAGCTTCCTCTGAAACCATTTTAGACTAACTGAAACCATAATCTAAATTAAAAAAAATATATTGTAGATAGCCCATGACTTTTCCTTTATAATTCAAAGAATTTACTTAATTTTCGTGGAAAAATGATGTATAAGATCTATGTCACAAGTACCATTGTTGTATCATTTCCGAATGACAACATGTCAAACAATTTCGAATTGCCCAATTAATTTATATTTCGCGCAATTCTGAATTGACAGTTATCAATATTGATAGCATCCGTCAAAAGCAATAAAGGCCATATGCTAAAAAAAATCTGATGTGGGCAACACATGACTTTCCTTATACAATGCAATGAATTTACTACTTAACAGTAAAAACAATAGGTTATTCTTATAGTAGATATATTCTTCCCGAGATATTGAATTTTCGTCAATTAGTCGTCATTTTCATTGATTTAGCCCCATTTTTATCCATTTGGCGAGTTTTTCGTTAATTTAGCAACATTTAAACAAGTCGCCATGTTGGCGACATTCCACCAAATTCGTCGCCAAAATCTCGCCAAGCGTTAAGGATGGAGAAATAAGTTTTTCTTACAGCTGGTAAATGGCTATTGGCGTTCAAATACAAAAGTATTACTCAAAGTATATTTTTTCATGAATGGAACGAGTCAGATCCACGAGAATGATGTCACCAAATTTATCGCATGATATTACATATGAAAAGTGAATATGTTTCTCAATAGGTAATACTTTTTTTTTACTTTACATGATTTTTTGATAATTTTTTTTAAAAATGTGCAATAGCTCGAGAACGGTTTATGCTAGCATTCTAAAATTTATCTCAATCTTTTTCTAATGCAAAATTATATAAGAAAAGTTTATTTGAGTAACTTTATTAAAGGTTTTGATTTTTTAATGATTTTTTCAAAATTTTACTCGAAAATTTAGGGGGGTTCTGAACATTCGATTGCGCATAAAAACAATAGACTTCCAGTATTCAGGGATTGTGATTTTTGTACCAAATTTCGTTCGAATCGGTCCATTCATTCGTCAGTTATAGTCTTCCCAGACTCACTGACACACATACACACACACACACACGGACACCACCTCAAAAATGTTTGATTCGTGATCAGGGATGCTTGTACCGTGCTCTCCTGTCGAAAACTCAAATTCGAATTCTCGACCCCGTCACAATACTTTCTTTATACCTTATGTATATAAAGAAGGTAATATATTAATCATTTATTCACCAATATGGCGTCACGTTCGTTAACTTAGCGTCATTCTTGAAATTAAGATGACATTTCCGTCAATCTGGGGCGAAATATCGCCAACATGGCGGTATTTCTATAATTGGTGACTCAAATATATGAGTTTTTCAAGTTCGCCTAATTGATCGACAAGCGTTAAAGATAAACGTAGAGAATATCTATATAATAAAAGGCAATGTCTGTGTGTCTGTCTGTCTGTGTGTCTGTCTTATACACTATACGTTTCTCGACCGCGCGTCGGAGAGCTACGAAATTTGGCAATCGGAGACCCGGGGGGGAGGGAAGGGGACACGTGAAAACCGATTTTTAAAATTTTAATTATTTTTTTATTTATTTAATGTTTTATGCGATTTCGACCGTTTTTTGCCCTTTTTGCCCTTTTTTCTCCACGATCCAGACATCGTAGAAAAAAACAAATTACACCATCGGAAAGAGCAGAGAATTTCGAGTAAAAATATATCAATTTCAAATCTGAATTTCGATTTCTAATATTTTTTAAAGATTTTAAAACAAAAGTCACTTTTTGCTCAAGAAAACGATTTTTGGTTTTTAAATTCTCGCATCGTGAAAAGTACTCATAATTTCGACTAATAATTTACATTTTCAGAAAGGTCAAACATCTGGCATTCTTACAAGTCTAATCTGGTCCAGAAATAATGAAAATTGCCTTCAGGATCGCAATTTAAAAGACGTCATGATTTTAAATTTCTCGCCGTTCCGCTCGGCGTGACGCTTCGTTTCTCCCCTGCTGAAGCAGGGAAGGTGGTGGGTGGGGACGTCAAGGTGGAGGTGACGTCACGGTTCTGTATATGCATAGCGATGGGTGGGACAATAAGAAACCGAATTAGTTTTTACTTTCCGTTTCCCACGCTTCCGATTTTAAATGAAATAAGAGCTTAACATATGCACTGTAGAAATTATTATATTTATATTTTAAATGATGGAACGATATGGATTTTTTAAATGGATATTTTAATTTTATGGATATTTTAAATGATGGAACGATGGATATTTTAATTTTATGGATATTTTAAATGATGGAACGATGGATATTTAAATTTTATGGATATTTTAAATGATGGAACAATGGAATGAGGATGATGGAATTAAGAGCTTAGAGAGCATATGGTCATTTTAAATTGCAAATTAGCGCGCGGGAAGTTAGCGGTAGGCCCGGGTACGATTCCCGCCACTGCCAAAACTGCCGAAGTGTTCACGCGGAATACGATCACGTTAAACATGTGGGCCCGTAAGTCCTTCCGAGAGGTTGGTGGTAGGGGAAGGAGGGTACGGTCCCTGTGGATGCCTCCTTCACAGGGTTCCCGTCTAAATTGGGTGAATATAAAGAAAGTTGCGGAGGGCGAGGCAGCCCAGTGGTTAGCGCTCAGGAATTGCACTCGGTAGGCCCGGGTTCGATTCCCGCCACTTCCAAAACTGCCGCCGTGTTCACGCGGAGTACGATCACGATAAACATGTGGGTCCGGAAGTCCTTCCGAGAGGTTGGTGGTAGGGGAAGGAGGGTACGGTCCCTGTGGATGCCTCCCTCACAGGGTTCCCGTCTAAATTGGGTGAATATAAAGAAAGTTGCGGAGGGCGAGGCAGCCCAGTGGTTAGCGCTCAGGAATTGCACTCGGTAGGCCCGGGTTCGATTCCCGCCACTTCCAAAACTGCCGCCGTGTTCACGCGGAGTACGATCACGATAAACATGTGGGTCCGGAAGTCCTTCCGAGAGGTTGGTGGTAGGGGAAGGAGGGTACGGTCCCTGTGGATGCCTCCCTCACAGGGTTCCCGTCTAAATTGGGTGAATATAAAGAAAGTTGCGGAGGGCGAGGCAGCCCAGTGGTTAGCGCTCAGGAATTGCACTCGGTAGGCCCGGGTTCGATTCCCGCCACTTCCAAAACTGCCGCCGTGTTCACGCGGAGTACGATCACGATAAACATGTGGGTCCGGAAGTCCTTCCGAGAGGTTGGTGGTAGGGGAAGGAGGGTACGGTCCCTGTGGATGCCTCTCCCACTGGGTTCCGTTCTAAATTGGGTAAATAAAAAGAATGTTATGGAGATATTCGCTGGGGGCGAAGAAGCCCAGTGGTTAGCGCGCGGGAATTGCACTCAGTAGGCCCGGGTTCGATTCCCAAAATTGCCGCCGTGTTTACGCGGAGTACGATCACGTTAAACATGTGGGTCCGTGAGTCCTTCCGAGAAGTTGGTGGTAGGGGAAGGAGGGTACGGTCTAAATTGGATGAATAAAAAGAAAGTTATGGAGATTGTCGCGTACGGCAAAGTAGCCCAATGGTTAGCGCGCGGAAATTGCACTCGGTAGGCCCGGGTTCGATTCCCAAAATTGCCGCCGTGTTTACGCGGAGTACGATCACGTTAAACATGTGGGTCTGTAAGTCCTTCCGAGAGGTTGGTGGTAGGGGAAGAAGGGTACGGTCCCTGTGGATGCTTCTCCCACTTGGTTCCGGTCTAAATTGGGTGAATAAAAAGAAAGTTATGAAGAATATCGCGGAGGGTGAAGTACCCCAGTGGTTAGTGCGCGGGATTTGCACTTGGTAGGCCCGGGTTCGATTCCCAAAATTGCCGAATAAAAATAAAGTTATGGAGATTGTCGCGGATGGCACGGTAGCCCAGTGGTTAGCGCGCGGGAATTTCACTCGGTAGGCCCGGGTTCGATTCCCGCCATTGCCAAAACTGCAGCCGTGTTCACGCGGAGTACGATCACGTTAAACGTGTGGGACTGCAAGTCCTTCCGAGAGGTTTGTGGTAGGGGAAGGAGGGTACGGTCTCTTTGGATGCCTCCCCCATTGGGTTCCGGTCTAAATTGTGTGGCACTTCCTGGCCTTCCAAGCAGTTACCTTACACCTTTCTGGTAGGTCGCGCCAACGAGTTTGCCACGGTCAGAATTTTCAAGGGTAGCGAACAGGCTGGTCGCCAAAGGCGGCTAGTATAGTATAAAAGGCAATGTCTGTGTGTCTGTCTGTCTGTCTGTGTGTCTGTCTTATACACTATACGTTTCGCGACCGCGCGTCGGAGAGCTACGAAATTTGGCAATCGGAGACCCGGGGGGGAGGGAAGGGGACACGTGAAAACCGATTTTTAAAATTTTAATTATTTTTTTATTTATTTAATGTTTTATGCGATTTCGACCGTTTTTTGCCCTTTTTGCCCTTTTTTCTCCACGATCCAGACATCGTAGAAAAAAACAAATTACACCATCGGAAAGAGCAGAGAATTTCGAGTAAAAATATATCAATTTCAAATCTGAATTTCGATTTCTAATAT
This sequence comes from Amaurobius ferox, assembly GCA_951213105.1. NCBI lineage: Eukaryota > Metazoa > Arthropoda > Arachnida > Araneae > Amaurobiidae > Amaurobius > Amaurobius ferox. The sequence continues at coordinate 12,082,139 of OX578154.1, read as the reverse complement.
TTTTTAAAGATTTTAAAACAAAAGTCACTTTTTGCTCAAGAAAACGATTTTTGGTTTTTAAATTCTCGCATCGTGAAAAGTACTCATAATTTCGACTAATAATTTACATTTTCAGAAAGGTCAAACATCTGGCATTCTTACAAGTCCAATCTGGTCCAGAAATAATGAAAATTGCCTTCAGGATGGCAATTTTAAAGACGCCATGATTTTAAATTTGTCGGCTACCGGCTCAGTTCGTCAACGGCATTTTCCTCCCATCCGCATTAGTTTCTTCCCCGTCTCCATGGAGACCGCGCTTTCGGTTTTAACTGAATTACGAGCATAAGTGTTGTATACATCGGGCGAAATTATTATATTTATATGATATTTTAAAGGGATATTTTTAAATGGATATTTTAAATAATTTAAATGATTGAATTATGGTGGTTTGAATTGTGGTGATGTATTTGAAATTATTATATTTATGGATTGGTGGAACGATATGGTTGATTTTTTTATTTTAAATGGATATTTTAATTTATGGATATTTTAATTTATAGATATTTTAAATGGATATTTTAATTTTAACGAGGATGGTGGAATTAAGAGCCTAGCATATGGTCGTTATAAATTTAAATTAGCGCGCGGGAAGTTAGCGCGCGAGAATTGCACTCGGTAGGCCTGGGTTCGATTCCCGCCACTGATGCGGAGTACGATCACCTTAAACATATGGGTCGATAATTCCTTCCGAGAGGTTGGTGGCAGGGAAAGGAGGGTACGGTCTCTGTGGATGCCTCCCCCACTGGGTCCTGGTCCAAATTGGGTGAATAAAAAGAAAGTTATGGAGATTGTCGCGGAGGGCGCGGTAGCCCAGTGGTTAGCGTGCGGGAATTTCACTCGGTAGGCCCGGGTTCGATTCCCTGCACTGACAAAACTGCTGCCGTGTTCACGCGGAGTACGATCACGTTAAACATGTGGGTCCGTAAGTCCTTCCGAGAGGTTGGTGGTAGAGGAAGGAGGGTACGCACCCTGTGGATGACTTTCCCACTGGGTTCCGGTCTAAATTGGGTGAATAAAAAGAAGGTTATGGAGATTGTCGCGGAGGGCGCGGTAGCCCAGTGGTTGGCGCGCGGGAATTGCACTCGGTAGGCTAGGGTTCGATTGCCGCCACTGCCAAAACTGCTGCCATTTTCACGTGGAGTACGATCACGTTAAACATGTGGATCCGTAAGTCCTTCCGAGAGGTTGTTGGTAGAGGAAGGAGGGTACGGACCCTGTGGATGCCTCCCCTACTGGGTTCCGGTCTAAATTGGGTGAATAAAAAGAAGGTTATGGAGATTGTCGCGGAGGGCGCGGTAGCCCAGTGGTTAGCGCGCGGGATTTGCACTAGGTAGGTCCGGGTTCGATTCCCGCCACTGCCAAAACTGCCGCCGTGTTCAGGCGGAGTACGATCACGTTAAACATGCGGGACCGTAAGTCCTTCCGAGAGGTTGGTGGTAGGGGAAGGAGGGTACGGTCCCTGTGGATGCCTCCCCCACTGAGTTCCTGTCTAAATTGGGTGGCACTTCCTGGTAGGTCGTTCCTTCTGGTAGGTCGCGCCAGCGAGTGTGCCACGGTTAGAATTTGCCACGGTCAGAATTTTCAAGGGTAGCGAACAGGCTGGTCGCCAAAGGCGGCTAGTATATAATAAACAAATGGCGAATTGTTAGGCATCAAAGTGCAAACCTATTTCCAACTATTTTAAAAAATACATATACTCAATACTACGCATTTCTATTCTGTCAATTCACAATAGTCGCTACTTTACTACCACTAGCGGCACCTAGCTATAATTCTCAAAGCATTGTGGCATTTTCAAGCGTTTCATCCATAATAGTTTCAGCATCTTTTTTCTACCTCCATGATTGAGTATATGTATCTTTGATTATTTTTAAATGAAGTATTTATTAATTATGAGTATAATTAACCAGTATTTATTCATAGCTGTAGAATAGAGTACAGAATATATGGAGATAAAAGTAAATTAAGATGTAAAATATATTTGAATGCTTAGGAATATTCTTTATTGTTTCAGTTCTACTTTGAATAAATATTACTTTGAATTCAGTTCTACGTTAAATAAATATTTTAGAACTCTCACCATAGAAATGCATGCAAAGCAAGACTACTTATCTTATCGCAGCGCCATCTGAATTATTGTCTCAAACCATATTGGCGTTTTCTTAATATAAAGTTTTACCTCCTTACTTTTACCTCCATGGGTGCAACAGTATGAGAATGGTACGGTGAAAACTTTTGCTAACATTTCAGCGTTTTCATTTTGGTGTATGTTTACCTAGTTGCTAATTTTTTGTACATTGGTTCATAAACGGGACCAGGATGCTTTATTCTTCAGATTAACTGTGCATGTAATCATTTATTCTTATACTTTTTCATTTTCAAAGGGAGATTAAATTCATTATTTTTATGCAATTTAATTTTTTAAAACCAATATGTGAATGCGTTAAGAATTTTCGCATATTTTAAATCACGACAAACGCCAGGTATATCTGCTAGTATTTAATAAGGAAAAAGGAAAACTATAATAATATGCAGAAAAGATAATGATTGTCCATAATATAATTTAGCTATTTTATATCCTCCACCGTTGATTAAAAATAACAAATGTAATTTCGCTACGAAATACATTTTTTTAAAAATATAACTTAATACATGCTGAAATATCCCATTTCATGCAAATGAGATACGTTTTAGAAATCTGACGTCACTATACGTTCATTTTCCTAAACTTCAGAGTAAAAATTCTAATTTCTGTTCCAGAATATTTTAAAAGGCAGAATTTTGCTTGATGCGATGATATATAAAGGTGAGAAATCACTTGGGGGAATTCAAATTTTCCTATTTTGCATATGTATTCGAAAACTAATTTATTTGCCATTTTTCAAATGCAATTCTACGTATGTTTAATGGGTTGTTGTGATAAATACAATTTTTAACGTTACCAAATTATTATTATTTTTTTTGCGCAGAGAGATGAAAATAAATCCGCACTGCTGTTGCAGATAGCAGTATCCATGCATCGGTTTCGCTGCTATGTGCTCATCAAGATAGAATAGAAGATATTCAATAACAAGAAAAACTTGATATGTGCCACAAATTTTTCGAACTTGTATGGAAATCGACTAATTCATTCATACTACATAGCTTGATTCAAAATTCAAAAATTTAATTTTACTTTCCTTACATAGTAATGCATAGGGAAAGTATTTGAATCGTGTCGAAAATCGCATCCGAAGTTTTCGACGGATATACACTTTTCGAGCACTAACCAAACAAGAAAAGACTACCTTAAAGTGACGTCTGTATAAGTGTCTACTTGCGTGTCTGGTATGTATGTATGTATCCACTCTAGCTGAAAACTAATTTACCAAATTTCCCAAAATTTTTCAGATAAGTCATTTATGGGGGATCTTGGCGCGAATTAGATTTCGGTACGATTCTGAAAGAAAGAATCTGACAATTTTTGGGGCAAATGGCCCGCCAAAATTGCCTGCATCTTAAATAAAAGACTACATATGTATCAATTAAATGTTTGTTGTATACGTAATTTTTGACGATGAAAATAATTAGATAAACCCCATAATTCTAGGCCAAATGTTATCGAGCTATTTCAGTTGTTTCATAGCTTTGCACGTCGTCTTTGAAAATACGCCCAGTCGCCAAATGTAAAGGAAAATTAAAATAAAACTGTAACTTCGCTTGTAAAGAACCTCAATGCTTCAAACGGGAATCGAATCCTGATTCTACGAACTGGCCAGCCAACGCTCTACCGTTGAGCTACTGGGACGAAATAGCAAGGTCTTATCGTTGAAGTGGACTCTGCATTCTCCACCTTCTAATATCAGATTAGCGGTCAACGGGTAATCCGACTGACTATCATCCTGCTATTTTTACCTTAAATTAGCTTGTTGCTACTGCTATTTTACTCAGGTTAGTATTCTGCGTGGTCGTTATCCTCTCAATTTGAAATCGGCGCTCAATCCTCCACAGTCCACTTGGTCCACTTCCTCCCCCCCCCGGGGCGGCCCACTCTTTGAGTGGTGAACGGATCTTAGCTCTGTAGCTCTGATCCTCCGACCTGGGCGGTAAATAAATCCGGGGAACCGGCTGTCGAGGAACCGGTCGTCGTACCGGTGAGGCAGTTAAGTCTCGGACTCTTCGTGGACTCTCGGACTCTCGGTGGCTGTGATCGCATGGACTGCGTCTATTCATGACCTGAACCTAGATCTGGCCGGCGACTGGGGTCGGGCTTGGCGGGTAATTCTTCGGACCTTGCCCGGTGAATGATTCCCCCAAGTACGTTTCCATGACCGTGGCTTTGCTGGATGAGAGATCGTTCCTTCGCAGCAAGCCTTTATATCGACATAACAACAGGTTGTCGTGGCTTGGTGATTAATCCTGAATCCACACTAGTAGTACTAGGTCACTTTCAGAGCTCCGTCATCTTTGTACTAGCCTACAGGGTTGGTTTGTTCGGGCGCCATTGTAGAGAACTTTGCTATCCCAACCGGGAATCGAACCCTGGATCTCCGAACTGGCCAGCCGACGCTCTACAGCTGAGCTACTCGGACGAAATAGCAAGGTCTTATCGTTGAAGTGGACTTTGCACAGTATAACTTCAAATAATTGTCCGCTGTGTTTTGGGCTTTTAAACAAAATTTAATGAATTACAAAAGAAAGACAGATAAAATGAATTTGAGGCTGAAGGGAAAGTTATGTGCTGCCTATATCAGATAATTTGAGGTTGGTAACAGCTCAACGGCGCCGAATGTATCTACATTAATAACATAATTATTAATTATGACATTATAATAATTTATTAATGGTATAATAATATTTATACCATTAACATCCATAGCTTAGTTTAAATATTCGCTTTCCTCATATTCTTTATATTAACAGTAATATTCGGATATTATTATTGTTTCCCATAGGACATATAATGGCTTGAATGTTTTAAAATTTACTTCATTAGAATACTATTTTTGAGAATTATTAAAAGTTCCATCTTGTTCTAGTTCACCAAACGATAAGCATATTTACATACACTCTGTGGAAAGTTCGGGGAATAGCAAGTTACTCGTGAAGTTCTTAGCCAAACTACACATTTCCAGAAGTTTCGATAACTTTTAAATGTTGGCATGTTCATGAGATTTCTCTAAATTTGTCACCAATGGCACCTAATTTGTCGCCGGAATCTTTAAATTATAACAATGGTGTAAAACGAAAGGGTAAAGACAACCAAGTGGTTTGGAAAAAAGGGCTTTAATATTAGCACCCGTCTATGATGTACATTAAATTGCAACATTAAATTACAAATCCATACGTACATGATATATGACGTAATATATACATACATAATATAGGATGTCGTAGATGCTGCTAATATTAAAGACATTTTTATCAAGCAATTTTCTGTTCATAGAAATATGACGTCACTCCCGTTATATACCTCCGTTTCATCCTCATCGCATTTCTTTCACGATTTGCCCGGTACACCGACTTTTAATCTGTATCACATAAAAAATCATGTATTGGATACAACTACAGCTTTTTGCTAATATTTTATATTCATCATTATCTCTGAAAATATTATTCTTTATTATTTAAACTCCATAAATACTGAAAAAGAATCATATTTCTGATTCAATGTTAGGGTTTTATTTCCGAATACAATGAAATAAAATTTCTATTTTTGTCACCGAATGTAATAATGACGCAAACATATTTCAAAATCTATTATGCTTTAAAATAACTATTTTTTATATCTAAATCCTTTACCTTTGATTAAAAATATAACAATAGGAATTTTGTAGCAGAACAAACACATTGTAAAAATGTAACTTAATGCACTGTGCATGTAAAGTGCTGTTTTACAAAACCTAGCTTTTGCTTGGTAAAAAGGAAAAAGGAAAAGAACATAAATTCTAATTTATATTCATAAAATCTGTAAAAGATAAAAGTTTGTTTGAATGCGAAAAAAAAGTAGTAATTTGGGGAATTAGAATTTTTCCATTTTACATACTTATGACTGTCGCGATGAATCACGACACTGTGTTGATTCCATTCAAAATTTAATATAACTTAATATTTTTAAGGCTTTAAATAAATAATCCCATGTCACAAATGTAATACTGGATATATTTCTATCTGAATTTCTTACCGTTATCAAGTAAATATTTTACAGACAGATATTTTACAGACCGACATTTTGGCAACATTTTTGTCAATTTGGAATTTTTAAAAATATTGCCAAGTTTGCTACATCCTGCCAAATTTTTCGCCAAGCATTACGGATGGGCAGAGGAATGGGGCATCCATACAGTCATTTGCTATGTTATTTCCAAGATATTGAATTTTCATTAATTAGTCGCCATTTTCAATGATTTAGAGTCAATTGTATCAATTTGGCGATATTTTCATCAATTTAGCAGTATTTAAAAACTCGCCAAGTTGGCGATATGTCGGCAAAATTTGTCGCCAGAATATAGCCAAGCGTTTCGGACCGAGAAATAGGTTATTCCTGTAGTAGATACTTATATTTTCCCCAAGATTTTGAATTTTCATCAATTAGTCGTCATTTTTATTAATTTGGGTACATTTCAATCAATTTGGCGACATGTTTTTCAATTTTGCAATATTTTCATCAATTTTGTATTAAAAAACTCGCCAAGTTTGCGATATTCCGCAATTTCGACACTAAAATTTCATCAAATGGTATCCAGAGATAGATAGATAGACAGATAATAAATATAATAAATATATAAATCTGACTACAGATTATTATCGAGGATGATATTATTGTAAATGTTTTCACATTTGGTAAGAGTTTGTGCTTGCATTTCTATTTAGCGACTAACTTTATGTTAAATAATGTTACAAGCGTGTAAAATGTCTTTCCTCAGTGGAGTCCCTTTTTTAAACCAGACAGAAAAAACACCAGTACAGGCAAGCTTCCCGATGACGTTAATCTAGGGTACCAGATTCTGAAGTTAGGAAGAAAATGGTCAGATTTGGCGATTTATCGCTAATATGTTAGCACTTGACGACTTTTTGAAGGTTCGAGTCACACCTCGAATTAACTAGTATTCTACGAGATATGAGAGATTTCCAGAAGTTTCAATTGAGAGTATATAAAAGGAGTTATCACTCAGTTAGAGAGCAGTTGACGTTATACGAGCTACATTGAACTGTGAAATTCGTCAATGTTTTGAGAATAGTAGTCGCTGTTTTGTGAAATGAGTGGAACATTTAAGTGCTGCTTTACTGCATATTGTTCCTGTTTTTGCAGTGCTTGCAAATAAATGCATTAGTTATCCAGAAATGTAGACTCATTCTTTTATCCTGAGAGTAACTTTTGCTGCGTATGAATTATAAAATGTTGATTTGAAGGTACACATATGTGGTGGCAAAATTCTTAACCATAATTTGGTTGTAAACAAAGATTCAACTGTCAAATACAAATTTAACGTTTAATTAAATATTTTAATTACGTGATAAGCTGAAACTTCGTAATTATGTTATATACACAAATATATAAATGCATACCGGTGTTAAAAGGCAAAAAAAAACTGACTTCTTCATCAGGATTGGAAAGAAAGGAGACCTGACTTACTCAAATCAAATCGGCAACTGAGGATTGCACACGTTGCAGAAGGTAGGAGAAACAAAGTTGCCTACGCCGTGGGTAGAAATGAAAGAGGAAAAAAAAGTCAAAGCGACCGGCAGGAAACTGCAAATACTTAAAACCACAGAGGAAAGAAAGAAAATAATGCACGAATAGTAGAAATAAGTAAAACAACTGAATAGGGAGAAAATCTACCAAAACAGTAGTAAAAGAAACATTGGGCGTTTTAAACCAGCTGACAAAATAAGTAGAAATTATTAGTAACTACGGGAAAGCAATTAGAAAAGAAATAGAACAACAAAAAAAAAAATAGAAGGCACCAACTGGGTTCAGAGGCCAAATGAGATAACTTTGACAAATAAAATAGTGGAGAATATAACTAGAAAACAGAAAAAAGGCAGACAAATAATAAAAGAAAAAGGAAGAAGACAAACAAAATTAAAAAAAAAATTATACCAGAGATTTCCAACAGGAAGAAAAAAAGGGACAATGATCGTTCATAAGGGAAGTTGATTGAGAAAATTTCAAGAACATCTAATTTAAAAACAGAATAAGGAGAAAAGATCATCTTGGCTTCCGAAGGATTGGAAACCTAAGAGTCCTATGAATGTTTAGCAATTGAAAACTTTGTTACCTCCTGTTTGAATAACAAGTGTATGTATACATCTATGCATAAATAGTGTAAGTGCATGCTGCTGTATATTATTTATACCACCTCAGTTTGCTTTTTTTCATTTTTAGTGTACCACTTTTAACAAAGTGGTATTCAATATATCAAGTGTTACGTATCATCCATATTAGTTATAAATTCATATTTCTTATTCTAAGTACAGAATTTCAGTATGTGACAAGTGCTTCTTCGATATCTTATTTATTTCATGGCATTTTTATGCCCTATGGAGCAGATACGTACTTATTCTAGCATTCTTATATTATTATATTTTTACGTGTTTTAGGTTTCTTTTTTTTACATTTTTTAATGAATATCTTATCTTTAATGTAAATATTATGAACATTTCAGAGTAGCCATTCTTCATGTCAGAATATTAATATCAGTTAGCATTGTATATACAGGGTGTCCCAAAAACATTGACCTCGGCTTTTATTTCTTAACTATTGATCTTAGACATATATAATAAATTACAAAGTTGCGTAAAAAAAGTACAGAATTTTATGAAATCAATTAAAATTTTTCACGTCAAAAAAAAAAAAACCCCGTCCTGGCAATAGTTATGGCGCAAATCGTACCTCAATGAGATGATTTTTCGATTTTTAATGAAATTTTAAAGTTTATACGGATTTTTGAAAAATTCTGTATATATATATATATATATATAAATATATATATATATATACATGATATCAAAAAGGTACAGAATTTTATGAAATCGATTAAAATTTTCAAGGAACTTAAATTTTAAGAAATACAAAATTTAAATTTTTATACGGCCGCCGTACAAAAGCATTTCTAATGTGTAAAATGTTCCCCATACTCTAATACTGACTTAAACCACTTTTTGATGCATCGACATGGATTCTCAGAGGGGGAAAATCATGTCGGCAGATCGCGTTTCAGGGGTCATACCCAAATTAGGAACGAAAACAATTATTACATAAATAAATAATAATTTTGCTATTTATTGGTACAAAAGTATCTGCACTGTGTAGAAATAATAACCTTACACAAAGATTACGAATCTTGTTCAAAATGTTTTCCATCCATGCCAAAGATCCATTAAAGATAAGAGGCAGATAATATTTGCCTATGATGCATTTCTGCGTTGTGTTATTTGCACTTTTTCTGTAAACATTTACATTATAATTTGTGATTAATCCCTCATCAACTTTGTTTAAACATATCTCTAGGACTTTTTATGATAAAATGCTGAAATTCTGTACATCACCTTATTAGTGTATGGGGAAATTTTACTCATTGGAAATGTTTTTGTACGGGGACCGTATAAAAATTTAAATTTTGTATTTCTTCAAATTCAAGTCCCCTAAAGATTTTTATCGATTTCATAAAATTCTGTACCCTTTTTAATGCAACTTTTTACTTTATTATATATGTCTAAGATCAATATTTAAGGAATAAAATGCGAGGTCGATGTTTTTGGGACATCCTGTATATATAATACTGATGACAGAGCGAACGATGAATTTTACTAACTTGTAGAACGCTTCGGAGTTTCCTTCCCTGTCATTAATTTCGTCTCTTTTGAAAACCAGACGGAGAAAACACCCGTAAAGGTTTTCCCATGACGTGAACGTAGGATTTCCAGAATTCCGAAGTGGGGTTGCCAGATTTGGAGACATTTGACGATTTTTCGAAGATTCGGGAAGCACCGCGAAATAACCAATATTCTATGAACTATAGAGAATGTCAGAAGTTTCTATAGAGAGACTACAAATGGAGTCATCACTCCTATCATCCTCTAGTCATCACTCCAAAGCAATTGGCGTGATACGAGTTATATTGAACTGTGACTTATGTTAATGTTTTGAGAATAGCAGCTTCTGTCTTGTTGTTGTTGTTGTTGTTGTTGAGACCCAGACCGTCCGACCTACCAGAAAGGTGTAAGGTAACTGTATGGACGCAGCTTCTGTCTTGTGAAAGGATTTTTGTCAGAGAACAATATTAGTTATTTTGGGATATTAGTGAAGCATTTAAGTGTTGTTTCGCTGGAAATGGTTCCTGTTTACGCTGTGCTTGTGAATAAACGTGCTAATTACCCAGAAATTTGGACTCATTCTTGTATGCTGGGAGCACAACCACGATTTCAGAGGATACGGCGTAACAAACTGGTGTCAGAAGTGGGAATTTTTGAAACTTGACAAGCGTATATGGTAATAACTAGAAAAGCAATGGAGGAACTGTTGAAACATATAATGGCTTTGATTAAAGCCATGAAAGACGGACAAGGCTAGATGACAACCGGGCAAGAAGAGATGAAAGAAACGATGAAATCCATACGAGATTCCGTGAAAGAAGTTGTTTAAGAAGAAATGAAAGCAAGGCAAGCCGAAATGAATGAAATTAAATCGGAGATGAGAGGGAAAAGCAAAACTGTACAGAGTGAAATGAAAGCTGAAGAAGAAGAAATCAAAGAGGTGATACAACACCTTAAATCCGCCAAAGAAGAAATAAGGCAAGACATTAGAGTAGAAACAGGTTATAACAAATATTCATGAGAGCAATCACGATATCGACACATTTTACTTGTTATTCTTCAAAATATATTTTGTATCTCTTAAAAATTTAGTTTTTCTATTTTTCTCTCTTCTCGAAAAATCCTCCATTCTTGTTATCAACTAATCAAGAATACTTTTCTATCTAAAGGTATAATTCTTTAAAAGCTTCTGCACTCAAAAACGAAAACGGTATTAAAATGAAACTATCGTACAATCACTTAAACATCCTATAAAATTTCATAACTTCTTTATCGTCTTATGAAGTCATCGATGAAAAACCATTTGGTTCGTTGCCAAGTTCAGAACATCGTAGACGCGACACGATAATTTTTTATTTAACACTTTCCACGAGTTGTAAACTGCATCCTTTCCTATCACTTTAAATACTTTAAAAATGAAGACGAGACTTTTTAATGCGAAACGAAAAACACGGTCTAAAAGCTACAGATAACTGCATTGAAGAAACATACCTTGAAACTATTTTATACTGTAAAGGCTTCTGAATGGTTTTGATATGAAATTAATTCACAAATTAATCTGGAACATTTAAAACTGCTGCTCAAATAACCATAGTGAAACACTTTGTTAACAGCACAGGATAGGATCAGTAGCGTAACCTGAGATTTTGACGGGGGGGGGGGGGGGGGGGCTGAAAATTTGGCAAAAAATTTGGTATTAGAAGTGAAATATATATTGGAATTCACATTTCCATTGGTTTTATTTCAAGACGTTTTATTCATAGGTGAATAAAATAAAATAATTTTAAATAAAAATGCAAAGAGTGGATAAAATTCACGAGACTGTAAAATGTTACTTGTGTAAGATGAATACAAGATATAACATTTTAAATGTTTCTTATTTCTAAATTAGATGAACTTTTGCAATCATTTTATTAAATATGAAGTCATGGTCGCCCACACCCTTCCCCTTTGATATTATGTAACAAAGACGAGCATCAGGCCTGTCGATGTTGTACATCATGGGCTGGAGTTTGTCCCCCCCCCCTCCCACCAGAAAATCTTTTGCAGGTAAAAATGCGATCCAACTATGTATGTAGAAGAAGAGATAACTAGGTAGTGATAACTAGGTGTTGCGGAAAATTGCAGTTCGCAGAAAAAGACGAAATATCTCCGATGGCACGTTTTCAGCGACTTGTCTATGGTAGAGTCCCTATGAGATAAATATTTTAATAAATAAATAAAATAACAATTTGTTTAATACACGCATATATTCAAACGTCAGAATAAAAAGGGAGGCTGATTATTTCATAGCAAAATTATTATAAAAAATTATAATTAGAAAATGGCGAAAAGACAAAAAGATTAATCCATTTGAAAGCCTACACTTTACTAAAAAACATCTCACCTTGTTCCAATGAACATTTAAATCATCTGCTATCATGACCACGTGCATTTAACATTATAGTATGCATCCAGTTCTGTTCTTCTCAATGTATTGATCCAACGCACCCTCGAAACAGCTTGCTTATTTATGGCTGCCTAATTACACCACGAAAGTTCTCACTTATTGAGTCAGAGTATGATTTTTCTACTTATTTTGACTAGCTGCGCCTTCTATCTGATACAACGTTCTTGACAGTAATTAAAGTGTGTGACTGAAAACGATTTTCATATAAAATAAAAAAATAGGATATTATCGGTACATATTAATAATCCATTTCAATATTTCATTGTATATTTTTAGCAATCTCATGCTCTGTGAGGTAATAATTGTTTATTTAGTATTTAACAAAAGTGTGCCTAAAATGATACCATTAAAAAATTGACAAATGACTATTCTGGCCATAAAAAAAGTAAAATTAAAATTTAGGCCTGATATGACGGAATGAGTGCCGATATGAAATAAATACCGAAAAGTTATTTTGAATTTTGAAATTTTTCCTGGGCACTGTTTTACTTACTGAAATAGTGATTTTGAATGAAATCATCTTATTAACATTTTATACACTCAATACTTTCATATTTATGGAAAACAAACACTATTTCAATAACCTAAAGAGATCTCGGGGTGATAAAAAGGGGCGTGGTCAAATTATCTATTGATACATGTTGGCCCAGCATTTTACAATTAAATCTTGTCGATATTTTCTAATTAATGATTTTTGGTACTTACGTATTAACGCCACCGCGTTGCGCTAATGCGCCAATAAAGAGCAATCTTGTTCGCAAGCGCACGCAGTGATCTTTTGGATTCCTTGTTGCCTTGTTGTTTGCTGATTTTTGACGCCATTTTTTAGTGCTACGAAAATGCGTATTTGGGATTTGCCAAAAACAGAACAAGATGCAATTTTATTTTTTCAGGAGCGAAATATTTTATGAATATATCGTGATACAGGAGTTCATACACAAACAGTTGAAAGAATGTGGGGCAGTGCTAAATGGAGGAACAAGAGACATAGGGGGACAGCCAGACATCATTTGGAATCTTATTTATCAGAGTTCATATGGCGAGAGCATCAGGTGAAAGAAAATAGAGACTGTTTTGAATCTATGTTAAACTCTATATCGGCCCATTTTCCACCGAAATCCGATTGACTATTTTGTTTTTAAATGAAGTGCTTTGAATTTTGAAAGTGTTTTGATTTTAAATAAAGTGCTTTATTTTATGATTTGTCGCAAAAATTTTAGGTGTAGATTGGCGGCACTTAAAAACCGCCATATCTCTAGCTGCGGTGGCGTTAATACGTAAGTACCTGATTTTTTTATAATTGGGCATAATTATCAAGGTATTAATTTTGCTTAGTTTCTATTAGGATTGTGCGGCCCACGTGTGGGCCTTCAAAATATTAAATTGTGATACATTTTTCTGTTCAAACGGATATCTTCTAAGTCCAAAAGTGACGTAAAGGGATAATAAAAGCTAGTTCAAAACATTATACAAAATAATGAGGTAATGGAAATGGGCACCTAAACAATTGCGAAAGCCAGCATTTGCTTGTTTTAATCATGGTAAAAAATTGGGCCTGCCTATATAAGTCTTCAAATGAAAGAGGAAAATAAAACTTATAATCGCAAAATAAGCATAGAAAGTAAAATTGGTATTCCACATCCTAATTTCAATATTCGAAACTAATTATTACTATTACTACTAAATTAAAATAGAGATCTTATTACGTGCGAAACTTTAAGTCTCATTTAAGATTAATTTATCGTTTGCTTTTCTGGATGAAATTACGGAAACCTGGATCAAGCCATAATAAAATTGTGTGGGAACACGTCAATTTAGCAAAAAGCTTAAAATAAAATAAAGACAACCAAATTTGGTTAATTAAAGTGTCTTTAATAACAACACCATTTATACGTATTTAAATTACACAACCAGAGCTCTTTTGGACATTATTACATCCTTTATCAGCGGCAAAGTAAATTGTAGGTGACGAACAATTTACAAACAGCACTGGTGAGGGAGATAGGTCGGTAGCTAGATATTGCACTAGGATCATTATCGTTCTTAAGAACTGGGATAACTTCAGTCTTCCGCCACTTACTTGGAAGGCCATTCGTCCATGTCATATTAATTATCCTGAGCAGCACATGTAAGGAACTTTCACCAAGATTCACCAGAAAATCTGGCAAAATCTTATACTGTTCGGGACTTTTACCCCGAGGCAAGGTCTTTAGTCCACTTCTGAGTTCCCATAAGGTAAGAAAGGAGTTGAATATACTATCCAACTCAGGGGTTAAACGCGAATGTGGAGAATCCAAATCTCTATTATTAATCCTTCCAGAAGGATGATAATTGCTTATACTTGCATAATGCTTATTAAAAGCACTAGCAATTTCTCTGGCAGAAGTAAGCAATTTATTAGCCAATTTAATTGGCTCTCTACTTTTTTCCAACTGGTTGTTGATTCTAGAAAGAAAACGGTGGGCCTTAAGAATACCCCTTCGATAATCCAAACCTCCTAAGAAGTTTTGGAAAGTGAGGCGTTTTGACTCTTTGATTGCACGTTTAATGATGGCTTGTCTTTTACGAAGTTTAATACAATCAGACATTTGACCAGTAGCCTCCGCTCTAAATCTGGCAGCATCACGGTTTTCTTTGAGGGTCTGCAAGTTGTATTTTCAGAAGGGATAATATCTCTTCATCTGACCTCCAGGGATGCAGGATGCAATTTTCTGCACAGGTCAAAATAATTTCAGTAAAGTTACTAACAACCCTGTCGATATTACCAGATATAAAAGATTCTGTCATAAAAGAGTTCGTCAATTGTTGGTAACTAGTCCAATTAGCCTTTCTTAAGTTCCAACGAGGGAATCTGAGCTCTCTAAAAGTATATCCCCCAATATCAAGAATATTTAAAAGTAGTCTGCGACCAGCTCCACCAGGGGCTGGCAACAGTGTATGAGCAGTATACCTTGTGACGCCCGTGTGCACAATCAGTAAATCAGGATGAGAGGTTGCTCCCCCGTAAGATAGAAAAGTCTGGAAGAAGACGAAATATCTCCATTGGGACGTTTTCAGTGACCTGTCTATGGTAGAGTCCCTATAGATAGTTATTTTATTTATTTATTAAAATATTTATTTATTTAATGCACGCATATATTCAAACGTCAAAATAAAAAGGGAGGCTGATTATTTTATAGCAAAATTATTATAAAAAAATTATAATTAAAAAATGGCGAAAAGACAAAAGGATTAATCCATTTGAAGACCTACATTTTACTAAAAAACATCTCACCTTGTTCCAATGGACATTTAAATCATCTGCTATCATGACCACGTGCTTTTAACATTGTAGTATGCATCCAGTTCTGTTCTTTTCAAGCCATGGATCCAACGTACCCTCGAAATAGCTTGCTTATTTATGTCTAATTACGCCACGTAAGTTCGCATTTATTGAGTCAGAGTATGTATGAATTTACTACTTATTTTGACTAGCTGCGCCTAATGCAGCGATCTTGACAGCTATTAAGAAATAAGTTCATCATCAGTCAGACGAAAGCGATTTTCATATAAAATGTGAAAATAGGATATTACCGGTATATAATAATAATCCCCTTAAATATATCATAGTATATTTTTAGCAATCTCATGCTCTGTGAGGTATTAATTGTTTATTTAATAATTTACAAACGACTGTCCAAAATGATGCCATTAAAAAAATTGACCAATGATCTTTCTAACCATAAAGAAAGTAAAATGAAAATTTAGGCTTGATACGACGGAATGAGTGCCAATATGAAATCTATACCGAAAAGTTATTTTCATTTTTGAAATTTTTCCTGGACACTACTTTACTTACTGAAATAATGACTTTGAATGAAATCATTTTATTTAAATTTTATACACTCCCCATTTTCATATTTATGGAAAACAAACCCTATTTCAACAACCTAAAGAGAACTCCGGGTGATAAAAATGGGCGTGGCCAAATTAACTATTGATACATGTTGGCCCAGCATTTTACAATTAAATCTTGTCGATATTTTCTAAATAATGATTTTTTTATAATTGGGTATACCTATCAAGGTATTAATTTTGCTTAGTTTCTAATAGGATTATATGGGCCTTCAAAATACTAAATTGCTATAAGTTTTTCTGTTCAAACGGATATCTGCTAAGTCCAAAAGTGACGTAAAGAGATAATGAAAGCTAGAAAAATTATACGAAATAATGAGGTAAAGGGAATGGATACCTAAAGAATTGTGAAAGCCAGCATTTGCTTGTTTTAAGCGTGGTAAAAAATTGGTCCTGGCTATATAAATCTTCAAATGAAAGAGGAAAGTAAAAATTATAATCGCAAAATAAGCATAGAATGTAAAATTGTTTTTCCACATCCAAATTTAAAGATTCGAGACTAATTATTACGATTATTACTTGATTAAATTAGAGATATTATTACGTGCGAAATTAAAGTCTCATTTTAAGATTAATTCATCGTTTGATTACTGGATGAAATTACGGAAACATGGATCAAGGTATAAAAAAGTTATATGGAAACACGTCAATTTAGCAAAAACCTTAAAATAAAACAAGGACAACTAAATGTGGTTAATTAAATTGTCTTTCATAATAACACCATTTATGACGTACTTACATTACACAACCAGAGCCCTTTTGGACATTATTACGTCCTGTATCGGCGGCAAAGTAAATTGTAAGTTATGAACATGAGCTCTGATATACAGGCAACATAACGCGGGACAAGATTCGCATATTGATCATTTTAAAATCGATACATTTAAAAAATAATTTAATTACAAAATATATAAATGATAGTAGATTATAAAATACAGGGTAACCAATAGGTGTGTCATCAAAAGCAAAGAAAAATATACTATATATCCAGAAAATTATACAGCTTCTTAACGCACACTGAGTCGAGAACGAGACGCCAAGCATAACTGAGGGTCTGTATGGGATCGAAATTACAAATTGTATCACTATACATATGAATGAAAAGTTATTCATAAAGTAAAATTTTACGGGGGTTATTGTAGCTGATTAAGAGAAAAGTTTTATAGAACACAGGGTGCAAATTATCTTTAATAGCAAAATGGGCAAGATCCATAGACAGATTTTTATTATAAAAAACTGTCATTAACATTCCATAACATTTAAAAACACTTATATCTATCTAATAATTTTCTAACGTGAATTTGCCTGTCTAGTCCTTCTAGAAGTTTGCGGGTGACCTACAAAGATGTATCTTTGCAGACATAGTATCAGCTATCAGACAAAATCTAATGTATCCGGAGCTTTGATCCCCTCCCCCCCCCCTTGGGAGGGGAGATTATTGTTTTTTTATGTCTTTACCTTCTAATATTCTCCAACCACCACCGCTACAAAGGTGGCTTACAAACCTTAATTCACACTTATATGTAGTATCGACACAGGAGTGAACAATCAGGGTCGGATTTTCGATTTCTTTCCCCGGGAAGACCAATTAAGGGGAACAAGAAGTCCCTTCCTAGATCCATGGTTGTGTAGTGAAATACTCCCCCCCTCTTTTATTAAGTTAAATTCTTCAAATTCATGTTTCGGAAACGCTGTTTCAAAAATCTAGTTTGTTCCATCGTTTCGGTAATTCTAAATTGTACTTTCGATTTCGAACTTTGTTCTTAAGAATAAATTTATACCTTTTGATAAAAAGCCAAATATTTCACTACTTCGTTCTGGAGCCGTTCGGTCTGTAACGATAACCCCTCGCGCATTTATACATATGACGTACTTTCGCTCTTCCCGCGAAATATTTTTTATATAGAAATATACCGGTGTTATTTTTCATCTCGTCATGAATGTGCGCAATTATACAAATGATGCTTAAGTCTTTTTTCGGTAAATAATTGAATTGGCGATGTGACGCGGACGGGGTAAGTCGCGCTTTGCCTACGGGGGCAACGAAATGAGAGTTCTATTCGCAAAGTTCCAAGATATTTTAAATTAAATTAAATGTAATTAAAAGATTTTAGCGAGCAGATCCATTTCGGCGGTGAGATGATAATTTCGGAATATTTTGTTGTGATTTGATTATTGGAGATTTTGTCAACGAGTTTGGATTTCATAGTCAGATCGTTTGTTCTATTCTGACTTCATGTAATAAATTGACGAATGAATGTAATCCTAGTTCCGAAGTAAATTATGATGGAAACAAATAAATCTATCTATTTAAGTTAAAAAACGTGGTTGTTTCATCTCATTTTCCAAATTCGTCAAGGCAGCACATCCACTACTTCCGTTTCCTCCAGATTGCCATACTCGTGAGTTTTCGTCTCCATGCAGTCCGAGATATTCCTCAAGCGTGCTTTCTCATCGTCTACCTCTACTTCCAGAATGATCATCCATCCAGGAGTGACCGAATTCTCCTTTCAGTTTTAGATTCAAGAGCATAATACACAACGCAAAAGAAGATCAACCATGTTTCACTACCACCCAGCGACCACACTTATTTCGATCATAGTCGGTTGTGATTCCCTCGACCTGTGGGAACCGCAGCAGTAGTGCTTCTTCAGATCGGAGCACTACAGTTGCCAACTAGATTTAGCCATTATTTTTAACGTTTAGCACTTAAAAGTAACCAAATCGGGGTTATTTTAAAGTGTAAATGGCTAAATTTGTAACTGCTTGTAACGGCTATCTGTGAAATCTATCCAGTTTTTAGTATGTTTCTAACCATGGGGGGTGCACAAGTATTAGCAACAAAACCGTATCGACATACGGTATCATTCAAGGCTGAAATTCAATCAAGAAGCATTCTTAAACAAAATAAAACTTATTAAAAATAAATAGGTTGTAACTTTATTTAGCTGTGTTTCTTTAGAATATTGGCTTCTCTGTATTCTACCAAATTGATTTTCAATTTATTAAGTCACTGTTTAATTTTGGCAAATATGTTAGAAACTCATATGTTGTAGTACGTGTAAACTTCTACTAATACACGAGTGTATCTTCCAATATTCGCGAATATAAGTAGTACGGGTTCCATACAATTTTAGCAATTTTATTTTGCGTATATTGATTCAATTTCATATTTTTGCAAACTTGTTTGCAAGCTGGACTAGGATGTTTTATTCTTCAGATCTGCCCGTGAAGAAAATTTTATATTTCCAGAACAGAGATTCTTAAATTTCTTTTGCGGAGTATTAAATTATAGTATATTTTAATAGAATATTTTGATTAACAGTGTCACTTAGTATACTATAGGAATTTGCACATGATTGTGAATTTTAGGTTTATATTATATACTCTATAACAAAAAAATCGACGCACCAAGAAGGAGTTGTCCGGTTGTAATGAAATTTCGTATGCAAAGACATTTTGAGCGAACATGCAAATGAATAAAATTTGGTGTTCAAAGAATAAATAGTGGGAGCTCCAGCGCATCGGAACTGCGCATTCAGCAGGTGTATATACGGAGCGATTCTGAATCTGTGGTCAAAATTTCAGTTGCATTTTGACTGCGTATATCTTACGTCTTTGGTAGTCATTTCTGGCAGCGGTACATAGACAACATTCTACGACCGGTTGTGTTACCGTTCCTTTTGCGACACCCCGGACTTACTTTTAAACAAGATAATGCCCGGCAGCACACGGCACGGGTTGCTATGAATTGTCTTCAAGCTTGCCCAACACTTCCTTGGCCAGCTAGGTCTCCTAATCTCTCTCCCACAGAGCACAATTGGGACGTTAGGGGAAGGTGATTGCAACCATCTCGGAATGTTGACGATTTAGCCCGACAGTTGGAGACAATTTGGCAAGACATTCCCCAGGACACCATCCATGGACTTTATTGATCTATGCCACGCAAGGTGACATCTTGCATCCAGGCCAGAGGTGGATCAACGCCTTATTGACTTCCTCCCTTTGCATACGGTCACACTCTAAATCATTAAATTGTTATGAAATTTTATCGTTTCTTTTTCTATGCATGTTCTTCCCTTCTACCAATTTTTATCACAATCGAACAACTCCTTGGTGCGTCGATTTTATTGTTATAGAGTGTATAATCCGAAGGATGGGCATACTGCTAATATAATTTCCTTGATGACAAACTCATGAACACCACCATAAATGCTGGTCGATAATACTTTAAACCCTTTCTGGAGATGAGATTTGCTTACTCTTTTTTAAAGCTTTAAAGGCATTAAAAATGGAGTTCAGATTTAAATGGAAGTGAATATAACGCTTTATCTAAGCTACAGATAACACCAACAATGTAAATACCCTGAAAACGTTTTATTATGCAAATGTAATTTTAAGGTTTTTATGAAGGAGATAAGACATGCCTACTTGGATTAGTAATTGGCTCATTTACTGGATTTGCTCCTGTCGCTAATTAAAGTTGCAGCGTTGTGTGTGATACAAAATTATGTTTTAGCGTTTTTAGGACGGACTTTAAGCATGTCAATAAGTTTGTTAGGAGTAGTCCATGAATGTACATGTCAGCAATTTATAATAAAGTATACATAATAGATCGAATAAAACTGATTGCAGCGACCCTAGCGGGGGATTTAAAAAGTTAGGACAACGAAGTCAGCAACCATGTGAGATAGAATGAAAAAATTCAGTTGATGGATAAACCACGGTATTACGAACGCACAAAATGTCACTCTTCACTGTAGTCCCTTTTTAAAACCAGACAGAGAAAACATCCGTACGGGAAACTTTTCCTAAGGCGTGAATCTAGGGTTGCCATATATTGAAGTTCGGATGTAGGGTTGTAGAAATTTGGCTATTTATCGTCAATTTGGCGATAGTTTGTGACTTTCAACGATTCAAAAAACATATCAAAATAACAAATATTCTAAGATATATGAGAGATTTCTATAAGTTTCTACAGAGAGTCTCTTTAAGGAGCCATCCCCCAATTAGACAGCAATTGATGTGATAAAAGCTACATTAAACTGCGATATTTGCTAATATTTTGATAGTAGTAACTGCTGTTTTGTGATATGAATAACGTCAATGTTTCCAGAATAGTATCAGTTGCTTTGTGGAATAAGTGGAGCTTTTAAGTGCTGTTTTACTGTATATTTCCCATGCTTATGCTGTGCTTGTGAATAAACGTGTTAGTTATCCAGAAATTTGGACTCATCTTTAGTGTACACCTACTGAAGATACGTCGTAACTGTATTGTATAATGAATTGTATAATGAGTAATGGAATACAAATGTATTGTATAATTAGTAGGAAGCGACATCCGGAACTGATGGAACGTATATACGGAAAACAATAAATGTCAGTCATGCTTAATTCGTTGCTAGGAGCGCAACCACGCCGCAATATGGTTAAACGTTGCTTAATAATTCACGAGCGTAATAATTCACGTTGCTTAATAATTCACGTTGCTTAATAGTTCAAATAATTCCAATGACGCAGTACACAATTGTGAGACAAAAGGCAGGCTATACACTAGATTTCTGTGCGTATATGTGTTGTTTATTGTACCATTCTTGAATATGATTGCCATTCGCGAAGGATTAAATTGTTTCAAATGCATGTGTCTTCTATAACTGTCTTTTGCCTGTTCTTACTTGTTACATTAGACAATGTTTTCTAACTTAGTATTTGTCTTTTTTCCGTCTATTGCGCTTTGCTGTCAATTCGTTATCCTAATTTTTTAAACTATCCGCTAGGGGCGCTGCAACTGCTTTGATTCGATTGGGCATGGTCATTTTACTATAGATAGAGCTAATGTGTACGCTTAAGGACCTTTTTACTTTCTCTATATACATAGTACAATGTATAGAGAAAGAATTGTGACGGGGTCGAAAATTCAAGTTTTCGAGGGAAGAGCACGTTTTAAGCACGTTTTTGATAGGTGCCGTTTGCGTGTGTGTAAATGTGTGTGTGTAAATGTGTGTATGTGTGTGTGTGTGTATGTGTGTAAATGTATGCATGTATGTGTAAATGTGTGTGTAAATGCATGTCTGTGTGTGTGTGTGTGTGTTTGTGGGTTTGTAAATGTGTGTGTGTGTGTTTAAATGTGTATGTGTCAATGCTTACTCATTCCATAATGCTTGTACCACTTTGTAATTGGTTTTTCCAACTATCTCGCTTTGCTGCCCAGAGAGGAGATATCCTAACTTTTATATATTCCACTAGGGTTGCTTCAATGTCTTCTACTTGATCGCGCATAGCCACTTTACAATATAGAGACTCAACGTGTACACTCATGGACCTATCCTTACAAAGTTATCCCTGTACATTTTAGATAATATAATTCTTTAAAAGCTATTATTAAATATATTTAAATTATACGTATTAAATTTACTTTAACATTCTATAATATTTCATGACAAATCTATCGATGATAAACTCATAAGTGCGACACCAGTACAGGACAACGTAGAGCAGGTTAATAATTCCTTAACCCTGAGAATTGTTTACCATTTTAAAAGTTCCACATGCTCATTAAAAATAGAGTTGCGATTTTAATATAAAGTGAATAGAGTGCTCCCTAAGCTACAGATAACACCGGCAAGATAATACATGGAAAATGTTTTATTATGCAAATGGAATTTTAAGGTCTTATGAGGGAGATAGGATATGATTGCTATCACTTGGATTAGTAATTGACTCATTTGCGGAATTTGTTGCTTTCGCTAATTAACATTATGTATCACAGTTAAAACGCAAATTAGGAGTTGGAAATTTCTCTTTGTTCGGTGTGCCAACTCTCTCTCTGGAGTTATTTTCAACGTTGTTCACAGAATGTGGTTTTTCTTCTTACGTATAGATATTGGATCATTAAAAATTATATATATTTAGTTCTTGCCCCCATAATTCCATTTTTGGCATGTGCTATTCAAGAATAATTTAATGCAAAAATATTCTATAAGACTTCTAACACTAAAATAATAATTTTATTTATTTTTAATAAAAATTAAAGGTATAACTAATACTTTCAAACGCTTCCTTACGCGTTTATTAACTTGGGAAGTAAGTCATCGATGAAAAACCATTTGGTGCACTCACTGCCAGGTGGAGAAAATCAAAAATGTCAGACGATAATTCTTTGTTTAACGCTTTCCAGAAGCTGTAAACTGTCCGTTTTTTTTAAATACTTTAAAAACGGAATTGAAGAGACTTAACTGTAAAATGAATAACACGTTCTCCAAGTTAAAGATAACAGCGATGAAGATAAATACGATGAAACTCATTTCTTATGCAAATGTTTCTTGAAAGCTTTGATGCGAGATTCTTTCGTAAATCTTTCCCTTATTTCATGGAGGTGGTTATTAAATTAAAACCATGTACAATTTTCATTCACATTTAACAACTGCAGAATAAAGTGTGGATGGTGTTACTGAATTTTGTTGGAATTTATTGCGGAGGTCTGGCGATGTAAAATATTTTTGATGTGAAACAGGTGCTGGGTAGAGTAAATCTTGAAAGGAATGTGACTTGGGTGAAATGGACGTGGAAGTATGTAACAGCGGTGACATCATATTGTTACAAATGCGTAATGGAAAACTCATCGTTACAATTTAAACATATGGATCACTTGATCCTGGCGACAAATTAAACTAAATTTTGGTGACAAATTCGGCTATCTTAGCGGCGAATTTTCCGAAATATCGCCAACTTGGCGACGTTTGGCAAATCTCGAATTTTGCTGATTAACTAAGAACTTCGAGAGTTGCGTGTTTTTTCTAGAACTTGGCATAAACTCGTCATCGTTCCGCTGGGTCCTGAGTGTTGATGGGATTCAATAAAAGTATTTGCAGAATTCAATACAGAACCCATTGTATTTTGCAACTTCTGATTTAATATATCCTTTGAGTTTTGAAACAATTCTGGTAGATGAACGTAAAAATATTAAATTTTGATTAAAAATATGGAAACCCTTTTTCAAAGTAGCTTGCATCACCGTCATGCACAATATATCATCAATTCCCCATTCGATTACGCGAAAAATGTGATGTTTCATATCAATCTATAGAGAGTAAGTGTATCACTCATTAATTTTTTTTAATCTTTCTTTCCTTCAGATATTGGGTACTGATTCAGGGGAAAAAAATCCGATGAAGAGAAAACATAGCTTTCCCTCCGGACTTAAATTATTTTTTATTGTTCATAATTCATTAAATTGTAGTCAAATGAAAAATCTAACCAGGACACGTACTTGAAATTACAGTAATTCCAATACGTCGCGTCTCCAGTTCCCCAGAATTCAGAAAAAAGTTAAATATTTTGAGAACGGTCCATCCCCCATAGAGTAATAGGGTGGTCAGTATTTATTTTGTCGTCAAAAATGATGTATGTAACGAGCATTTAATTAATACATTTGAGAATTTAACATTTTGACAGTATTTTTTGTTTCAGTCTTTAGTTTGAGTAATTAAGATTTTGGAAAAAAAGGCAGGTTCCCCTTTTTCGAATAGTACTAAAATTTAAATAGCATCAAGATAACCTATAAAATGACTTACCTGCCATTCTTTATTTCATTTGTACGTTGCTCAAATTTTCATTTTGCTTAACTTTAATTCACTTATGTTTCATATATTTTTTCCGTTTCAAAATATTTAGGAACTTTTTTTGATCGTGCACCTCCAAAATACAATAATAATCTCAAGTTTATCATTTGAAATAAGCATACCAAATTTATTCACAGTTGTTCTAGTGGCCAGATTCACAGAAATCAATTGAAATATATGAAAGATTGGTATTAATAAATGCTGGAAAAGTATAAAACCGTGACAATGCAGGAGTCAGAATTTTAATCTCATTACAATATTGTTGTTGTTGTTACTAATCCTACCCGGAATATGTTTTAACACCTTCTTGATGATGTTACTCATTCAGGGGCTAGACCAAGGTCCATGAGTCCGTGTCCAAGAATCTCACAAACCAATAAGGGACTTTCGAAAAGATCATCTTTAGAAAACTCCAAACAGAACAGGAGTTGTCCTGGTGATGCCTGTTCAATAATACACTTTGGGCAAACGGTATAACTCTTATGCTCCTCTTCGAATTTAAGCCACTTTATATGTGCACTAAAAACTCTGAAAATGGTGGCCACTCGCTAGCAGAAGTAACAGCACCGCTTGATCTATTTCCACTTCCAATGTATTGTACGGAAAGTAAACACGTCAAACCGACATGATCAGGAAACAAAAAAAATCTGATGTCGACAGCACATGGCTTTCCCTATAGACGGCTATTTCTTCACTTTCTCTTTATTTTAATTCAATTTAATTCACTTTAAATTCAATTTTCGTTCTCATTTGGCAACTGGACGTATTTTCAAAATTGGCGTAGCGAAAATACGAAAAAACTAATATATCTGGAGAATGGCTAGTTGTAGTGTAATGGGGTCTTATTCCTTTTATCGTTAAAAATTACTTATGAAAAATCTTTTAATAGATATATTTGAGAATACGTAGTTTTTTATTTCAGATTTTGACGATTTTTAAGATCCATTTTGCATAAAAGGCCAGTTAGTTTTTACTGAATCGTACCAAAATCTAAATCAGCACCAGGGTAACCCACAAATGACTTATCTATCAAATTTTGTAAAATTTGATCTACCAGTTTTTAAGCTAGGGTCGCTACAGGCAATTTTTGCGGACCATTTCGCAAAAAAGGAGTTTTCTTTTATCTCGAATAGAACGAAAAACTAGTCAGCACCAGGGTCACCTACAAGTGATTTACCTACCAAATTTTATGAAATTTGGTTCATTAGTTTTTGAGTTAGAATGGATACATACATTGCACAGACAGACAGACGGATTGACAGACTGACAGATAGACACACACACAGACGTGACATTAAAAATAGTTTTTCGTATTCTAGAGATCCCAAAACGTATAGATCCGTCGAAAACTCGAGTTGCGATTTTCGGTACGATTCCAATAGTTTACCTATACATTATCATGTATTGCTGGGAAAGTAATAATTACTCTTAAACATTCAACAAAATTTCACAGTATTTGTCTGCAATACTTTGTAGTCTTAAAATATTTAAAACTCCGGCCTATAATTCAGTTAACACATTTCGAAGCAATAAATTGAACCCTTTTTAAGTTTTCCTGAAACAATTAAAATAAATAGCACGGTCATAAGCAAACAGACAGTGGCATAGAGAGATAAATACCCTAAAACTCTTTTATCATGCAAATCGTTCTCGAATGTTTTGATGGGAAATTCTTTTGCAAGTTTACTTCCCCTACCATGAAGGAACTTATTGATTTCAGTTTACTTATTGCTTTCTGTCACCTTTTTAAGAATGAAGGCAACAGTGCGAGGTTTGGTTTAAGACACATTTTGAAATGTCTTAACGTTGTCGTTCGTTGATAATATAAAATAAACAGAAGTGTGGCTCAGCTCGACTTTTTCATACCAGAATTCATTTCTTATTTCAAATTTTACAAGAAGGAATTTGAAGTATTGGTATTGAGGATCCAAATGCTTACAACTATAACGTGTTACCCTTCACTTTAAAGGGCTTGAAAAAAAATCTTTCGATTGATACTATAATTGATGTTTCCCTCTCTCTGGGGGTAACTTCCCCCTAAAGGGGTTAATAACGTCATGAACAAAAACATTTGATGTGGGCAGCACATGACTTTCCCCGCAAACTTACATTCACGTTCTCTTTATTTTAATTAAATTTAATTCAATTTTCGTTCCCATTTGGTAACTGGACTTATTTTCAAAGGTGGCGTAGATAAAATACGAAAAAACCAAAATATCCCGAGAACGGCTAGTCCTAGTGTAAGGGGGTTGGTCTTATTCTGTTCATCGTTAAAAATTACATACAAGCATTAAATGGATATATTTGAGCATACGTAGTTTTTTAGTTTAGATTTTGAAGAGTTTTGTGGGTCATTTCGAAAAAAAAAGCAGATTATTTTTTTCTGAATCATACCAAAATCTAATCAGCACCAGGGCAATCCACAAGTGACATATCAACCGATTTTTGTGAAATTCGGTCTATTAGTTTTTCAGCTAGAGAGGATATAGGCAAGTTTTGAGGGCCATTTCGCAGAAAAAGGCGGGTTCTTTTATTCCGAATTGTACCCAAAACTAATCTGCACCAAAGTCGCTCACAAGTGACTTACCTACCAAATTTTATGAAATTCAGTCAATTAGTTTTTTAGTTAGAGTGGGTACACAATCTGCACAGATAGACAGACAGAAAGACACACATACACACACAGACGTCAGTCTAAAAGTGGTTTTACCGGTATCAAAACGTGCAGATCCGTCGAAAACTCGAATTGCGATTTTTGGTATGATTCCAATACTTTCCCTATACATTACCATGTATTGCAGGGAAAGTAAAAATCTGATGTGGCCAGCACATGACTTTCCCTGCAGACTTATATCTACTTTTTCTTTATTTTAATTAAATTTAATTCTCTTTTAATTCAATTTTCGATTTCATTTGGTAACTGGACATATTTCAAAGGTGGCGCAGAGAAAATACGAAAAAATTAAAATATCTCGAGAACGGCTAGTCCTAGTGTAATTGGGTTGGTTTTATTCTTTTCTTCGTTAAAAATTACGTATAAAACAAGCATTAAATGGATATATTTGCGCAGACGTAGTTTTTAATATTAGATTTTGACGATTTTTGCGGGACATTTTCCAAAAAATTCCAGGTTCTTTTTTTCCGAACCGTACCAAAATCTAATCAGCACCAGGGTGACCTATAGGTGACTCATCTACCGAATTTTGTGAAATTCTGTCTATTAGTTTTTCAGCTAGAGTGGATACAAGCTTTTGCGGGCCATTTCACAGAAAAAACGCTGGTTCATTTATCCTGAATCGTACCCAAAACTAATCAGCACCAGACTCGCCCACAAGTGACTTACTTGCCTACCAAATTTTGTGAAATTCGGTCTATTAGTTTTTTAGTTAGAGTGGATACAAAATCTGCACAGACAGACAGACAGGCACACAGACAGACATACAGACACACACACAGACGTCACACTAAAAATGGTTTTTTCGTATTCTAGAGGTCTCGAAACGTGTAGATCCGTCGAAAACTTGAGTTGCGATTTTCGACATGATTCCAATACTTTCCCTATACATTACCATGTATTGCAGGGAAAGTAAAAATCTGATGTGGGCAGCACATGACTTTCCCTGCAGACTCAAATTCATATTTTCTTTATTTCTTTAAAAATTCGTTAGATTGAGTTTTATTGCACCAAATAACACTAACTTTGCCTTTTTAATTCAATTTTTGGGTTTATTTGAAAATTGGACATTTTCCCGAAATCGGCGCAACAAAAATGCAAGAAACCTCAAATATCTTGAAAACGGTTAGTCCTAAAGTATAAGAGTGTGTTATATTCATTTCCTCGTCAAAAGTTGAGTACAAAACAAAAATGTATTTGATATATTTGACCATATATAGTCTTTTTTTTCATTTTGGCGATTTTTGAGAGGCCATTTCGATAAAAAAGGCTGGTTGTTCTTCTCCGAATCGTACCAAAATCTAATCAGAACTAGAGTATCCCACAAGTAACTTATCTACCAATTTTTGTGAAATTGGGTTAATTAGTATTTTTGCTATTATGGATACATTAAATTTTTGCGGGCCATTTTCTAAAAAAAAGCAGATCGTTCTTTTCTGAATGGTACCAAAATCTAATCAGCTACAGGGTCGACCACAATCGACTTATGTACCAATTTTTATGAAATTTAGACGATTAGTTGAGTTAGAGTGGAAATATACAATTTTTGCGGGTCATTTCGTAAAAAAAGGTATGAAAATTTAATCAGCACCCGGGTGACCTACAAGTATGACGTATGTACCAAATTTTGTAAAATTTGATCAATTAGTTTTCCAGTTACAGTGGATGCAGGCAATTTTTGAGGGCCATTTCGCAAAAAAAGACTGGTTGGTTTATTCCGAATAGTACCCAAAACTAATCAGCACCAGGGTCACATACAAGTGACTTACCTACCAAATTTTATGAAATTCGGTCCATTAGTTTTTGAGTCAGAGTGGATACATACATTGCACAGACAGACAGACACACAGACCGACAGACAAGACACACATACAGACGTCGCGCTAAAAAAAGTTTTTTCGAATTCTCGAAACGTGTAGATCCGTCGAAAACTCGAGTTGCGATTTTCGACATGATTCCAATACTTTCCCTATACATTACCATGTATTGCAGGGGAATTAAAAATCTGATGTGGGCAGCACATGACTTTCCCTGCAGACTTATATCCACGTTTGCTTTACTTTAATTAAATTTTATTCTCTTATAATTCAATTTTCGTTCTCATTTGATAACTGGACGTATTTTCATAGGTGGCGTTGAGAAAATACGAAAAAAACTAATATATCTCGAGATCGGCTAGTCCTAGTGTAATGGGGTTGGTCTTATTTTCTTCTTCGTTAAAAATTACGTATTAAACAAGCATTTAATGGATATATTTGAGCATACGTAGCTTTATAGTTTAGAGTTTGACAATTTTTGCGGGCCATTTTGCAAAAAAAGGCAGGTTATTTTTTTCCGAATCGTACCAAAATCTAATCAGTACCAAGGTGATCCATAAGTGACTCATCCACCGAATTTTAAGAAATTCGGTCCGTTAGTTTTTCAGCTAGAGTGGATAGAAACTTTTGCGGGCCATTTTGCAAAAAAAGGCGGGTTCCTTTACCCCGAATCGTACCCAAAACTAATTAGCACCAGACTCGCCCACAAGTGACTTACCTACCAAATTTTGTGAAATTCAATCGATTAGTTTTTCAGTTAAAGTGGATACAAAATCTGCAGAGACCGACAGACCGACACACAGACAGACACACAGACACACACACAGACACACAGGCAGACACACAGACACACACACAGACACACAGGCAGACACACAGACACACACACAGACGTCACGCTAAAATGGTTTTTCGTATTCTAGAGGTCCCGAAACGTGTAGATCCTTCGAAAACTCGAGTTGTGATGGTCGACATGATCTCAATACTTTCATTATTCCCTGCAATACATTACCATGTATTGCAGGGAAAGTAAAAAATTCTATCTAGTTCTATCCAAATTTTTTCATAGCAATGCTGGATATAAAGTGTCGTGAAAATTCATTAATATTTTGGGCTGCTACTGTGTACACAAGGAATCGACCGCAGACGCCAGACATACAGAAGGAAATCACTCCAAATATGGTCAAATCGTGCTCAGAAAGTCTTAAAACATATATTGAGATCAAAATCTGGAAATCGAAAATTTTCGGGAAAACAATTATTTCTCAATACTACGTGTGAGAAAGTCAAAATTACCGTCGTCCAAAAGTAGTTTTTTTTTTTTTCCTTTTGCACTTTTTCATTTTGATTGGTTTGGTTATTTTCGTTAATCTGCAAGCTGAGTCTGATAGAAACAATAAAAACTAAGATTCTGGATCGATTGGAAGTGATCGATCATTTTGAAATGTGGTTCTGAATATTTTTTAATTACTACTTTACATTGACAAACCTAATGCGCATTTTTAAAAGATTAGATTTTTAGTTCCTCATACGTAGTATAGAGAAGGTATTGTTTTCCTGAAAATTTTCGATTTCCTGATTTTGATGCCAATATATGTATAAGACCTTCTGAACACGTTTTGACTATTTTTGGAGTGATGTCCTTCTGTCTGTATGACGTCTGTGGCCGATTTTTTGTGTACACCACAGGAGCCACAAATATTAATGAATTTTCACGAAACTTTATATCCGGCTTTGCTATTAAAAAATTTAGAGCTAGATAGAATTTTTTTACTTTCCCTGCAATACATGGTAATGTATAGGGAAAGTATTAGAATCATGCCGAAAATCGCAACTCGAGTTTTCGGCGGATCTACACGTTTCGAGATCTCTAGGATACGAAAAAACTATTTTTAACGTGACGTCTGTGTGTGTGTCTGTCTGTGTGTCTGTCTGTCTGTGCAGATATTGTATCCACTCTAACTAAAACACTAATGGACCAAATTTGATAAAATTTAGTAAGTCACTTGTGGGCGAATCTGGTGTTGATTAGTTTTGGATACGCTCCGGGATAAATGAACCCGCCTTTTTTTTGCGAAATGGCCCCCAAAAGCTTGTATCCACTCTAGCTGAAAAACTAATGGACCAAATTTCACAAAATTCGGTAGATAAGTCACTTGTGGGACATCCTGATGCTGATTAGATTTTGGTACGATTCGGAAAAATTAACTTGCCTTTTTTTTGCAAAATGGCCCGCAAAAATTGCCAAAATCTAAAATAAAAAACTACGTATGCTCAAATATATCCATTAAATGCTTGTTTAATACGTAATTTTTAACGAAGAAAAGAATAAAACCAACCCCATGACACTAGGACTAGCCGTTCTCGAGATATTTTAGTTTTTTCGTATTTTCTCTGCGCCAACTTTGAAAATAAGTCCTGTTATCAAATGAGACCGAAAATGGAAGTAAAAGTGAATTAAATTTAATTAAAATAAAGAGAACGTGAATATAAGTCTGCAGCGAAAGTCATGTGCTGCCCACATCAGATTTTTTACCTTAGTCTCAACGCAGATGCGGCTGGAGTTACATCGAAATCAAGATTCCAGCTGCAATGGAAGCGTTCGACAATTTTGCTACATCAATCCCTCACTCAATCATATATTTTTACTTTCTCATAGCATGTGCTACACTAATATAGAGAAAGTACTGTTCTTCGAAAAATTTTCGATTTTGAAGCTGAAATATGATTTAAGACCTCCTGAACACGTTTAGACTATATTTGGAGTGAGGTTTGTCTGTCTGTATGTCCGTGGCCGAATTTTTACGTACACGGTAGCGGTCATAAATATTAATGAATTTTCATGAAACTTTATATTCGGGTTTGCTTTCGAAAAATCTAGAACTAGGAATTTTTTTTTTTTTCAAATACAAACGGAAATTTCTAAATCTATTTAAATTTTTTTATTTTATTAATATGGCAGTATAGAACAAACTTTGACATAATCATGCTTAAAATGGTTTTTCTATGGTTCAATGAGACTTAATAATTTCAATCATTTCTTTGATAAATAGCCGCGACACTATTTTTGTGTGTTCGTGGCTTCATTAGCTCCCCTTGGGTGCAAGTTACCCCCCTGGGGGTACAAAAAAATGGCAATATGTATTTTTTTTTAGAAAGTTTTTGCAAATTTTTGCGAAGCACCAAAGGAGAAAACTATTTCAAAACATAAAATTATGTTTCTAGATGAAATTTAAAATAAGTATATTTCATATGCTACTGTGTATGAAAAAGTATGAGTAATTATTTTTACTTTCTTGTACTATGTAATATAGTTCAGACAAAGAATTAACTTTACGAAAATTTACGAATTTGAGATTTTGATGCCAATAATTGTTTTAAGGCCTCCTGGACACGTTTTAACAATTTTTGGAATGATGTTCGTCTATATGCCTGATTGCATGTCTGTGGTCGATTTCTTGTTTACAAGATAGCAGCCACAAATATTAATGGATTTTCACGAAAGTTTTTGATAACTCGGCTTTGCTGTCAAAAATTCTAGAACCAGATAGATTTTTTGTTTAATTCGAGCGAAAACTTCGAAATGTATTTGAAAGTATTTTGAAATGTATTTCGAGATGTATTTATTTCAAAATGCATTTTGAATTTTACAGACATTGGCGTCCATAGACGCCAATGTCTGTAAAGGGGTATCGAACTGTTTGGGATAGGGTATGCTAAATACCTGTCTTTCCGAGAGGTTCTTTGCTTGGGATGGACGCTGTCCCACTCGTAAGCAAAATATTAATAGTTTCAATCATTGTTGCAAAAGATAGCCGCAATACAGTTTCTTTTGTTTGTGACGTCATTAGTCCCCTCGGGGTAAAGTTACTCCCCCTCGGGGTACATTGTCAAGTATAGTATCAACCGACCGATTTTGCCAAGCCCGTTGAAGTGAAGTAATTTCGCTATAATTGTAATCATGTAGATCAACAATACCGATTTTTCAAAATTTTACATGTAAAATAAAAATAAATAAATAAATAAAGCCATTTAATGTGAAGGGTAACACAACATAATTATAATCATTTGGACCTGTGATACCGATTTTTCAAAAAACATTTTGGTAAATTTAAAAAATAAAATAAAAAAAAACAGAGCAAATGCAAAGTGGATTCTGGCATGAGAAATTCCAGTTGAGTACACTCCTTGTTTATTTTTATTCTTTTGCACTATTATTTCTAAATCGACTTTTTAAAATTTTACATTTTTCCCTTGGTCTTGAAGCTGAGGCGGATCGAGTCACAGCAAAACCAATATTTAAATCATAATAGAAGTGTTCCATAATTTCATTATCATTGAAAAACTTCATTGACAATTTTCATTCAGTTAGTTCATTGGCAACGTAGAATATCCGAGACGCAAGTCGATATTTCTTTATTTAACACTCCGAGGCAGTAAATCGTTCCCTTCTTAAGTACTCCAAAGACATTTAAAATGAAAAGCACGGTTTCTAAGCAAACAGATAACGGCAAAGGGAGATAAATACCCCAGTACTCTTTTATCATGCAAATCGGTCGTGAATGTTCTGACGAAAAATTCTTTCGTGAGTCTACTTCCCTTTCATGAAGGGGGTTATTGAATTAAGTTTACTTATGGCTTTCTTTTACATTTTAAAGAAGGAAGAAAAAAAAGTGCGATGTACGGTTTAAGAAATATTTTGAAATGTCTTGGAATGTTGTGTTTCTTTAGCGTGTCAACGTTTAAATAAATGTTAGTTTCGACGTGGATAATGTTTATGGTTGGGTAGAGGCTCTTCTAAACATACAGCCATCGTTTCATCAAAAGCGGCCATTTTGACTCCCAGTTGAGGCGATGGCTGTGTGCATGTTGAAAAGACGATTGCTTTCACGTCCTGATCGCGAGAAAATCAAAACATTCTTGACTGCTTTCTTGAATGATTGATACGTTATTTTGAGAGCAAAAGCATCTATTTTACATCTAAATTGCGCATGAAATATCAGCCATGTAACAAGCGCGCGTCATTGAAATAGCACAGGCAGATGATAACTTAGTGGACCGGTTGGGGTCAAAATGGCGGTTGCGGTATCATGTAGGAGCCTTTTGTTGGGTTAAGGCTCTTAAATATACAGCCTGGTGCAACCAAAGAGTTAGTACTTAGATTACTCCTCGAAGGATGCAACAGCGGCCATCTTTGCTTCTCGTTGCAGCGATGACTGTACATGGCAAAAAATGAATTAATTTCTCATTGTAAGAGACATTCTGTAGTTTCCCAAAAGGACACCAGATGGCAGTACTCAACCAGACTTAAGAATATTTTTTTGTTTACAATTTAGTTGAGTTCGAAATGGCGTTCGAAGCACGTAGATAACGTGTTGTAGGATACTGTTATCCTGGCTATGTTTTGCAAAATGTGTGTAATTTTTATGTATTATTAAATGCTGTGATGTTTTGTGTGTCTTAAATGATGAGTGAGTGTTTTTCTAACATCTGCACCAGAAAAAGCCTTATATCATCCTTTTCTCGGGATCTGAAGGACATCTAAACATTCTAGAATTATTTCTTGAATGATTGCTACACCTTTTTAACCAACAGAAGCGCCAATTTTACAGCTAAATTGTATACCAGATATCAGTCACGTGACAAGGGTGTGTCATTGAAATAAAGCAAGCAGACCGCAACTGATTGGACCAGTTGGAGAAAAAATGGCGATTGCATCAGCCTGCTTTTTAGGAGCTTTGGGTTTGGATATCCAGCTGGAATTGGAGATTTACAACATATGTAAAAACTTCAATCGCTTATATCTCCGAAATTACAGAAATATAAACAATTAATACTGGTTTTGTCGGAATTTGGTCACCCTTTAATTTCGTTCAGTAATCATTCTGAAATACAGTATGCAATATATGTTTAAAGTAATACGCCATGATGTGAAAATAATTTGAACACATGTTCAGACGCACAGACACCATATTTGGCATTGTACTTAAACGATGTTTATGTCCATAATTTCCCCAATGTGTGAAGATATCAACAAGTTGGAGAGTCACAAAGTCTACATGGGTGTGACCCATGATCCAAGTCTGACCCGAAATATCTATGTTAAAAGGGGGGGGGGGGGGGTTCCAATCAGGATCGGCGCTAAACCAACATGGGGACTAAGCAAGGCCAATCAAGCAGGGGACAAGAAGGAAGGCTTGTTTTTCCGAAGCAAGGTAAAAAAAATTGAAAATACCAGATGTTGTGATGCAAACTGCTTAAGGGGAAATTAATTATTCAAATAAGATATTTAATTAAGCAACTGTAATAACACCTGATTGAGCCATTCTGGTAGGTCGGGCGGTCTGGGTCTCAACAACAACATCATCAACAACAACACCTGATTGAGCGGTTACCCATATGCATATACAAAAGAATTAAATAAAATTAAAATACAAATTCTTAGTAAAAAGGGATTGTATAGTGGGGAAACAAATTTTGGAACATGAACGCAATGCGACATGGTATTAGCAAAATAATAAATAAATAAAATAAAATAAATAAGTATTTTGCAAATGGGCGCCTTTCAATACAAATACAGTAAGACGTTCATACATGATACATTTTATGATTCTGAACATACCTGTGTCTTCTATCTATAAATCAAATTAATAAAAAAATATAATTAAAAAAAATAAAGTATGCAGTAGGCAGTCATTAGACCCAAGATTTTTCTAAAAAAGATTAAAAAATTTTTTTCTCAGATATGCAGTTTACTATGAAGACAATGGTAGTTTAATATGAAGTTTAATATAATAGTTTAATGACAATGCAGTTTAATATAAATACAGTTTAATATGAAGACAATTTTTCTTTGTACAATAAAGAATCCCAAAATAAAAAAAAATTAATCTTCTTTATTTGAGTTTATAATACCATTATTATGAGTGAATAGTAATGATTCGGATTCAACTTTCAATTATGTAAAGTCTGTTTTAAAATTATAAGACCACTCAAAATTCTTCCCTTTCTCAACAAAGACAACATTGAATGTGAATTTCAAAGAAGGTATATGAAACGAAACAATTTTGCAGTGTTGATTTAGCTTACAGAAAAAAAAAAGAAAAGGTCGAATATATTTTTCGTGCCAAACGATTTTTCGAAATCACGATGTTACATAAATATAAGACCACTTTAGTTTTTCTAATAATGCAGACGATTTTTGTTTAACTTTGGAGTTTAACTGTAACCTAAACCATCTAGAAAGGTTGGAAAGAAGGAAAAAGGCAAAAATTCAGAATTGAACTGTTTGACTCTTTGGATTATTAAAATACCTCGTGGAAGTCATTTTTCGGAAGTAGAAATGCGAAAAGTTTGGTTCTACAACGGAAAAGGAAAGTCGGAACGTGAAATAAGTAAGATTCTTAATCGTTCTAAAACGGATATTCACCATGTTTTGTGTAAAAAAGAATTGTATGGAAAGCAGAAAGATCTGACCCCAAAAAGCAGTTAATAGCTCGTGATAACAGGCAAATTTTCGAAGTTACAACGAAAAACTACCAGTCCACTCGTAAAATAACACAGCAGACAAGTAAATAAGTGCTTCATGTAACTATGCGGCGAAGTTTGAAGTCGATTGTTGATGTTTAAACTTCGAAAACTAATAAGGAAACTACTACTTCTTAAACATTATAAAGAAGCACGTCTGAAGTGATCAAAGAATGTCATGTCGTGGAACTCTACATGGAAAAATATAATATTTTCGGACGAGAAAAAATTTAATTTAGACGGTCCGGACGGCAATAACTACTACTGGCATGACTTAAGGCAAGAATCTAGTGAGTTAGTTCTTCAGTAGGCAGTTGGGTGGCGGTTCCGTTATGGTGTGGGGCGCTTTCTCATATGCAGAAAAATGCGATCTGCAAAGAATTGATGGCAAAATGCACTCGGAGAGTTATCAACGGATGTTACACGGAAGTCTGATACCCTTCGGCCACTTTTAGGAGGGCCGAAATGGAAGTTCCAACAAGATACTGATCCCAATCATGCACCTAAATCAACAAAAGCATGG
This sequence comes from Amaurobius ferox, assembly GCA_951213105.1. Classification (NCBI taxonomy): domain Eukaryota; kingdom Metazoa; phylum Arthropoda; class Arachnida; order Araneae; family Amaurobiidae; genus Amaurobius; species Amaurobius ferox. The sequence goes on along the minus strand of OX578154.1, from coordinate 12,044,797 downwards.
TTCAAAAGAGAAAAGATTGATGTAATATGTTGGCCGAGCCTTAGCCCTGCTTAAAGCCCATAGAAAACATGTGGGGTTATTTGTCTCGCCAAGTATACGAAAACAACAAACAGTATCATCCGGCATATGAATTGGAAGTCGCCATTATGGAGAAATGGGACAATATTCCGGAATCTGTCCTTAAAAGTTTAATTAAATTGATACCAAATCGTGTGTTTCAAGTTATTCAGAAAAATGGTGGAGCAACAACTCACTAAATTTGCTAAAACTTTCTTTTTCCGCATGTGGTCTTATTTTGTAACAGGTATGTGTGCCACTTTTTTATTATATTGCTGTTATATTTTTATTACTTTCCTTATATACAAAAATGTATAAGGAAAGTAATGTAACGGGGTCGAAAATTCGAATCCGAGTTTTTGCCGGGAGAGCACGTTTCAAGCATCCCTGATCACGAATCAAACAGTTTTGAAGTGATGTCTGTGTGTGTGTGTGTGTGAAAGTATGTGTGTGTGTGTGTGTGTGTGTCAGTGAGACTGTGGAGGCGATAACTGACGAACGAATTAACCGATTCGAACGAAATTTGGCACAAAAATTACAATCCGTAAACACTGGAAGCCTATTGTTTTTATACGCAATATAATATTCAGAATCCCCTAAATTTTCGAGTGAAATTTTGAAAAAATCTTCAAAAAATCAAAACCTCTAATTAAGTTATGCAAATAGACATTTCTTATGTAATTTTTCATTAGAAAACTATTTACATAAATTTTAGAACGCTAACATGAACCGTTCTCGAGAAATTGCACATTTTTTAAAAAAAAAAATATCAAAAAGTCATATAAAATAAAAGAAAAATATTTCCTACTGAGAAACATGTTCACTTTTAATATGTAATACCTGTAATACCGTGCGATAAATTTGGTGATATCATTCTCGTGGATCTAGCTCGTTCCAATCCTGAAAAAAGATACTTTGAGTAATACTTTTGTATTTGAACGCCAATAGTCATTTATCTACTGTAAGAATAACTTATTTCTTCGTCCATAACCCTTGGCGAGATTTTGGCGATGAATTTGGTGGAATGTCGCTACTTGGCGACTTTTTTAAATGTTGCTAAATTAACGAAAAACTCGCCAAAAGAATAAAAATGACGCTAAATCAATGACGACTCCTTGATGATGATGACATGGAAAATGACGACTCATTGACGAAAATTCAATATCCTGGAAAGAATATAAATAACTACTATAAAAATAATATATTTTCTTTTACTGTAATAGTAGTAAATTCATTGTATTATATGAGGAAAGTCATGTGCTGCCCACATCAGATTTTTTTCTAAATGAATTTCGTACATGTAAGTTGCTAAATTTCATTTAAAACTTGTACTGACGTAGAGTAGTTTTGATTTTTAATAAAAATATTTTATTAATTACTAAATAACAAAGAGTCTCGTGGTCTTATACTTTTGTAACAGACTTTAGTATTTTAAAATATAAAACAAAATATAATCACAACTTCATACAAGAAACAATCTTCAAATTACATAATGACTAAAATATGTCTTCTCACTGATCAAAATGCATAAATTCCATTCCATTTTTTTTTTACTTAAACACAAAATTCAAAACATGTAATTGTGCTCCTTTATATTCAATTTAGTTATAAATTTTTTTTTCAAGATGTGCAAGAACTGAATTTATCAGCCTTGTATTTGTCCTCAATAGTCAATTTAATTAAACCTTGTCAAGTCAGTAAATAAAGTTTTATGAATTGCATAAAACAAATGAAATAAATATTGTAAATAAAAATGAATAACACATATACAGTCCCTGAAAAATTAACCATGAACATAATTTATGACATGTTTTTATCATGAAAGCTATTGATGCAATTAATTCTGAGGAAAGTTCCTTGCTTCATCAATAATATAAACAATCTTTTAAATTAAATTCTTCGATCAAATGTTATAATTTAGCTTCATGATTATAATTTAAATTTCAATTATAACTCCAAATAATACTCGAAATAATAGAAAAAAATCTATGTATAAGAAAAATTGCCTGAAAATAATAGCTGCTCATTATTGAATTCAATTACATATCACAAATATTAAAATGAATGATAATCACATTTCTGTAGCTAAATGAATATTAGTTGCAATTTTAAATTAGAAAACACAATGGCAAATATAAAAAAATAACAATCACTCTATAAAATGTATAGCCAATTTAAGTTTTATTTATAATAATAATTAATATTTCTAAATTTTCTATATTTTTTATCGCAGAGAAAAAAAAATCAAATTAAATGATATAAGTTTATTATGCTCAAAATATTCATAAAATTGACCAAATTATGGAGTGCATATGAATCTCTACAGAAAAAAAAGCAAAGAGAAACAATTTTTTGCAATTTGGAGCAAATTAAATTAAGAAAAAAAATTAAGACCATCTTTAAAAGATAATTGCATACTGTTTTCAAGCGAATACCATGGGAAATATAAAGTCAATTAAAAATTATTATTTTAGTTGCCAATATTTATTTTACATTCAAAATAATTTACATTTAAAACACTGTATATTTTTAGCTTTAATATATTTTAGTATATTTTTAGTATATTTTTAGCTTATCCATATTTTACATTAAAAAAACGGTATATTTTCAGCTTTAAAATAAGTAACTGTCAATAAGAAAAAAATATATATTGTTTAAAGGATGTAAAATATTATTAATTTAAAAATATATATATAAAATACATAATTAAAACAATGTGTACCTCACAATGTATACTTAAATACTCATTTAAAAATTTTAATATTGTGAACAATTGTTCCAAACATATCTCCAAAAAAAAGCACTATATATATCATACTATTAAAAATTTTGTCAGTTGATATATAACACAAAGTCGTTACATCAAAAATAGAATTTCAATAGATTTTACAAAATTAAATTAAAAAAAATCACTGCACCATAATTAAACTATAGTGCTAAAAAAATACATGTTTTATAATAATAATACGACAATAATCCTAGAATATCAATTCTAATACCACTAGAAGTCGCACTGCCAAAATATAAAAGAAAACTATGATGCATAATAAACTTTATAAAATAGAAAATCACGGCACCATTTCAAAGATAACCAGATGTTGTGATACAAACTGCTTAAGCGGAATTTAATTAGTCAAATAAGATATTTAATTAAGCAGCTGTAACAACACCTGATTGAGCGGCTATCCATATGCAATTATAAAGGAATTAAATAAAATTAAAATGTGAATTCTTAGTAAATAGGAATCGTATAGTGGGGAAACAAAATTTGGAATATAAACACAATGCTTCATATGCTTCAATCATATAAACACAATGCTTCATGTTATTAATATATATATATATATATATATATATATATATATATATATATATATATATAATGTTAATAACATGAAGCATTGTGTTTATATGATTGAAACATATGAAGCATCTAATTAGTCAAATAATAATAAATATATATATATATATATATATATATATATATATATATATATATATATATAAGCATTTTGCATATGGGCGCCTTTAAATACAAATATAGTAAGATTTTCATACATGATACATTTTATGATTCTGAAGGTACCTGTGTCTTCTACCTGTAAATCAAATTAATAAAAAAATCAAAAATATAATTTAAAAAAATAAAATATGAAGTTAGCAGTCATTAGAACGTAAGATTTTTCTAGAAAAACATGACAAAAAAATTGTTCTCAGATATGAATTTTAATATGAAGACAATTTTTTTTCCTTTGTACAATAAAGACACTTAAAATAAAAAAAGTAATTAATCTTCTTTATTTGAATTTATAATATCAATATTATGAATCAATAATACTAATTATGATTCAACTTTCAAATATATAGTAGTTTAAAATATAAAATAATATAATCACAAATTCATCCAAAAAAACAACCTTCAAATTACGTAACGACTAAAATATGTTTTCTCACTGATCAAAATGCATAAATGCCAATTTTTTCAATTTTTTTTTGCTTAAACACAAAATTCAGAACATGTAACATATAATCGTGTTCCTTTATATTCAATTTTGCTATGAATTTTTTTTAAGATGTGTAAGAATTGAATTTGCCAGCCTTGTATCTGTTCTCAATATTCAATTTAATTAAATCTTATCAATCCATTTATACCATGATTCAACTATTTCATACTTTTCGAAAAAATAAACTATCATTGAACTTCAGAATCATTCACTATTGCCAATTTAAAGGACATTTTTTTTTACCAGAATCACAATGAATTACATAACTTCTGTAATCAACAAAATTAAAAGGAACATAGTATATTTTTGAAGCACATAAAGATTTAAAGATGATTCGTTTACACAAGCCATTTAGATTTTGATATAGAGTTAGTTACTTTATCTGATGAACAACTTATGAAATGTCAAATCAACTTATTCGTATTTTAACACTTTACAACATAGTTGAAAAGTGTTTATGACTTTGTTCATCCTGTCTGTCTGTCTGTCCGTTAGCACGATAACTGCCGTAAAAATGACTTTCTCAAAACGGAATTTTAGTATGTTGTTCAGACAGTTTGTGGGACCTATTGGAAAATAAATGGATAATATCATCCAATTAGTTTTGGATTGAATCAGAGTTGAAAAATTGAGATATATTGAACTCTATGAGACCTAATTATTCAAACATTTTTAAGAGAAATTTAAAATTCACAAATTGCTTCGAAAATTTTAGAAAACATTCAAATTATCCCATAACATATATAAAAAAAATCAGAAAAATATATTCCGTAGTTTTTTAAATGAAAATTAAAATAATAATTACATCCATTATATGAAGAGATCACGTGATCCACTTCAAACTAAAATATGGCATCCATGTTGTGTCAAAATTGTGATTTTTAAAGTTCTTTTTAATTTACATTTAGCGTTGTGTCCATCCTAAAACCGCTTTATTTTTGTTTAATTTCTGTGCATCAATTTTCTGAAACAATGAAATTACAATAAATTTGAGTTTAAATCATCATAAAACTTTGATTATTTCTACAACGAAGCCCAATTTTCACTTATGGAGATTGTAAACACATCAAGCTGCAAGATGAGTTGTTTAAGAATTGCTGAATTTCTTTAACGCAAAATTATTTAGCGCTGGAGTCGGCAATATAGTTGATATGAATGAAACAGTCATTGATTTTACATAGAGAACAGACGATTTTATAGCAGACTTTTTCGGTGAAGTTTTAAGTACGGAGTTAAATTCCTTTTACCGCCATAGTTTAAAGTTTTAAATAAAATAAATTATCGTAGTATTGTGATGAATGAAAGGAATAGAATAAAAGTTTATGAATGAAATTCTCACTATTTTTTCATAGAGAGCCAGATGATTTATATTTCAATAACGTTATTTGAATAAAGTTAATTTTATCGATGAAGTTTTCAAATATAATAAATTATTTTAGTATTGCGATAATTTTAAAAATATTACCGCTGAATATATCGCATTTTAGAGATGTTTAAATAAAATTGCATTGCAGTTGGAAAGTGTTTCATAATCAATGTTTTATGCATGATTGATCTTTCTTGTTTTTTTATAATGTACATTGATTAAATTATGTTTATGAAATATCACAGACTCGTAACAGGCGGGGTAATCCCATTATTGGGATCACAAACCTTACTCAAAATCAACCTGCTCACACACAATACAAGCGTCCTCTGATTGAGCGTTAGTTGAACACAAAGAGAAAAAGCGCGCCAAGATGTGACAGAATCTGATTGGCTGACGCCGTTGCCATTTCGTAAATTAAAATTTGTGCTCAGAACATGGAGTCTAAAAGTGAGCGCCAGACAGATTATTGAGCATACTAGAGTTAGCCTTATAATGAATTATGTTAATATTATTGATGTATTTTAATAAACAATTTAGGATAAGATAATTAATTTAGAAAAAATTAATATAATTAAAATTAAAAATTTTATGAATTTAAATAATAGAAAAATATTTAATGATGATTATTAAAAATAATAAAGTTTGAATACACTAACTATCGTGATTCATCATAACACCAATTGAAAAAGTATACGAGAAGCAGAAGAGACGTCATCTTCGATATGAAGGGACCAAAAAAGTTTCAACGTGTGTAGACTTAAACCTAGCAGTAGTGTGAATATACACCAGATGAAATGCGGAATCTGAAAAATTCGTTCCCTAGTGTCAAACCCCCAACAGTCAAAATGGGCTATGTAGTGCATTTAAGATGTACAAGGGTATGTAACAGTAATAAAACAAACGGGTCGAGCAAAGAAATATATTAAAATTTCGATAAATGATTGCGTGTTGGTCTCCTTCTAAACCCCTCTGATAGAAATTTAAACAAGTCTTTTGTATACATTAGTATTCGTAAATGCTGTGTTATAATATTGTAATGCTACCTAAATAAATATTACAATTCAAAAAGTGTAATGTTGTCGATGACCAGTGATTGAATTTCAAGGTTAAGCAAGTTAACTCTCACTGTAGAGATAAAATTGGGAAGGTTAATGGCTGAAATCATCGCAGTGTAAGTAATTATCAATACACTCATGCGTTCACAACGTAGCTCTGTAATAAGCGAAAGAAAAACTTAATTTACAACTTTACTGTAATGTATAACAGATCATTAATAATTAGAGTTGGCAATGACGGGGAAAAGTCAGGTTTATTCTCCCAATTAAACCGGACTTCTTTGAAAGTGAATTATGAAAGTTTCCAAAAAGTTGATATATATATATATATATATATATATATATAAGCATTTTACAATCTTAAGATAAACAAAACAGAAATCTCACTCAAAAAGCGGTACGCAGCTTAGTAAAGGAGATTAAGATATAGAAACCAAAATGGAACTGGAAAACTAGGTACAAAAAGATACCCCGGGGGAGGGGGGGGGGGGGCTCCCCGATTACCGACCCCGATTACCTCCCCGAAATCTCACTCAAAAAGCGGTACGCAGCTTAGTAAAGGAGATTAAGATATAGAAACCAAAATGGAACTGGAAAACTAGGTACAAAAAGATACCCCGGGGGAGGGGGGGGCTCCCCGATTAAGCAAGCTTTATGTTGCGACGACACTCCCGGTAGCCAGTACTTAGCCAAAAAGAATACCTAACTATATAAATCAAAATCCAAGGAACTTCCAAAAGACAAATATTAATACAGAAATGAATTATAATGGCTAAAACTAATTGAAATATATTTTAATTAGGTTACTAATTAAAATATATTTTAATTAGTTACTAATTAAAATATATTTTAATTAGTTATAGCCATTATAATTCCGTTCTGTATGGATATTTGTCTTTGCAAGTCTCTTGGATTTTGATTTAGATACTTATGTATTTCTTTTTGGCTAAGAGCGGGTACCGGGAGTGCCATGACATAAAGCTTGCTTAACTGCTGAGAGCGAGGGTCACCGCCCGCCCCCCGGCCATCTTTTGGTACTTAGTTTTCCAGTTCTATTTTGGATTCTATATATATATATATGTGTGTGTAATACAATTTACAGTAATGTACACAAAACGTAGAATCAGCATTAACGAACCAGGTATGATCCTTGATAACGTACATGGTTTCGGAAATGCTTTTCACTTTTTCAATTTATTCATTTTCAAAACATTTTTGGGAGCCAGAAAGGCCTAGCTCCATGTGCAAAAGAATTTTTCTGTTTTGCAACTTTTCATCTAATATACCATATATGTTTATGCAGGAAACAAGGGGATTAGTACCTAAAATACCTGTATTACATATATGATTTATAACACAATAAAGAATTTAATCTAAGGGTGTAGTTAAGGGATTACATTAACCAATATTTACCGCATGCCATTCTTTTTCAATTCCTTGATTTATATATAGAACAGGGAAAAAAGGGTATTTTATACCAATTTAGTACCTGTTTTATTATAATGCTTTATTTATAATTTTTTATTTATAATGTTTTTTTATCATCTTCACAAGCTTGTCGTACAGTCACTATTGATATCAAATAATCTCTTTAGACCATCTTATTTTCATTTTTGATATACAGAACTTTTCATTCAATTATATATATATATATATATATATATATATATATAATAAAAATAGTTTGAAAATCCAATAATAGAATAGAGAGAAGTTGCTACTCAAAAAACCCCAACGTTAAAAAAAAAGGTCTAACTAATAAAAAAGTATCAAACAGTGAATCATCAATCAAGTGGAATATAAAAGTCAAACCTCTAGTCATCAAACTGAAGACAAAGAACAAACATCAATGGAAAGGAATCGATAATAGGAAATCAAATAAAATTCAAGCATTGAAGCTTTACACTTGGACAAGTTCTAGACCTAAACAAATGAATTGTTCATTTCGACAAAACTCTTCTTCAAGACCAAGTATTTCATCAAAATGAACACAAAATGCATATATATATATATATATATATATATACGTAAAAATAAAAATTCATTTTGCAAATTAGTTGTAATTTAATTTGTAAATCTTTTAAAAGTGATTTCGAACCATGAAATACTTATCACAAGTGATATATATATTCATTCATATTTATTAATACTGAACGATACTAAGAAATCTATAAAAAAATAGTATGAGTCCCAATGACATTTAAATAATTTTGTGACTAATACAACTTGCACATTTAACAAAATTTCTGTAATTTCAAATTTTCAAATAATTTATTCCAATAGACTTTACATTTAAACTAACACAACGATTTTGTAAATTTATTCAAATAGCGATCCGTCAGTAAGGTTTAAACTGCGCAATATCCCGGATTAGCCAGAACACATAAGAAACGAGCAAATTGGTTTCGCCCCACCAAAGTTCCCAATGCTTTAAAAATTCGCGGTTTATCCCTCCAAAATATCCGGGCTTATTCCAGCTTCTCAAAATTCCCGGGTTTTTTGCAACTTTATTAATGATACAATAACTTTCGCCACATAAAGATTTTGAAAGTAATATTCAAAACAGAGCATCGGACATAAAGTTGCATAAAGTTTTGCCTCTATATCTGTTACAGTGTGTGTAAAATATGTATACGCATAAAAGTAGCAAACGTAAATATATTCTCAGCTTGTATGTCCATATAGACTAATCTGACATAATAGTACAGAACCGTTGGTTGTGTACTAGTATTATTATTAGTGTCGTTGTCAGTTCGAAATTCAAAAAGAACTGGATTGAAATTCCATTGGAGGTCAACGGTCATGAAGGAGGAGCTGACTGAACACACTGTTAATCATTAGCATTCCTAAACAGTAATAGTTATTATTACTTTCCTTATATACACAATGTATAAGGAAAGTATTGTGACGGGGTCGAAAATTCGAATTCGAGTTTTCGACGGGAGAGCACATTTCAAAAATCTCTGATCCCGAATCAACCATATTTGAGGTGATGTCTGTGTGTGTGTGTGCGTGTGTGTGTGTTAGTGAGACTGTGGAGACTATATCTCACGAACGAATGGAGCGATTCGAATGAAATTTGGTACGAAAATCACAATCCGTGAATACTGGAAGCCTATTGTTTTTAAACGCAATCGAATGTTCAGATCCCCCCCCTTTAAATTGTCGAGTGAAATTTTGAAAAAATCTTCAAAAAATCAATCCCTTTAATAAAGTTATGCAAATAAACATTTCTTGCGTAGTTTTCCTTTAGAAAACGATTGATATAAACTTTAGAAAGCTAGAATGAACCGTTTTCGAGATATTGCATATTTTTCAAATAAATTTAACAAAAAATCCCATAAATTAAAAAAATATATATTAACTGTTGAGAAACATGTTCACTTTTCATATGTAATATCATGCGATAAATTTAGTGACATGATTCTCGTGTATCTAGCTCGTTCCATTCGTGAGAAAAGATATAGTAATACTTTTGTATTTGAACGCCAATATTCATTTATCTGCTATAAGATTAACTTATTTCTCCGTCCATAACGCTTGGCGAGATTTTGCCGACGAATGTGGTGGAATGTCACCAACTTGACGACTTTTTAAATGTTGCCAAATTAACTAAAATCTCACCAAATCGATAAAAATGACGCTAAATCAATAAAAATGACGACTAATTGACGAAAATTCAATATATTGGGAAGAATATAAGTATCTACTATAAGAGTAACCTATTTTTTTACTATAAAAATAGTAAATTCATTGCATTACATAAGAAAAGTCATGTGCTGCGCACATCGGGTTTTTATATATTTTGATTCATATAAATTATTAACAGATAATCAATAACATATTTATTTTTGGAAACTAAGCCCTTACCAGGAAAATCCATATATATACTATACATCAAAATCAATACATAATAATTACAATTGATTTTAACATAAGCATTAACTAGTAGTTAAGTTGTTAATTGAAGAAAATTTCAGATTGTAAATACAAGTCCGCTCTTAACTACTTATCAGCTGATTTTGACTCTTTAATGCATGTCAGAGAACGCTGCAATAATACAAAATTATCCTAAATATTATTATCACAATTATTTGAAAAAAAATTAAATATGGAAATAAATTGATAATCTGTATAACCATACATTAAACTAAAATAAAATGTTTTTAATATGAAGTAATTTATAAAAAACCTCATAAATCACTTTTTATGAAACATTTGGATGACTTGGTGGATAAAATTTCATATCACTACTAAAAATGTAATATGTTTATCAAGGGGTCTGACTGTACCTCTTGGGGGGGTTAGTGCCCCTCTGACCCCTGCCGGCCACGGCCCCGATTATTATGTGTCTATGGTAGTATGTCCTGAAAATAACATTTTATTCCATGACACTAATCTTTTCATAGTGTTAAGCTCCCCACCCCAAAGAATCAATATCATCCCCAGTATTTGTAAAAACATATTAATGCTATACAATGCAGATGAAATGCTAAAATTCAACGGGTTTTTTGCACCACTAAAAGTTTTTCAGCGCCATCAAGCAAAAAAACCCTGTCTTCGCCTATAAAATATTGTCTCAATATCTTTCAGGTACAACAGCTGTCTATTTGTACTTTTTATACTTTATAAAATATTAGAAGTTATGTCAAAAACGCATTGTAAGTTTGTTTGTTTATCCACTAATCACGTCCTTCAATGTCTTCTCTGGACAAATGAAATTGCAAATACTGCTATCGCCATCTTGTGGTAGAGTTGGGAACTTTTTTTCCTTTCGATCATGAACTCTCATAAAAGGAGAATTTATCTTCTTAACGATCTACGGCGTAAAATGAGAACGTAAACAAAATATATGAAGTGAAAACAAAATATATGAAATGATGAGACACCATTCGACTTTCTCATTCAGAAATAATTCAACTATTTACGTACACTTTTGTCATAATCCCCGATTGCAAAATCAACACAATTTCGTTGACCATAGCATCAAGTTACCTGTAGTATTTATTTAAATCTTATTTCATAATATTAAAATATTAATTTGTTTTACTTAATTGGATATAATAAAATTAGAGGGAAAATATTTTAAACATTTGGATGGCAAAATTTCGTTTTTATATCAACGTTCGTTACCAAATAATACATTATTATCTTTATTACAATATATGTACATACAAAGGGAAGTATTATTGTGAGATCAAAATTACAACACTTTAATTTTGATGCATCTGCACGGAGCATTATAAATACAGAATAATCATTCTTTTAAATAATGCCTGTGTGTACGTCTCTGAGTCGTAAGTAGAACAATTTTCGATTCATATGAAATTTGTTAAAATTATTTCAATCAGAGAATATTAGTCATTCATCAATTTTCAAGGCATTAGACCAGTGTAAGAGTTTCAATTTTTTTAAAATCGAGAAACAAGTTTAAAAATATGCACACATTTTGGAACCTCTAGAACCCGAAAAACTATTTTTAGAGTGGCATCTGTGTGTGAGTCTCTTAATCTCTGTGTGCGTGCGTGTGTGTGTGTGTGAGTGTGTGTGTGTGTGCGCGCGCGCGCGAAATGTATGTATCCACTCTAACTCAAAAATTCCATAGATAATTCACTTGTGGGTGACCCTGGTGCTTATTAGATTTTCATACGAGTCATGATAAAAAAAAGAGCCTTTTTTGCAAAATGACTAGCAAAAATTGCAAATATGAACTCTAGCTGAAAGACTAATTGTACCAATTTCACAAAATTTGGTAGATAAGTTATTTGCGGATTAGCCTTGTGCTGATTAGATTTGGTACGATTAGGAAAAAAGAACATGCCTATTTTTTCAAAATGGCCCGTAAAAATTGTCAAAATCTAAAATAAAAGACTATATATGCTTAAATGTATCAATTAAATGCTTATTGTACATGTAATTTTTAACGATGAAAAGAATAAGTCCAACTTCAGTACATTTGGACTAGACGTTCTCGAGATATTTTAATTTTTTCGCATTTTCGCTACGTCGTCTCTAAAAATACATCCGGCCAACAAATGGAAATGAAAATTGAATTAAAAGTGCAAATTCAGTGTCATTTAAAATAATTGCATGTGCGATTTTGAGTAAATAAACTTAATTTCTTGAATTAATATATAAATGAAAAGAAAATAAATTTGAGTAGTGAAAGTCATGTGCTAGCCACATCAGATTTTTCTCTATACTATGACAAAAGAGCAAGTATGAAACGGCTTTTCTGATTCAGATTACATACATAAGCATTCAAATGCAAAGTGAATGTATTTAACTTCGATAGTAAATTTAACTTATGACAAGAATTTTTCGAAACCTTTTCATTCCCGCGAATATTTCACCATAAACTTAAAAGAAGCTGCGGAAAGGAATTTAATTGAGTATTTCCTAGAATTTCTCCAGTATGACTTATCAACATCTATGACATAAACTAAGTGAATTTCAAAGGTTTGTGAGCAGTTTTTTCAAGACATAAATTATGATTCGTAAATACCTCCGTATTTAAATCAAGATATTCCAGCGTAGCAGATTCAGAAGGGTTGGAATTATGCAAATGGAATTTTAAGCTGCCAAAAAGCATCAAAAGAGAGTAGTAATATGTTTCACTTTGTTGAAATGTCTTTTAATGTTAGAGTGAAATTATGTGAATTTTCGTCAAATTCGTCTGATGCTATTAAATAGATATGATGTAATGCCAGGCTTTCGTTGAAAGGTTTAAATATGGAGAAATATGCTTCAGTTGAATTCTTTATCAAACAGCTGAATAAGACATGATTAACAGAGAAAGGGACCAGTTACATAATCCAAACCGTTGAAGACAGAAACTTGAAATTTTACAAACATACGGCACTTGATATGTAAATAATGAAAAAGTCTAAAATCTTAAATTTATGTTTGAAAAGCGTATAAATCGCAAAAGTTTTAGTTCTAGCAATATATCAGCTATAACTCGAGATTGACTAAATTTATTTTTAATTTGAAATGTCAGAAAAATTTGAACATAAAGCAACATACAGCGATTGGAGATAAAGTATTGTTTTGCGGTCTTCTAAACGTTCCTTCCCTTCATCTTATAGCTCGCAAGCCTTATCTGTAATCTCCAAACCAATTTCGTCTATTTTAGACAAAACTTATCGGAAAACTTACTGTGGCGAACGCTCATAAGACAGTACTAAATTGCCTTGAGATGGAGATATCTTTAGCTTAGCGCTGTGATACTGGACTACCAAGCTTTGAGCTCGGGATCATTATCCTGTCATTGCTAAGTTGGTAGTTTCAAATTCTCGTAACATAATAAAAAATACGCTGTTCCAACCTAACCTTAAAGCAATGAATATGTTCCAGATAAAAAATCATTCTCTGTAAAATATTTTCTGTATAGGGAACTTTCAGAAATTAACGATCCTGAATATCATATTATTTAAAATAAATTTTTGGAGTGTGTTTTTACTTGTTAAGTTAACATTATCAGAATGGACAAAAAAATTATGTTACTTTTTTTTTCAAATTTAACACCCAAGTTATTATTTAAAAATATTTCGTATATGTAATTTAAAATTTTCTTTTTACTTTGGCAACAGAATGGGGACACCAGTGAATGCAATTGGCATGTATGTGTAAATAAAAATTGTTTGATACCGTGGAGTTAAGAAAAAGGAGATAAAACTCCTATGAATGAAACGTTTAAAAAGGCCAAAATGATTTGATAATTATATCTTATCTTTCGCTAGTGTTAGTAAAGTAGCTGCTACTGTTAGTAGACATAATAAAAAGGCGTATATATGTATTTTTGATTATTTATAAATTAAGAGTTCCCTAATGAGTATAATTAAGCAGTATTAATTCATTCTTGTAGGGTTGAGTACAGAATATAGGGAGATAAAAATAAATTGAAATGTAAAATTATTTTGAATATGTAGAAATATTCTTTATTATTTCAGTACTACTTTTCATTGCGCTAATAATTTATTTTTACAAAATTGATAGTTTAAATAAATATTTTAGTCCTTTCACCATAGAAATGCATACAATGCAGAACAACTTATATATTATCCCAGGGTCACTTGAATTATTGTCTCAAACGATATTGGCGTTTTCTTAATATGAAGTTTTAACTCTTTTTACCTTCATGTTTGATACTATTATTATCAATAAAGTATTTTAAATTATCAGTCCCAACAATTCACGTAATCTTATATCCTATCGCCATAACTAATATAACACAATCAAAAATATAATATTACTCATCTTTAAAATATTTGTTTCTGTTAATTTAATTCATTTAAAACCGAAATGTAATCAATATCGTCTGCGTGTAAACATATTTGATTTAATAGCGTTGCTAAACAGCATGATATATTTAACTTCATATAAATTTTCGTAAAAAATATCATTTGCACAATGTAATTTCTATTGATTTTTTAATTAATATCTCGACAACTCCTGGTTCTAGACGCTCAAAACATAGACAGAGTTATCCATGATTAAGTAGAGAGCAAGTCATATTAAATTTGAAGAAGAAAAAAAACCCTGTCAAAAACTGTGCATTTGTATGTGGAACAGGCAAACATACAAACAAACAGACATTCAATTTTGTATAATTAGATTGAATGCTTGCTTTATACGTATTTTAGATGATAAATTTCATTAAATTCGTTCTACTACGGTAAAATATACGTTTTTTATTTTCATTTGGCGACTTGGTGTTATTTAAAAATATATTCCAAGTCACTAAATAGAAATTAAAAAGTAAGGCAAAACTGCAAAGTCGATGAAATTCTAAATAAGTACCAATTCCAAGTGTTATTTTGTGTGATAAGTTCAATCGATATAAAGAATAAAATGAATTTATGCTTCTAATAACTCACGCGCTGTCCTCATCAAAACAATATTTCTGCTTATATTATTTTAATCAAAATAAGCTGCGCCAATATTTTACGTTCCAACTGTAAACGAAGTCACGTGCCAAACCGGAACCCGAAAAAGAAAACTTATTAAGATTAACTTAAAGGGGGAAGCAGATTAGTCAATGATAAATGCCGTTGCTATGTTGCGGAGCGAGATAATTATGATAGATTGCAGCTCGGCTTTTATTGAAAATTTGGTTAAAGTTTCGCTGAGAAAAATATCTTTCTGAGCACAAGTATACTTTCATTATGCAATTTATTAAAGTAAATATACCAACATAACTCAAAATGTACTTCTTTCCGTGGATAAAATTGCTTAATTTTGCTTTTCGTATAGTATATTTTATATATTAAGGGAAAGGTCGATCGAATCAAATTCCAATATTACTGCTTTTGATGGTTTAACTCGTTCTGAGCACTTCTAAATACAAATTATTATTTTTAATGAATATGAGGAAAAAATATTAAAATATAATATATAGTAAATTATTATTGGTATTTAACAAATGTTTATTATTATTATTAATAGATGTTTATTGTTAATACAAGATGTTTGTCTGCGTATTTGCGTGTGTATGTGTGTGTGTGTGTGTGTGTGTGTGTGTCTGTAGTAATAAATCTAAGCTTTGAACAGTGGCGAAATTTAGTACAGGTGTACTTTCAGACCCGGGACAATACGGCTCAACGAGATTTAAAAAGTATCGAATTAGTTTTTTAGTTATTTTATGTTGAAACCGAATTTTGAACGATATTCACATTAATCGGTTCCTTAGCGATCGACAATATTATCACAGATTTTTCATCTTAACTTCATCGAAAAGATCGAAGAGCGTTTTTTCAATGATCTTTGAATCTATAGGACATTTCCTTTACGTTTATTTATTTATTACGAATGCATTTAATTTTTCTTTATATTTATTTATTTATATCTACATATGCATTTTCAAAAAGTTAGCCTCCTATTTTGCAGTATATAGAATATTTTCAAATCAAGTAAGCCTTCCTGAGTTTGAGCTCGTAGTTTTCAAAACTAATATCTTCAATCTTGCGCGCATTGCAGGATGAAAAGGAATTAGCTTAGAATCTTAAAACTGTGAATGAATGCTATTGCATTATGTGAGCATATACACAGTCCAACTAAATTTAAATAAATATCCACCAGAAAATATTTATTAAAAAAATACTTTTGTAATTTTTATTTATGCTTTCAGCATTTAGTCATAACTACTTCAAATTTACTTTGTTTCATAAATCTCAATATAACTTTAGAGAGTTTAAAACTATAAATTATTCAGAGATTATCGAAAATTATCAATCCATCTATCATAAAAAGAAAATGCCTTATCTCACTTTTCTTAAATATGTTTTATGCAGATATAGTATAGGAAAAGTAAATACACCTTTAAAATTTGAAAAAAATAAAATTTTGAATATTTCACTATAAACAAGGCTTTTTACTCTGGAAAGGTTCACATCCCCGCTTAAGAGTGTGTGTACCTGTTTCAGTGTGTGTGGTTGTAAATGTGGGTGTGGTTGTAAATGTGTGTGTATGTATGTTAGCGTTTGTGTATGTACAGTCGTGTCCAAAAGTTAAGCATATTTCGTAAAATGAGAAAAATTCGGAGTTAATATGAATACAGTGGTTCACAATCAGTTGTGTAGAATCATGGGACGAAGGTAAATCATTGTGCATATGCAAACAGTTCAGTCGACGTCGGCATGCGCAAAGCACCGGCACACGTCGGAACGAGTATAAAATAGCCTCGAGGGCCATGGCCAGTTGAGGCAGAATTTCGCAATTGCTGTGGTACGGAGCGTTGTTAACAATCAAATAGGACGAAAGATGTCACAAAGATGCCAACTGGACATGCTTTTGAAGGGACGAATTATTGGAATTCTGGAATCTGGTAGATGCCAAACTGAAGCGTCTCGAATTCTGAATTTGGCTCAGTGTGTGATCTCCAGACTGTGGCAGAGGTTCCAAACCACTGGAGCTGTTACCCGACGGCCAGTACCAGGTCGGACAAGGGCAACAACCGCTCCACAAGACCGATATTTGGTGATAACTGCGCGACGTCAGAGGAACCATTCTGCAAGACAACTGGGATCAACTATGACAGCAGCCACAGGAATCACTGTTTCGAGATCAACTGTTTACAGGAGACTCCGATACGTTGGTTTCTATGCCAGACGACCAACAGTTTGCATCCTCCTGACGTCTGCACAGAAACGCGCGCTTTTACAGTGGAGTTTGGAACATCGACAGTGGAGTAGACAGCAGTGGGGCAATGTCATGTTCAGTCACGAGTCCAGGTTTAGCCTGCAAACTGATTCTCGTCGTACCACGATCTGAAGAGAACGAGGAACGCGTTTTCACCCGGGAAACATCACGGAAAGCCATCGTTTTCCATTTGGGGAAGTCATGGTCTGGGCAGGCATCATGATGGACGGCTTCACAGACCTCCACATCTTTGACACGGGGTTGGTTACCGGTCAAAGATACAGAGACGAAGTCCTTTGAGCCTACCGTTCGATTGTTTCGAGGTGATGTTGGTCCTGATTTCATATTCATGGCTGATGACGCGACTCCTCACCGTGCGGCCTTGGTTGACGACTTCTTTCAAACTGAAGATATCCAGCACATGCAGTGGCCTGCCAACTCTTCTGATCTGAATCCAATAAAGTATGTGTGGGATATGCTCAGGAGACATCTTTCAGCCCTCCGCTACCCACCAAGCTCCGTTTCGGGATTGAAAACTGCTCTCCCGGAGGCTTGGAACTCTGAGCGTACAGCTCATCCAAACTCTCATCGAAAGTATGGGAAGTCGTTGTGCATCCTGCGTGGTTACCCGAGGTTCTCACACACCGTATTAAACTGCAGCATCACATTGTTTTAATCATTCTGTTTCACTGAGGATGACACTCGTATTATGATCCTTTTTCTTTGGATAATAAAAGCCATTTGTATCCTTGTTTTACATTGTTTTCTTCTTTTATAGCCCTATTACACCCGCATACCGCGTTTCCTTCCATTCCGATGTAGATTTCCTGAAATTTTCACATAAACAGCAACAGACCAACGGCCCTACCGTGCTGAAAACACCGGTTCTCGTTAGATCACCGAAGTCAAGCAGCATCGGGCGCGGTTAGTACTTGGGTGGGTGACCACCAGCGAACACCGCGTGCTGTTGGCACATTTCGGGCGCGGTAGCCCGGTGGTTTGCGCGCTGGATTTGCACTCTGCCATAACTGCCGCCGTGTTCATGCGGAATACGATCACGTTAAACATGCGGGTCCGTAATTCCTTTCGAGAGGTTGGTGGTAGGGGAAGGAGGGTACGGTCCATGTGGTTGCCTCCCCCACGGGGTTCCGGTCTAAATTAGTTGGCACTTCCTGGCTGTCCGAACGGTTACCTTACACCTTTCTGGTAGGTCGGACGGTCTGAGTCTCAACAACAACAACATAAACAGCAACTATGCTTAACTTTTGGACATGAGTGTTTGTTAGTATTTATGCATGTATGTTAGTGTCTTTGACTCTGTGGATGCAATATCTCATGAACGAATGAAGCATTTCGAAAACAAATTGCGATACCTTATTACAGTCAGTGAATACTGGAATCCTATTGATTTTAAATGCAATGGAATGTTCGGAAAACCCTCTATATTTCAAATAAATTTTTGATAAAAAAATCCTTAAAAATTTAGGGCCTTTAATAATGGTATACAAATAATCATTTGAGCAATAATTTTTCATTAGAATACGAATTATACAATGTTTAGAATGCTGGCATTCTTTTATTCCAGCGTGGTACACTCATATTATTATTTTTTTTATTTAATTATTTTATGTATATTTATATTTGATAGACAAACTGGATTAGATTTGCCAAAGCAAATAATTTTGAACAGCGAGAAAATTGTTTCATACACGGTATTAATTAATAATTTTTAGGGTAATTGAATTATATAGTTCAATGAAATTATTTGATAATCATTATCATTTATAATGCTACTAGAATTTACGCATTTTTAATCACGAGTAACTTTGTGTATCTGCTAATCCATTATTAATTGGAATTCGAGATTTGCACTCCTTTTCAATACTTTCCTTATACATGACACTCGTATATTGGAAGAAAAGTAAGTAAAATTACTTCCTAATACTTAAAAACAAAAAGCAACTGAACACTTTTATTACATCTCTATGCGATATTAAATCTACTTTAAAGACAAATTTAATTTGCGAACTAATATAATGTTCTTCCCGGTATATTTCGGAGGCGAGTAATTGAATAAAATTTGTTACCGGGACTAAAATTAAATTTACGAACAATTTCGTAAATAGCGAAGTTTCCACTCAATTATAGATTCACTTTGTGCAACGATTTATATTTAAGATAAAATATGGTTCAGAATATTTTATGATATAATGTTATTACTTCCTTCAATAAAAGCATTTTACTTTAGTTAAAACAGAGTTGCTCAATAGATGGCACGCAAAAGGAAGTCTTGTGGATAAATAAAATATGTCTTAGCAAAATAGATGTTTCATAAAATAAATGTTTCATTCATTTTAGACCTCACATTTTCTATAGTAAGTAAAGTCATTATGCCTGTCTGTTAAGCTGTCTCACTTGCGTTGTATAGCATTAATATCATTTTGCGATCTTAACGAGACATTTGGCATGTTAAATAAAATTGGAAATGTAGCCAATTTGGCGATAATTCAATATCGCTTAAAATAAAATTGCATTTTAATCGATAATCTCTGTTAATTTGTGAAAATTATTATTTCAATATTCGTCAAAAAATTGTAGACATTTTAACTGCTCATGAGAGTGAACTATGGTTCGTACAGTAATTGTGGTTTGTTATGAGTGAAGTTAAGGGAAATGTTAAATTTATTCATAACTCTTAGTATGAGTACGTTCTATTAGAACAAATTACCCGGATCGTAAAGAAACGCCTGTTACTACTCAATTACCCATTCAAGCAATCCGTAAAGCAAAAAAAGCTGTCTGTGTGTCAGTAGACTGAATGTATCCACTCTAGCTTAAAAAGTATTAGACAAAACTTCGCAAAATTTTGTGAAAAGCCACTTGTGAGTTACCTGAGATCCGATTAAATTTTAGTACATTTCGAAAAATAGAACCTGCCTTATTTTGCGAAATGACTAACAAAAATCGTCAAAATCTGAAAATAATAAAATAATACTTTATATTGTTGACTGCTTGATTATGAGACAAAGAAAAAGGAAAATAAATTTAAATTTGTAGAGACAGTGAAGTGCTGCCCATATCAGCCTTTTCAGATCGCGCTCATTTTGCACCAATTCAAAATTTTAAATTTATATAAATATCCAATCGGCAACAAAGTAACGCACGATTTATTGCACGGACAAATTTCATGAAAATCACCAGTGAATACATGCAGTGTTCAGAGAGGTCACACATCAGGTAATGCCTGTTGTATGACATCCAAAACATTTACATCCATCGAATTCTTTAAGAGGGTATCATTACACAAAATTTTAAATTTTTGCAAATCACTATACAGATAAAAAGTTAGTTCTGTTATGAGACACATTTTAGTAAAATAAGACACATACACACACACACAGACACACATATATATATATATATATATGTCTTTTTTACTATATATACATATGTGTATATATATACAGTTCCAATGGTGTCCATAGTTAAATATTATCGTCATTGTCAAAAACTATATATATATATATATATATATATATATATATATATATATATATATAATATCACCATTTAATTATTGCAACTCGATTCAAATGTTTAGAAATATTGTTCTTAATCAACTTTTTAGAATTTATAGATTATCATATAAAAGATTTCATGCTAAGCATATAAATAATCTAAAAATTACCAGCAATTTATATAAATATCCAGTATATTTAGTAAATGGTATTGTTAAAAAGTTTGGATTAGCTGAATATTCATGAATTCTCTTCTTTGTATCTTATATTAGCCAGACATCAACATTCTCCTGATTTAACATTACATTGTATTTACATCCCCTTATATATAAGCCTCACTGATTTCGATTATACGCCCCATTATTTTGTAGCCCTTTTGTAGCTCTGCTCTCTCATTAGAATATGATCTTTTATTGCCTTTTCACATTACTGTTATTTGTTACACACGATTGGCAACAGTGGATCTCTACTTTTTAAATTTCGATTGACAACATTGGTCTCTTCATTTTGGGCTCCAATGGTTAGCACGCTTGCAGTTTTTTTATTCCAGGTGATCTTGTTTCCATCATTGTTTTTCTATCTTCATGTGTGAAGTCCACGTTTTTAGAGTTTATAGATATTATCTATCTCTAAAATCAGAAACACTCATTTTGTGTTCACTTTGATTAAATACTTGGACCTGATGAAGAGTTTTTCGAAATGAATAATTAATTTATTTAAGCTTTGAACTTATCCACTTGTATAGCTTTAATGCTTGGATTTTATTTGTTTTTCAATTATCGATTCCATTCCATTGATATTTGCCGATTATCTTTAGCTTGATAACTAGCAATTTGCACTTTTTTTCCCATTTGATTGATAAGTCTCTATTTAATATTTCTTTTTATTATGTAGGCATTTTTAAAGTTAGGATTTTTGAGTTGCAACTTCTCCCTATTCTATTATTGAATTTTCAAACTATTATATATATATATATATATATATATATATATATATATATATATATATATATATATATATATATATATATATATATATATATATATATATATATATATATATATATATATATTTCGGTTCTATTTTTTTCGGTTATTTTTATAGTCTATGTTAATACATTTATCGTTGGATTATTTTCCACTTGACTGATGATTCTCCGTTTGATACTTTTTTAATTGTTAGGCATTTTTTAATGTTGGGGTTTTTTGAGTTTCAACTTCTCTCTATTCTATCATTGGAGTTTTCAGAGTATTATTATTATTGAAATCATTTTATTTATAAGCTGCATTTGCGCAATAACTTAAATGTATTTTGCATTATCATTTTTTATTACTTAATATCTTTAGTATTTTTAACTATTCATATTTGCAAAGTATCCTTAATTCTTTTAGCATGCTTCTGTATTTAAAAAGCATTTATTTGCAATCTATTCAAATTTATGCTGCATTTGCGCTAAATTTAGTAATAGAATATGTTGTTAATTTTTAATTCTACTTTCGTCCAATGTTGAAGAATTCTGTTACTTGCATTCTCCTATTTTTTATGTGGGTTATTTTTATAGTCTATGTTAATACATTTATTATTGGATTATTTTCCACTTGATTGATGATTTTCTGTTTGATACTTTTTTATTTGTTAGACATTTGTTAATGTTGTGAAATTTGAATTCTGAAAAAAAGGGCAAATAAAGTTTGCATTTTATTAAGAGGATTATGATAACCATGAAATTACTTCTAAAGAGCACTTTTGTTCAAGGCAGAATTTTGGTAGGTTGTTTTTAAGAATATGCAGATTTAAATTAGGAAGAAAATTAAAATGCTGAATTTCAATTTTTTGTGTAAATATTTCCCTTAAATTATATTTCCCACCTCATTTAAATATATACATGAAAGTTAAATATACATATACAATTAAATACTTACCTGTATATAAACCATACATCAAAATAAATGTAAAAATTTCGTTAAAATACTTAAAAGGGAAAAAACAAACGAACACTTTTATACATATTTATACGATATTAAATATATTTTATACGTTCAGTTTAATTCGCGAACTAATAAAATATTCTTCACTGGATATATCGACTATCATAATCCAATCAAATTTACTACCGGTAGCCAAATTAAATTTCCGAACATTTTCGTGACTGGGGAAATTTCTACTCATGCATTATTTCAAATTTGTGCAAGCGTTTATGGATTTAAGGTATATTGTTCAGCATGTTTATGGTTTAAAAATTAACTGAAATGTTGTTCAACTCGACTTTCTCATACCATGATCGCTTTTTATGCATTTTGTGGTTTATATGTTTTTTATATTTCTGGTATTTAATTCTTTTGGTTTTTATTATTTCTCCTTACATTAGCCAGTAGATAGTTATAATGGTGTCTACATAGTCAAATACTATCGCCATTGTCAGAAACTGGCTATTCTATCGGTTTTAATTCGAATTGTATGAACGTCCTGACGAGAATACAATTTCGATCTAACCGCCATTTATAGTTTCAACTGATTGTTCTCCATGTCTTGATCTTTAATCTTGAGATGATTATTATTGCCTTTTCTTAATTTTGCCGTGTTTGGTTTTTTATATTTTTTATATATATTTATATATACGCCTATTTAATCATGATTTTTGTGTACTAATATTTCCCTCATCCCCATACAGTGATAAGTTACCTACCATTTTATCCTTAGTCTATAGTTACTTATTTGTAACGGATATAATAGATATGGGTTTTTTGTTCTTACCGTAGTTTATGCATAGTCTTGCCGTCCTGGTCACCTCCCGTTGTTGACCCACTCTTGCCAGCATCGTCTAATCGCCGTATCGCTTCGACCCACATGACTCTTCGATTCGTCCAACCAGCCTTCTTCAATCCGATAGCACGGCCGCTTTCAAACTCTGACATATGCTCGTAATGAGTACGAATCTTTCGGCGAGGCATTGTTACAGTCGACGTAAGATATCCGCAGTCGAAATGCAACAGAAATTTTGACCACAGATTCAGAATCGCTCCTTATATATACCTGCTGAATGCGCAGTTCCGATGCGCTGGCGCTCCCACTATTTATTCATTGGACACCAAATTTTATTCATTTGCATGTTCGCTCAAAATGTCTTTGCATACGAAATTTCATTACAATCGGACAACTCCTTCTTGATACGTCGATTTTGTTATAGAGTGTATATATTTTACAAGTAAAATATTGAAAAATCGGTATCGTGCACAATGATTGCAATTATAGCGTATTAACCTTCGCATTAAATGGCTTGATATATCTTTCGACTGATTCCGTACTTGACAATGTACCCCGGGGGGTTAACTTGCCCCCTCCAGAGGAGTCCAATGACGGCACCAGCACAAAAATTATATCGCGGCTATTTTCGAAAACAATGATTGGAACACAAATAATCCTTTTTATGCTTGATTATATCAAATTTTATTCTATACAGTCATGTTAAAATAATATAAAATTTTGAATAAATTTTGAAGTTTTCGCTCGAATTAAAAACAAAAACAAAACTGTATCAAGTTTTAGATTTTTCAGTGACAAAGCCAAATATGAAGTTTTGTGAAAATCCAATAATATTTGTAACAGTTACCTTGTACACAAGAAATAGACCACAGACATCAGACAGGCAGACCGACTTTACCCTAAAAATAGTCTGAACGTGTTCAGGAGGTCTTAAACATATATTGACATCAAAATCTCGAAATCGAACATTTTCATGGAAGCAATACTTTCTCAATACTACGTATGACGCATGCTTTTCTCTTCATAATTTCATTTATTTTTACTTTTTGCACATTGAAATTATAATGTACAAGATCCACAGTACAGTGTTTTTCGGCTCTGATTTATGATCATATATAAATAAGATTTTGGAGCTTTTGGCAACGTATTAGTACAAACAGAATGACTTATTCAATACTCAAGTGACAAAACCTCACTAAAATGCAATTCACATTGAAATCCAGTGAAATAAATAGATGTTGGCGAATTATTTGGCGTCAAAATATAAAACTATTATTCAAAGAGTTGGGAAAAATGCATTGATGATATATTTTTGATATAAAATAGTGTATAGGTTTTAGGGCATAAAATACAAAATAATTTTCAAATTAAAAAAATACAAAATACATGTATTTTCAAAATACATTGAAAATACAAAATATATTGAAAAAAAAAATTGCTGTGTATTGGGCTGGATTAAAAATTCAAAATAATGCAAACCAACAATTGTCATAGATTTTTATTGGAAATAAAGAAACATTTTATGTTTGTTAAATATCAACATTGGAATTTAAAAAGATTAGCATGCATTAAAGAATGTATGACTTTAAAGACTAAGCTCTTTGAAATTTAAAATCTCCATGGCAATAAAGTAGAAACAAATAAAGAAACTAAATGAATCTATAAGAAAACACATTTCATTAAATAATAAAAAAAAGAATAAATTTTTGAAGAAACTTTCATATGGTGGCAAATGATTTGTTCACCTCATTTTTGACGGAAGCATTTTAACTCCCCCCCCCCCCCAGGATAAGGTACGGTCCCCAGTCTTGAATCGCAAATTTTAAGGGTCACCTAATTTCTGTATGTGATTGAAAATTTAAGCAGAAATAATTTTTAAATTATTTTAAAACTGGAAATAATAGTTTTTATTTTAAATTATAAAATACCATAGTTTTAAAGTATTATATATCATTTAAAGTCTTAAAAATTATAATTATTTTGAAGTAAAAAGTTTGGAAGTTTTTTACATGTACAAAAGGGAAAAAGAACTAGAAGTGGAAATCTTCATTGAACTCCTAACCACCTCCAGAATTTTATGCTGGATCCCTATCAGTCATCATTCAGCTCTATCTATAGCCAATATTGGAGATAAAGTTTTAAGAAATTTTTTTGAACCGAAAGCGGAGAAGAAACTAGAAGTGAACATTCTTAGTGAACCACTCTACCTCCTCTAGAATTTGATTTTGAATCCATATCAGTTATCCTCTAAGATCTATCTCTCAATTTTGATGTACAGACATTTCAAGTAAAATAAAAATTTGTGAATCGGAAGTGGACAAAATAATCTGAAATAGAAATCTTTAGTGAATCCCGAGCCAAGCCCCTCCGGTGTATGAAGGTAACTTGAAATCAGTCATCATCTGAGCTTTCATCCATAGCAAATTCCAAAAAATACATATTTCAAGAAAACATTTTTCTGAAAATAATATTGCAAAAAGTATTCACCAATTAAATTTATAACATAATATTACGCAACCATTATTGCACGAAAGCCAATGGACTAGCAAACATATACGTTAAATTGAGGTACTACTACATGACACTAAAATCTTACCTTTAGCTACTTTTTAAAATGTGATTCATTTATAACCTTACATTTTGGTTTGCATAATTAACATTCAGTCTCAAGTTTTCTATTATCCTCAATAGATATTTCTATGAAACATTTTCGATCTAATACTGCACACCGTGCACATCAGGGCGCGGTAGCCCAGTGGTTAGCGCGCAGGAATTGCACTGTTGCCAAAACTGTTGCCGTGTTTACGCGGAGTACGACCACGTTAAACATGTGAGTCCGTAAGTCCTTCCGAGAGGTTGGTGGTAGGCGAAGGAAGGTACGGTCCCTGTGGATGCCTCCCTCACTGAGTTCAGGTCTAAATTGGGTGGCTCTTCCCGGCCGTCCAAAAAGTTACCTTACACCTTTCTGGTAGGTCGGACGGTCTGGGTCTCAACAACATCACAGTGCACATCATAATCCATTAATTTCCTTGATACATTTTCATCACGAACTGAAAAATCTTCCATCTTTCCTCATGCCTTTGCAATAACTACCAGAATTGAAAATGAGAAAAATTTTAATAAAATGAAAAATTGACTCCATACTAGAACTCGAATTGCCTAAGTTTCTGTTTATGAAAAGGATGTAAATTCAAGCATTTTCCTTCTTACTTAACATACACTCACGGACAATGAAAGTCGCGCACCTAGACGAAACCATGATGTAAATAGCTAGAGGGCGGGCTGGTATGCAAATGATCCCAGTCTGGTGTGATTGCTCATGACTGTACACCCGTGAGTGGCGCTGTAAGCATGAGCCAGCGGCCTTATAAACATGGCGTGTAGTGGACGCCCGATCAATGCGAGAAGCTTCGGCCGACGCAAGTCCTAGTATGGAGTGGAAAGAATAGTGGTTAGGCGCCAGAAACGTCGATATACGTAACTGACGGACTTGATCATCGGGCTGCAAACCGCAGAGTGGTCAGCGCGCCGGATAGCCCGTCACGTGGATTGTTCGGACTATACCAGCTGACGGCGTTGGGAGCACTGCCAGACAGCTAAGTGGACACCTGTTCTGCCACACGGCCTTCAGGTTTTGATCCTCCACCGCTGAGAGTCGTCTACTGACGACCCAGCTGAGGTCCAGAAGAGACAAAGTGGTCAAAAACTAGACCGAACACCCAGGGCTGTACTAACGCCGAAAGTAGGGAAGAGATCTTATGGACCTTTGACTACACACGCCGAACCCAGAGAGCAGCCAGATTGAACCGGGTCCGGAACGCCCCTGCCAGGAGTTCCCAGCTGAGGCATCCCAAGCAGAGCCCCCAACTCCAGCTGGAGAAAATGGGGCACTAAAGAGGTGCGTGAACGAATTGATTGCAACTGCAGTCACCGCCCGAAAGAGCCAGGAGGAGCCATGCTTATAACAGCGAAGATGAAAGGTTGTGTTTTGCAGTGGATTCCGACTTTCTACCCCTCGGTAGTTATGCAGAGGCAGTATGCAACTTAAAGAGGCGCCGTCGTAACCCGGACTTATACCCGTAGTGCCGGGTTAGCTTAACCTAAGAAGAAAGAGAAGAGAAGAAGAGGAGAGAAAAGAAGAGGCAGGAAAAAGAGAGGAGGTGTTGGGAGCACTGTCAGACAGCTAAGTGGATACCTGTTCTGCCATACGGCCTTCAGGTTTTGATCCTCCACCGCTGAGAGTCGTCTACAGATGACCCAGCTTAGGTCCAGAAGAGGCAAAGTGGTCAAAAACTAGACCGAACACCCAGGGCAGGACTAACGCCGAAAATAAGGAATACATCTTATGGACCCTTGACCACACACGCCGCACTCAGAGAGCAGCCAGACAGATTGAACTGGACCCGGAACGCCCATGCTAGGAATTCCCAGCTGACGCATCCCAAGCGAATCCCCCTACTCCAGTTGGATAAAATGGGGCACTAAAAGAGGTGTGTGAACGAAATGATTGCACTGCAGTGACCGCCCGAAAGAGCCAAGAGGAGCCATGCTTATGGCAGCGAAGATGAAAGGTTCGTTTTGCAGAGGATTCCGAGTTTCTACCCCTCGGTAGTTATGCAGAGGCAGTATGCAACTAATGAAGCAGTGTGCAACTTAAAGTGTTGGGAGCACTGGTCACGGAACGCCACATAGACACGGAGGACTGGATTTGGACGGACCAGGTATACCACGAGTAGAGAGGATTGAATGATCGTGCGGCAGGCACGTATAAAGTCGACGGCGGCCCGATCCGCGACACAGGCACACATAGCAGCTCTTGTGTGCCCACGAACCATATCTAGATGCCTGAAGGAAGCGAATCTGCGATCCCAGCGTCCCTTACGTGTGCTGCTGTTAACACGGGAACATCGGCGGCTCCGGTTGCAGTAGTGCAGAGCTAGAGAAACATGAAACGCCACAGATTGGCGATGTGTAGTGTTTAGCGATGAGTACAGCTTCGTTTTGGGGACCGATGATCAGCGTGTCCGGGTGTGAAGGTCCCCTGCACAAAGCATAATCCCAGCCTCGTTATTGAGCTCTACACCAGCTCAACTGCAGGCATCATGGGCTTGGGAGTCATAGTCTACGACAGCCGATCCGTTCTAGTAGTGGTACCTGGAACATTGAAGGGCTAGCGGTACATGGATGAGATTCTACGACCCCATGTGCTCTCATTCGTTGCTGGGATTCCAGGTGCGCAATTCCAGCATGATAATGTCCGGCCACATACGGCTCGGGTCGCCCAGGTCTGCCTAAGTCATGTCCAGACACTTCCATGGTCTGCCCGCTCCCCAGATATGTCCCCTATCGAGCATGTGTGGGACCAGTTGAAACGCCAGCTGCCTCGTTGACGCAATCTTCGGGATTTGGAACGCAACGTCCAACAGGTGTGGACTCGTCTGCCACAGGACAACATTAGGCGTCTGTTCGACACCATGCCGGACCGTATTGCTGCTTGTATCGCAGCACGAGGCTGTGCGTCGCGCTATTGAGGATGACCGGACTCTGTACCACAGCTCCCCCTGTACGTGGTCTGCTGCGCTGTTTTTGTGATCATGTATATCATACATCTCTATCCTTCCATCATTGAAATTTCAGGTCCATCCTATGCTTCCTTCTTGGTGCGCAACTTTCATTGTCCGTGAGTGTACATACGCAAAAAAGATACACTTTCCTTAATATAAATAGACAGTAAAGATTCATCTACCAAATAACACCATTATATGAACGCAAAGCTTATAATATATGTTTTTCAGAGAGCATAAACTAAACATCCCAATAATTATCGACAGGTTGAAAAATATCTTTAGACTCCTTAAAACGAATTCAGTGACTGGACAAAATACAGATTAGCCGTGGTTTCTTTTTTGTAAATCATTCACTTGCTGTTGAAGAGTTGTATTTTGAATATTTTGAAAATACAAAATACTCTGAAAATGCATTTTCGGCACATTACCAAAATATTTCAGTTTAAAAATTTTCAGTTTAAAATACGAAATACAAATGTATTTTGAAAATGTATTTCAGATACTTGTATTTTCGATACTGCCCAACTCAGCAACTCTTCTCTCATAAATGGAACAAACTAAATCCACCATAATGGTGATACACGATATTTACATTATGTTACATATGGAAAGTAAACCTATTAGATGATATTACTACTTTTTTTCAATTTTATGCATATATTTTGATAAATTTATTTGGAAAACGCGCAAATCTGGAGAAAAATTTATCCTAGTACTATGAAAAATTTATGCTAGTATTCTACGATTCATTTTATGATGAAACATTATGCATAAAATGATTATTTATTAAACGGCATTATATATCCTGATCTTTAAACGATATTTTTTAAAAATTCATTCTTAAGTATGCAGTATCTTAAGGGCAGTTCAGGTCAGTGGTCTAAAGTTAATATCATTCGTTTTCTAATAACAGATATTCGCAAGAAATAACCGTATATATAGCAACAGTGAACGTCCTGATCTTTTGATGAATTTTTTCGCAAATTCATTCGAACGCTAGAGGAGGAGGGGCGGCGGGTCTTCCGCACATTCGATTGTGTTTAAAATAAATAAGATCCCAGTATTTACTGATTGTAATAATCGTATCAAATTATTTTCGAAACGCTTCATTTATTCGTGAGGTATTTCATCCACAGACCCACGATCACGCACTCACTAAAACACGCAGACATACTAACCCATACACACACACACAATAACATATACGCGCATGCGCACACAGACATCACCTCAATGTTCTATTCGAGTTCAAGGATGCTTAAAATGTGTTCTTTCGTCGAAGATTCGAATTCAAATTTTCGACCCCGTCACAATACTTTCCCCATACATTATTCTATGTATGTAGGGAAAGTAAAGTACGTTTCTGGTGCCTTCAGCTATAGATGAGACAACCGTTGAGGACTGTTGAAACCGTTGAGAATATTATTTATTTTTTGAAATATGAGATAACTCGAAATCCTATGTTTATAATTCAGCTGAGATACGTATTCCTAAAACAGTAATATTTCCAATTTAACGACATGCAAATTTTGATGAATAAAAATTTCCATTTAAAAATAAGAAAAGTCTATTTCTTTTATTCAAAATCAAATATATAGCAAAATATATGAAATTTTCACCCTGGAAAACCAGTTTCTCTCCTTTAAGTACTATGTATTAACATCAATGTATTTTATTTGTCACTACAGTATATCTGTATTTTCCGCTGATGAGCTGTAACAAAGTTCTGGTTAAAATTTTACAATATATTAACCATACTACACCACGTAAGATGCCTTTTCTTCTGTACTATGCCTATATCTGTCCGTCTGTTTCCACTTTGCGAGAAAATTAGCGACTTCTGTTTTATGACAATTTAGCAAGCCATTTGGTGACCTTGACGACAATTTATCGAGATATTTGGCGACCTTTGTGACAATTTATCGAAATATTTGGCTAACTTTGTGACAATTTAGCGAGACATTTGACGACATTGGAGACAATTGCGACAAATCACTGCTATAACCAACATCGGGGAACCGTTTTTATTTATTTTAAATAACATCACCACCATATGTCAACAATTACTGCAGTGACAACAACATTTTTGCAGTGACAACAACAAAATTTTGTAAAATTTAGCAAAAATAATTAAAAATAAGCTCGATAAGTCACAAAACTAGCCAATAAGGGACGTCATTTGTAGTGCATCCTTTTCAGCGATTTTGTGACTATAATATAATGTCTTTTAAAGCATATGATCTTCGCATAGAGTAATCATATTCTTTCAAAACTATAAAAGAATCAATATTATATCTACAAAACATTTAAAGTTTTAGATATATCATATACTTATTTTATTATTTTTCTGAATTTTATTTTCTGAGAAATATTTTAAATAATTTTCATTATGCTGTCCTATAAAAGTCCTCCCAAAATTTGTAATTATTGAAAGTTAAAGAACACGTTCCATTTGCAGGTAACAGCAATCATTGACCGGTTTCTCTTTATTATACGCCCAGCAATATGGAATACCCAATACTTATAATGACAGTAAAAAAACTTGTGTGACCCATAGTTTTGTTTATCTGTAGAAACCATATTTTATAGCAGATTACGTCGTAGTCTGAATTTGTCACTCTCCAAACAGGTTTGCATACATTTTGTGCTACAAAAGAATTATTTTTTGCTACCATTGCACGTGTGCATGCTGACAAGTGAATAATAAACGCAAATCCAGTCAATGGATACTAGACATGAATTTTAGAACATAAAACTAAATTTTTGATTTCAAAACGTTAAAATTACGAATATAAATAAAATTACTGTAACAGAACAAGCTAAAGAGCGTGTAAAGATATATGAATTCACACTCGCATATACATACATAAATATACATAGTATCATTTATTTATCTCTGTATGTTTTGTGGGGATTTTCGCCTTCTTTATGATAAAACGTTTCAAAATTCAAACTATTTACCTGAAATTCTTTCAGTCACATTTGTTTTTGTAACCTTCAAATCGCATGGTTTTTGGTATTTTCACTTTCTCAACTGTATAAAATATTATTTTCTTTGTAACTTTCAAATTGCGTGGATTTTGGTGTTTTCACTTTCTTTACCGTATAAAGTATTTTTTGTATTTGTAACCTTCAAATCGCACTGTTTTTGGTATTTTCACTTTCTCTACTGTGTAAAGTATTTTTTTTTTTAACCTTCAAATCGCGTGGTTTTTGATGTTTTTATTTTCTCATCTGCATGAAGCATTATATTCTTGTAACCTTCAAAGCGTTTGGTTTTTTGGTGTTTTCACTTTCTCTACCGTATAAAGTATTATTTGTGTTTGTAACTTTCAAATCGCATGGTTTTTGGTATTTTCACTTTCTCTACTGTGTAAGGTATTATTTTTTTGTAATCGCATGGTTTTGGTATTTTCACTTTCTTTGCAGTATAAAGTATTATTTTTTGTAACTTTCAAATCGTATATATGCTTGTATATATGCTTGTATATATGCTTGGCAAAACATTTGGCGCAAGATCACCAACCGCAATTTTTGGAAAATGTAACCAAATTGACTGCAATCCAATATCTAAAATTAAGTTAAATTTATTTGATGATCTCTGTCGCGTTGTAGGAATTATTTATTAGATATTATTAATTCAAATTATAGTGTATTTCACTGTTTGCTAGACAGATATATTTTATCAGGTAGATTAGGGTGTCGTACAAAAAATTTGGCGCAAAATCACCAACGGTAATTTTTGAATAATTAAAATGTAACTAAATGGACTAATCCAATATTTAAAATTAAGTTTAATCTATTTGATAATCTCTGGCGTGTTGTAGAAATTATTTATTAGATATTCTTGATTCAAATAATAGTGTATTTCACTGTTTGTCGGATAGATACTTTTTATCAGGAAGATTAGGGTGTCGGAAATTAATTGCTTTATTGGGGGTGGTATAGGAATTATGTTTCTTTAAAGTATTGTATAATAATTTATAATACTGATCAGTAGAGAGGTTAGGTTTTCATGTGACCGGGGATATTAAGAGATTAGTTAGAGGCAGGCAGACGTTTGGGATAAAATCTGTTGCACCGCCTTAAGCTCTCCATTATACAACGGAGTTAAAATTTAGTTTTAAAAGAATGTTCTTTCCTTTTAGTATCATGCCGCATTTTATTAATATGGTGCCGTGACCAAAATTTCTTCGAACTAAATTATATCGGAGTGGTTTATCCTAGCGTAATAAAGTTTTATTATTCCTTTTACCGTAAAAAATTACGTATAATACAGGCATTTAAATTAATACATTTATGCATAAACTTTATTTATGTTTTTGACTATTTATACGATATTTGTCGAAGAAAAGGCCCAGTTCTATTTTTATTTTAAATTGCACCAAAATATAATCAAAACAAGGTAGCGTACCAAATTGCAAATTTAATTGTACCTTAACTACCAAATTGCATGAAATTGTGTAGGACAGTCGTTAATATATAGAGAGTAGGAGGCGAAAGATTGGATGTATTAAATGACAAATCATTTGTAAATAAATAAATAAATAAATATAAATAAATAGAGAGTAGATAACATGACTCAGACAGAAGAATAGACAGACACACGTACAGAGACGTTCTGATAAAAATAGTGGATTCATTAATTATCTGGAGTACCCAAAACGTGTAAATTCATCAAAAACTTCAATTTTTGACCCAATTTATATTTTCGCTCTATAGTACTATGTGTTTTAAGGAAACTAAGAATACATTCTTTTCTGAAGACTAGAAATAGATTTTTTTTTAAACCAGACTAAATGCTTGAAATTCGATAATGTGTTATCATTTTCACAGACCCATATTAAACTTCGTACAAATTTACGACAATAATTCCTGCAGTGCATGACCTTTAATGATGATTGCAGAAATAATTTTTTCTCAATTCCACTCTTCGTTCTTGCGAAAGACTCTTTTAAATACGCCTCGGTGAAAATGGAGTGAAATATTCGGTGTTAATTTTGGAACGCGTAATTTTAACACGTATATCACACATCCATTCAATTATAAATAATGGACGTGACGACAAGTTTAATAAAGTATAATTAATATTCGTGTTATAAAGACTAATAACTGTCACTGTGGGTGAGACTGCGGGTATTTTTCGGCCCGAAGATAATAAGGCAACGACCCTAGTTAATGATGATGGGGGGGGGGGGGGGGTTAGGTCAGCATAATATAAAAAAGAGAGAGAGAGAGAATGGCGGGATGTTTCAATCTTGGCGACTTTTTAAAGGCTGCCAGATTGACGAAAATGTCACCAAATTGATAAAAAAGACGCTGAATGTTAGGCAATGTTTTGCAAATTTTTTAAATTCCGCCGTATGACGGACATAGCTTCTAGTATAGAAGAAATGCTTTTTACTCCGTTTGTTTGTAAAACTTGACGATACATTTGGCGAACTTGGCGAATAATCAAGTGAAATATAGCCAAATTTCCGATATTTAATCCCAGATTGACGAAAATGTTGTCAAAATTGCAAAAATGACTCCTAATTGATGAATTTATTATTGGGTCACATGATTGCTTCATATAATACGAGTGTAGTTATTATTTTATTTTTTTATTTAAAAAACTACCGAACATATTTTGCTGAAATTTTTTTATATATTTTATGGGACAATTTGAATATTTTCTAAAATTTTCGAAGCAATTTGTGAATTTTAACTTTGCTTAAAAAATGTTTGAAAAATTAGGTCCCAAGGGGTTCAATGTATTTCATATTTTCAACCCGGGTTCAGTCCAAAGCGAATTGGATGATATTATTCATTTACATTTCCATATGTCCCACAGACGGTCTCAACAACATACTAAAATTTCATTTTGATAAAGTCATCTTTACGGCAGTTATCGGGCGAACGGACAGACAGACAGGCAGACAGACACAATGAACAAAGTCATAAACACTTTTCAACTATGTTGTAAAGCGTTAAAAATTGGTACTTGATATAATTATGCAAATTATAAAAACAATTATAAAATAAATTATTCGAAATTCAACCACGAATGTTCCTTATAACATAATTGAGTTCCACTTCAAACAATGCATCCTGGGAGTTAAGTGAATCTAAGTATATTTACCAGAAAATGCCAGGTGTATATGTATAGACATGACGCATCGGTTCCAAAAGAACTTCAATATCCATATTATAAGTCGCATCTGCATGGACATCTGAACAAACATGCATTAAAATGCATCATGATTATCGTTGGGTATATAAGTCTGAAAGTATTTTGTAGCGATAAGAAGCGTTGCGAATTCCCTTAACAGTTCCATTCTAGTGCAACAAAATGAAAATCCTCATTGGAATCTTAATTGTCTTCTCATTAATCCGATCAGTTTGCTGTGGTCAAATTCGTGACAAAAGTAAATTCTCACATGTCAATCATGGATTTGAGTGTGGTAATTGTATCAGATATATGCAGGTGAGTTTTTTTTTGTATATGTCTATGTTTATGTATAGTTTGCGATCCATCATGCATAAACATAAAATGGTGACGATTTATAAACAAATCTATTTGAGGTGTCTCAACAAATATTTACATGGCAAAAAATAAGAAAATATAATATGCGTTTTTCTATTCTGGGTCAACACAGAGTTTAGCGCATGAGAGTTGCACTCAGACGACCAAAGTTTGATTCCCAGCTCTGCCTAAAGTGTCTGCATGTTCACACAGTGTATGGGCACTGCAAATATGTGGGTCTGCAAATCTTTACGAGAGTTTGGTGGTAGGGGAAGGAGAGTATGGTCCCTGAGGATGCCACCCCCACTTACTTCCAGTTTAAATTGGGTGACACTTCCCGGAC
This sequence comes from Amaurobius ferox, assembly GCA_951213105.1. Lineage (NCBI taxonomy): Eukaryota > Metazoa > Arthropoda > Arachnida > Araneae > Amaurobiidae > Amaurobius > Amaurobius ferox. The sequence goes on along the minus strand of OX578154.1, from coordinate 12,008,477 downwards.
GTCTAAATAGATACCTCATACCTTTGGGTAGGTCGGACGATCTGGGTCGAAGAAGAGGAATATCTGTTTTCTGTCATGGTGACAAATTTGCGATAATTTAATTTCAAAATTTAAATAAAATTCCTTTATAATCCCTGTAGCTTCTGCAGCTTTGCAGAAATTATTAATTTACTGTTATTGATTATATATAGTAAATTGATTGTATATAGTGATTATTATATAGTGAACTTTACTATTCGTGGTACAGGTGTGGACATTTGTATCATAAAGTGCACCATATAAAATTTGCAATATGTTCTCTATATTTTTCAATTCCTTTTCCATAATTCGTAAAGCTCGTTTCGATAAAATGTTGAAAAAATCTGATGTGGGCAACACATGACTTTCCTTATAAAATGCAATGAATTTCCTACTTTTACAGTTAAAAATGTTATTCTTATAGTAGATACTTATATTCTTTCCAAGATATTGAATTTTCTTCAACTAGTCGTCATTTTCCTTAATTAGGCGTCATTTTTATCCATTCGGCGAGATTTTCGTTAATTTGTTAACATTTAAAAATGTCACCAAGTTGGCGACATTCCGCTAACTTAGTCGCCAAAATCTCGCCAAGCGTTATGGACGGCGAAATAAGTTATTCTTATTGCAGATACATGACTATTGGCGTTCAAATACAAAAGTATTACTCAAAGTATCTTTTCTCTGGAATGGAACGAGTTAGATTCATTGATGTCAAATTTATCGCATGGTATTACATATGAATATTGGACATGTTTCTCAGCAGTTAATATTTTTTTTTAATTTATGGGATTTTTTTGGTAAATGTATTTGAAAAATGTGTAATATATCGAGAACGGTCCATGCTAGTGTTCTAAAGTTTATGTCAATCGTTTTCTAAGGAAAAATTACATAAGAAATGCCTATTTGCGCAACTTTATCAAAGGTTTTGATTTTTTAATGATTTTTTCAAAATTTCACTCGAAAATTTAGAGGGTTCTGAACATTCGATTGTGTTTTAAAACAATAGGCTTCCAGTATTTATGGATTGCAATTTGTGTACCAAATTTCATTTGAATCACTCCATTCGTTCATGAGATATCGTCTCCACAGGCTCACTGACACACACACACACATACAGATATCACCTCAAAAATGTTCGATTCGTGATCGAGGATGCTTGAAACGTGCTCTCCCGTCGAAAATTCGAATTTGAATTTTCGACCCCGTCGCAATACTTTGATTATAGATCATGTATATAAGGAAAGTAAAAAGTATAAAATATCAAACTTACCCTACTGAATAGTAATAAAATGTTAAAAAAATCATAAAATACCTAAATTACCCTACTAAATAGTATTAAAATGTTACAAAAAGTACTAAAATAGGATCTAAGTACGAAAAAAATATCTGATGTTGGCAGCACATGATATTCTATATAGATGCAGCAATTGCATTCTTTATCGGTTTTGTTGAGGAAGAACATGTCTTGGATTGGAATAACAACTGTGGTTTGGGTGGTAAAACGGAGTGTTAAGAAAAATGTAAATATTTTGCGTGTGTGGACGCTTATACTCCTGGACCTTATAGATAAAAATGTAAATAATCTTTCATGTTTTGTCAAAAAACTGAATTATGAACACATAAAAGTAATTTCAATATCTTAAATTTTTATCTATTTTCGAAAACAACAACAACTAAAAGTAGCTCTTCCAATGTGTTTTATTCAAATTTCACTCAAAATATATGGTAGATTAAGAAAGATAGATGTAAATAGTAAACGGCACAAATGTGCATTAGAAAATTTAGTATTGAACTCCATATTTATTATTATAAAAAGCGCTTTAAGTTTTTGAGTAATCGTATTGTGAAGTTGAAGAAGATTGAAAACGTTCTGTTTTTCAAGATTGTAATGCTTATACCTCTAAAACTAAAAGAGCTAGTTTTGAACAATAAGCAAGAATTTATAGACCTTTAATAGTCCTGTAAGTGTATATAATTGGATTCGTGATCCACCTGTAATTTCTTTGTAAAAACTTTAAAAATTGTCTATTCGGCAGTGGCTCCATCGGACTGGAACTACCACCGATGTATTTTCTTTTGTTGTTGTTAAAGGCTTTTTACACAAACTAGAAGACCCCACCCTCTGTCTGGAATGCTGACCAAACCTCGTTTTCAATTAGTACATTTTACCAGGCTGGTACTGTTTATAATTCAAATTAAAAGGTATTTTGATCATGCAAAATATACCCCCATTATCTTGTTACAAAGCTTTCCCTGTTTTACGTTTCAGGTTTCAATTGTATTAAAATGTTGCGTTGGTGTGTCCAACTATCCTTTATTTTTATTTCCGAAACGTTATTCATTTTTATTTATTGCTTACAATTAAAACATTAAATTATTTTGTATTTATTTCCTTTACACTAACGTTAAGTTTAAAAATATACGCTCATGGACAATGAAAGTTGCCCACCAAGAGGGCAGCATAGGATGGACCTGAAATTTTATTGATTGAAGGATACAGATGAATGATATACATGATCACAAAAACAGCGCAGCAGAACGCGTACAGAGGGAGCTGTGGTACACAGTCCGATCATCCTCAATAGCGCGTCGCACTGCCTCGTGCTGCGATTCAAGCAACAATACGGTCCCGCATGGTGTCTAACAGACGCCTGATGTTGTCCTGCAGCAGACGAGTCCACACCAGTGGGACGTTACTTTCCATATCTCGAAGATTTGGGCAACGAGGCAGTTGGCGTTTCAACTGGTCCCACACATGCTCGATCTAAATCTGGGTAGAGGGCAGGCCATGGAAGTGTTTGGAGATGACTCAGGCAGGCCTGGGCGACCCGAGCCGTGTGCGACCGGGCATTAACCTGCTGGAATTGCGCACCTGGAATCCCAGCAACGAATGGGAGCACATGAGGCCGTAGAATCTCATCCACGTACCGCTGGCCCGTCAATGTTCCAGGTACTACTACTAGAGCGGATCGGCTGTCATAGGCTATGGTTTCCAGTCCATGATGTCTGCAGTGGAGCTGGTGTGGCGCTCGATAACGAGGTTGGGATTGTGGCGTTGTGCAGGGGACCTCCACACCCGGAGACACTGATCATCGGTCCCAAAATGAAACGACACTCATCGCTAAACACCACACATCGCCAATCTGTGGCGTTCCACGTTGCTCTGGCCCGGCACCACTGCAACCGAAGGCGGCAATGTTCCCGTGTTAACATCAGCACACGTAAGGGAAGCTGGGATTGCTGATTCGCTTCCTTCAGGCTTCTAGATATAATCCGTGGACACACAGGAGCCGTTATGTGTACTTGTATCGCGGATCGGGTCGCTCTATACGTGCCTGCCACACGATCATCCAGATCCGGTCCTCCGTGTCTGGGTGGCGTCCCGTGACCAGTGCTCTTAACACCGTCGGACGGTATAGTCCGAACGATCCACGTGGCGGGCTATCCGGCGCGTTGACCAACGTGCAGTTTTCAGTTCGATGATCAGGCTTCTCTCGAAGTCCGTCAGTAGCGTATATCGACGTTTCTGGCGTCTATCCACCATTCTTTTCACTCCGTACTCGTGCTTACGTTGGCCGAAGCTTCTCGCATTGATGGGGCGTCGATTATACGCCGGTTTACAAGGCCGTTGGTTCATGCTTGCAGCGCCACTCACGGGTGTACGGTCATGCACAATCACACCATACTGGGATCATTTGCATACCAGCCGACCCTCTAGCTATTTACATTATTTCGCGGTTGTACCATGTTTTCTTCTTGGTGTGCAACTTTCATTGTCCGTGAGTGTATTTTGAGCTCAAATAAATTAAATTTAAAAATACCGTTGTTTACCTTTTCTTGAGTTCAAATTTTTACCTTTTAGAATGTTTCCTTCCTTTTTGAGACAGTATAAGCTCTCGGATTTTTCTGTTTACCTTTTAATAATTTGCATTTTTAAATGTTTTATTTAATGTTGAAAAATGTAATTTTCGAAAGTTTATTTACATTTAATTTTTCTAATAATTTTGGATATGAAGACATTTATGATGTGCAGGAGGTTCTAAAATTATCTGTACAACTCACCTGTAATAAAAACAAATAAGGAGTTGAGATATATTAATACTGTTGCAATGTATTCTCTGGAACCGTGGGTGTACTCTCAGGATACAAGAATGAGTCCAAATTTTTGGATCACTAACATGTTTATTTACAAGCACAGCGTATACAAGAGCAATGTACAGCAAATTCGATAACTACCTCGCAAGATCACGACACAACTGTACTGTGGAATAAAACAGCAGTTAAATGCTCCACTCATTTTACACAACAGCTGATACTATTTTCAAAACATTGACATATCTCACAATTTAATGTAGCACGTATTAGGTTAACTGCCCCACCTGAGCGATGACTCCTTTAATATACTCTCAGTAGAAACTTCCAGAAGGAACACGTAACTCGTGGAATATTCATTATTTCAAGAAGATTCTCGAACATTCGAAATGTCGTTATTTTTCGCCAAATTGGCGACTGAACCTACAGTTCTGTTATAGAAACCTTAGATCCTTGTCATAGAAATGTCTGTTTGTAAAGGTGTTTTTCTCTTCTGGTTCTCAAAAGAGCCTCGAATAAAGTAATTTTACATGTTCGTAACAATGCGACTTTTTTCATACAAATGTGTAAAACTATTGTTATTTCGTAACTATTGTTATTTCGTAAAAGTAGAGTTAAATGACCTAGGCAACTTTTTGTAACCTAGGCGAAATATTGCCAACATAGCAATTTTTAGAAACCACTGGAATTTCCTCTTTATTATTTTCCATTTTAATACCACTTCTAGAGATTTCTATTTAGAGTATATAAGTGAGTCATCGTTTATTTGAAAAAAAAGTGGACGTAATATGAGTAAAATTGAATTGAGGAATTGCTGTTTTTGTGACCAGCATTTTATTGATGTTTTGTAATCGTGTTAGATAGATATAGGGATGTTAGCTGTAAACCGTTCCTGTTTACACTAATTGATGCTTTTAGATAAACTGGGACTCATTTTTGTATCCTGAGAGTACATTCACGATTTGAGTGGATACGTCGTAACAATATGAAGGATCATTTAATTATGTTTAAATAATGTTTTTTTAAGGGTATATGCTAAGGATATAGTGTACCGAATGGAGGTTTGCTATATTGAAGGCCTAAAACAAAGGCAGCCACTATGGCAGTTGATGCAGAAATGCTGCAGCAAACACGACAGAAATTAGTTGATTATCGTCTTGGCGTATTATGTGTAACTAAGAGCTCAGCACATTGCAGATTTTTTTTTACGGAGAAAAAAGAATCGGAAAAAATAAAAAATAGCCAGTGTGCAAAAAGCAGCATCATTTCATTATTTCAACTGATTAGTTTTTTTTGTAAAATGTAAAAATTGTAAAGATAATTTTTGGGACACCGTGTATATCACTTCTTTTTTCCCTCACCTCTCATTTTCAGCTTTACTTTAGTGAGATTATAAACGTCGTTATTTATTAACAAAATATTCAAAAACTTACAATTTATGTAAATAGTACTTTTCAATTAGCTACCACTTTTATATTTTTCTTATTTTAAAGATTTGTGTTTGTAAAATTATTCAGCACCTAACTGTTAATTCTACTTGCTCTGCGCAAACCGACCTGCTTATGCGTGTAGTTCAAGGTGGCCAGGTATAGAGGTAAGGTTTTTTGCTTCTGCAAACATTTTATAAATATAAGGCGTGAAATCGTCTTTAATCTCCAGTATCATTCTTTCAATAATCATCATTTTTGACATCATTTTGACAACTATGGGGGTATCTAAATATTTATTTTATAAATTATATTTATCCTAAGACTCCTAATGTATCATTTAGTGCACATTTTGATTTGGTAGTTTATGGTTGGAAGGTCGGAACTAATAGTATATGTTTCATATAAGTCTAGTATTAAATTGTATAAATCATTGATTTCAATATTAATAAAGAGGTCTTTAAAATCATATGTTTTAATTTCGTAGATATTTTTAAGGTTTTTTTTTTCATTTACACTCAAGCTCAAAGCTGCGTTTTATAATATAAATTATCTGAGCTGTAACATGATTATAAAGTTGATTGAGAATATTAAGTAATTGTTTATCGTCTGCAGTTGTACATAAATTATAACCATTAGTGGTTGTTATAGAAGTAATGGGATATTTATGGAACTTTGGGATATGAACTAGATTTGGATAATTGAGGTTATGTTTTAGATTGATTAGTTTGTGGGAGGCTAAAATTCCTTTAATGATACCAGATTGACTATGATTGGATGGTGTTAAAAATACCGAGTTTGTTAACTGTTGATGTGATTCTCCAAAAATTTTTTGCAAATAAAGTGGGAGTTACTAGTTGCTTTATTGAAATATGCCATTACAAATTTATCTTGTATTAGTTGCATATCATTGGAAATTTATCTAGATTTATATTTAGAATAAGGAAAATGTATTTGATAAGTGGATTTTTAATTTACCAGGCGGTTTGTACTTTACAGCAATTGAATGTTCAATGACACAAAATAGACTACAAAACAAAAGAAAATATATTTGAATTAAGATACATTCTTAAATCAAAAATATTTAATTTGAGATTTAAGAATTTTATTTTTGCTAAATTAAAGATAAAGCCTGTATTTAGAGCCAAAGTTAAGTATATATATATATACATATATATAACACATCACTCAATAAGTCTCCGGTCTGACACTTATGTGGCAATACTGTTGACAGACTCATATGATTTATGGATAGTACCAACCTTCAAACGACACGTGTCAAAATTTCATGACATTCTGACAATTAGTTTATAGGTTACAGTGGTTTTAGTGACCCCAGTTTTGTAATTTTCAAAACAATGGATATAAAAGAATTTCGTGTGTTGATTAAACATTGTTTTTTGATGGGGAAAAACTGTTGAAGCCAAACAGTGGCTTGATAAGCGTTATGGAGACTCTGCACCAGGGAAATCAACTATTATTGACTGGTATGCTGAATTTAAACGCGGTTGTACAAACACCGATGATGCTGAACGCTGAATGATGCTGAACGCTCTGATCGCCGCAAATCGGCAGTTGTTCCGGAAAACATAAAAAAAAGTCCACGAAATAGTTCTGAAAGACCGTAAAGTGAAGTTGCGTGAGTTAGCTGACACCTTAAAGATATCAGAAAGTAGTGTGTTTACAATTTTACACGAAAATTTGTGCATGCGTAAGTTGCTTTCGAAGTGGGTGTCGCGTTTGCTCACACCGGACCAAAAACAACAAGACGTGCCCGTGTCACTAGTCGATGAAAACGATGGTTAAATTATATGAATTACGCCTCGAATTGCTTCCTCACCCACCGTACTCTCCAGATCTGGTCCCCAGCGACTACTGCCTTTTTGCAGACATCAAAAAGATGCTCCAGGGAAAGAAATTTGGCGCAAATGAAGAAGTGATTGCCGAAACTGAGGCCTATTTTGAGAGCAATGGCAAATCGTTGTACAAAAAAGGCATCGACAAGTTAGAGGAGCGTTGGAATGATTGTATCACTCTTGAAGGAGAGTATGTTGATGAATAAAGTCGAATTTCTAAAAAAAAATTGTTTTTCTTAGTTAGACCGGAGACTTATTGAGTGATGTAGTATATATATATATATATATATATATATATATATATATATATATATATATATATATATATATATATATACGCACATATAGGCATCATCCTAATAATTTACAATTTAATGCAAGTAATAATGACTCTAATGTTGCAAACTTTTTAGATTTAAATTTAGATTTACAAAATTGTAATATGCCTATAAACTTGTATGATAAAAGACAAGATTTTAAATTTAATATATCAAAATTTCAACATTTTGACTCTTGCTTGCATATATCAGTTTTTAGAAATATTATAATAAACCAGGCTCTTAGATTCAATAAAATTTGTGATAAAAATTATAAATTAGCACATTTTATGGAATTATTGAGTACAGTGACTAATAATGCATATCCTCCCAAATTCGTTATTAAAATTATCAACTCAGCGTATCAATCAACTTCCACTTGAAAACATCCAAGACTACTTTGCCAAGTATTGTGGTTTAAATATATATATATATATATATATATATATATATATATATATATATATATATATATATATATATAATTATTTATCAATTATATAAATAAAAAAAATGAAAAATAATAAAATAAGCTAAAGAAATTAGAAAAACTAAGAAATCGGAAAATGAGATACTGTAATATTAATGTTTTGAATTTTATTTTCGCTAAAAAATTGTAACTTTAACCAGCTTGATACTACAATCTTAGCACCCTTATAATGGTGTATAGGGTGTATAGTGACATTCTCATTTATCTATTTCTTCCATGAATCACTCGTTTAGTAAGAATTATCATCTTTGCTTCATGTTCACATTCTGTTATGCTTATACGGGTGGTTGTCTTGTCTCCTGCTGTGACTCACTGGACGGGTCTGTGAGTGTCGCTGTGAACGTTCGTGCTGCCTCCTAGGTGGTATTTCGTCATGTTTGTTCCAGTGCTTCTAGAATTTTTTGTTCTGTTGAGGTTGATCGCATGCACGTGGTGAAAGAAGAAGGTTTCTGCCACATGGTAATACACATTTTCCTAATGTTTCTCATCTTCATTTTTTCATTTTTTGGTTCCTGTAATCTGAGTTTAGGCATTTATAGTAATGTGCTATTGTCCAGTCTGAAACATGCATTTGTTTGGGTTAATTAGAATTAAACACGCAAACCTGAAGATGAATTTAATTCATTTTAATCTATCGAATTTGGGCCGGTGCTGATCTTTTCTATTATCGGCTTTATGGCCTTGGTTTTGCTTCTATGGTGATGTTAATATTTCAAGATTACTTGAATAAATTATTTTTTATTATTACTTCTTTCTAATATATATATATATATATACACACACGCATATATATATATATATATACACACACACACACACACATATATATATATATATATATATATATATATATATATATATATATATATATATATATATATATATATATATATATATATATATATATTCTCTATGTTTTACATCCTTTTTTGTTATCATTTTTACGTTAAGGTTTTATGAGTTGCAATTTCTCTCTTTTCTATCATTGGAATATCATATTATAATTTTATTATATATATATTTATTTATTTATATAACATGTCTATATATATATATATATTTATTTATTTACTTATCTTTATAACATGTTTATTTGTATTTTTTAATTTTAGGTATCACATGAAGTAGAAAAGCTGTGCTGGGTATCTGAAACTTGGAAAAATGGCGCATTTGATGCTTCGATACATTTTATTTGAATCGTTTGAACATGGTTCATCTTTTAAGAAAATGGAATATGGATAAAAATTATGCGTCCAAGAATTATTCATCCAGCTTACATACCAGTATGAATAACTGAAAATCAATGATTGTGAGAGATTTTCCTGCTAACATTTGGAAGTAAATTCTAATGTTTGCTCCCGAAAACCCGAGAACAAATTGAGAATCTAAAATTTAATAGTGCTGAACATTTTCTGCATGAAGATTGATTTATTACTTTGAAATATAGCTGAAACTCTACTGCTAAAAGTGACTTATGCAGCATATCCTACAATGCAGGGCTATTCAAGTTTTCAAAAATGAAGTTTATTCAAGTTTTTGAAGAAATATTAATCACTCACTTTGTTTAATATAGTTAATGTGAAACGGTTTGAAGGCCACTAATGTGACATTGGTTATGATAGATAAGCCTAGGCAATGTAACCTTGCCAATATATTACACGGCTGTATTGATATGTATCGCGTACTTGGAAATCGATATCGCTCCTTATTGTATTGATACTGTATTAAAATAATCGATTCTCTATCAATATTCTGACCCAAGCAGTTAAATTTCTAAATAAAGTTTCATAGGCTGGAATATTCAAATATTAAATTAGAAACTGATATATATTTATTTTAACAAACTATGTTAAAATTATGTATAGAAAGATAATTATAACACAATTCTATGGCATAGTTATTGCAGTATGGTTAGATTAATGAGATATAACTGCAGTGGAATATATGGTCATGAGATATATGATGCAACAGCTATGTGCAACAACAGAGATAATTAAGAAAATTTAGGAAATTGTTTTTGTGGAGAAGGGTATAAAAACTAATTTTGTGTGTATAGATTACAAACCAATTATGTGTGTTGTTGTTGAAACCCAGACCGTCCGACCTGCCAGAAAGGTGTAAGGTAACTGTTTGGACGGTCGGGAAGTGCCACCCAATTTAGACCGGAACCCAGTGGGGGAGGCAACCACAGGGACCGTACCCTCCTTCCCCTGCCACCAACCTCTCGGAAGGACTACTAATTTTGTGTGTGAAAGCCCCAGGCCGTCCGGCTCGTCCAGAGGACTTAGAGCAACAAATTGGACGACCGGGGGCACTACTAATTTTGTGTGTGTAGAAGTTAGGGGAAAAAAATTTAGAGATTTATAAATTGTCAGAACACAATTTCAAAATAAGCAAAGCTTAGGTTCTATGTACAGCAGTTCGGGCTGTGTGATTCAGTCTGTTAGTCAGCCTTATTTAATTGTATGATATAGATACATTGGACCTTGATTAAAGGGGCTTGCCTTAGTCTGAGAAAACTGGTCACTTTATGAAAAATCTGATGTGGGCAGCCCATGACTTTCCTTATATAATGCAATGAATTTATTACTTTTACAGTAAAAAAAAATAGATTATTATTATTGCAGTACATATTTATATTCTTTCCAAGATACTGCATTTTCGTCAATGAGTCATTTTCATTGATTCAGCGTTATTTTTATCCATTTGGCGAGTTTTCATTAATTTAGGAACATTGAAAAAAGTCGCCAAGTTAGCGACATCCCACCAAATTCGTCGCCAATATCTCGCCAAGCGTTATGGACGGAGAAATAAGTTATTCTTACAGCGGATAAATGACTATTGGCGTTCTAATGCAAAAGTATTATTCAAAGTATATTTTTTCATGAATGGAATGAGCTAGATCCACGAAAATGATGTCACAAATTTATCGCATGGTATTACATATGGAAAGTGAACTTGTTTCTTAATAGGAAGTATATGTTTTTTGTTTTATATGATTTTTTGATAATTTTTTTGAAAAATGGGCAATATCTCGAGAACGGTTCAGGTTAGCGTTCTAAAATTTATGCCAATCATTTTCTAATGAAAAATTACATAAGAAATGCCTATTTGCATAACTTTATTATCGGTTTTGATTTCTTGACGATTTTTTCAAAATTTCACTCGAAAATTTAGGGGGGGGGGGAGTCTGAACATTCGATTACGTATAAAAACAATAGGCTTTCAGTGTTTACGGATTATGATTTTTGTACCAAATTTCGTTAGAATCGGTCCATTCGTTCGTCAGTTATCGTCTCCCCTCCCTCACACACATCACTTCAAAAATGTTCGATTCGTGATCAGGGATGCTTGAAACGTGCCATCCCGTCGAAAACTCGAATTCGAATTTTCGAACCCGTCACAATACTTTCCTTATACATTATGTATATAAGGAAAGTAATAGTGGTGGTCCTTGTGTGAAAATAGTATGGTCACTTTAGGAAAAGTTGACACTTTAAAACAGTTGGTTAGAACTCCGAATACTAAGGTTAACACATTAGGAAAAGTTTTCACTTTATCCAGGTGGTCAGAAATCAGAACACTAAGGTGGCCACTTTAGGAAAAGTTGTCACTTTATTTAACCAGGTTTTCAGAACTCTGAATACTAAGATGGTCACTTTAGATAGGTCAAATGATTAGAATTCAGAATACTAAGGCAGTTACTTTACCAGGTCTCATTGTATATACAAGAAATATCAATCATGCGTAAAGCATCGATTATGAAACGCTTTCCAACTAAAATGCAATGTTATTTTAACATCTCTAAAATGTGATGCATTAAGCGCTGACATATTTTTTAATCATTGCAGTATTACAGTATTACAGTAATTTATTATACTTGAAAATTTAAAACTTTATCCATGCTAGATACATAAAATATACTTTATTCAAATGATGTCATCGAAAGTATTATTGGCGAAGTATTTAGGAAGCTTTCGCAGTTAATAATACGTCACAATTATAATATTTTATTATTATAGATTATTCATTATAGATTATTCATTATTATTTCATTATTATCGTATATTTATACCTTGTTAAATTAGTTCTTCGAAATTGCCGTAACTATGACAGACCGTTTTATTTTATAAATCGTCTGCCTCTCTATGCCAAATCAATGAATACTTCATTCATATCACTTATATTCCGAACTCCAGTGATAAATAATTTTACGTGAGAAAATTCCAGCAATTCTTATGTAACTCACCTTACAATCGCTTAATTTCTTTTCTTTCTGTGTGCTATAGTTTGGCGTTAAAATTAGGCTTTGTTGTAAGAATATAGAAATCTCAGTGATCATTTAGTATAAAACATATTGTAACTGCGTTAGCACAGAAATAATATACATAGATAATACGTAAAAATGAAACGATTTTATGACGGATGCAAAACTAAATATAAATTTAAACGATCTTTAAACAACTGCTGTATAATACAGTGGAAAAAAAAATAGAAGCCGTATTACTTTCCTTATATACATAATATATAAGGAAAGCATTGCGACGGGGTCGAAAATTCGAATTCGAATTTTCGACGGGAGAGCACGTTTCAAGCATCCCTGATCACGAATCCAACATTTTTGAGGTGATGTCTATGTGTGTATGTGAAAGTATGTGTGTGTGTGTGAAAGTATGTGTGTGCGTGTGTGTGTTAGTGAGACTGTGGAGACGATATCTCACGAACAAATAAAGCGATTCTAATGAAATTTTGTAAAAAAATTACAATCCGTGAATACAGGAAGCCTATTGTTTTTAAACGTAATAGAATGTTCCGACCCCCCCCCCTCAATTTTCGAGTGAAATTTTGAAAAAATCTTCAAAAAAATCAAAACCTTTAACAAAGTTACGCAAATAGACATTTCTTGCGTAATTTTTCCTTAGAAAACGACATAAACTTTAGAACGTTAGCGTGAACCGTTCTCGAAATATTGCACATTTTAAAAGTAAATTTATCACAGAATCCCATAAATTGAAAATAAATATTATCTGTTGAGAAACATGTTCGCTTTTCATATGTAATATAATACGATAAATTGGGTGACATCATGCTCGTGGATCTAGCTCGTTCCATTCATGAGGAAATATACTTTGAGTAATATTTTTGTATTTGACCGCCAATAGTCATTTATCTACTGTAAGAATAACATATTTCTCCGTCCATAGCGCTTGGCGAGATTTTAGCGACGAATTTGTTGGAATGCCGCCAACTTGGCGACTTTTTTAAATGTTGATAAATTAGCGAAAAACTCGCCAAATGGATAAAAATGACGCTAAATCAATGAAAATGACGACTCATTGACGAAAATTCAATATCTTGGAAAGAATATAAATATATACTATAAAAATAATCTTTTTTTTTACTGTAAAAGTAGTAAAGTCATTGCATTATATAAAAGTCATGTGTTGCCCACATCAGATTTTTTATATTGCAATGAGTCACGTGATCTCTTCTTATATCGGCTTACATAATATGGATGTAAATATTATTTCAATTATTATGTTAAAAACTACCCAGCATATTTTTACACATTTCATGTGATAATTTGAATATTTCCTAACATTTTCGAAGCAATTTGTGAATTTTAACTTCCCGTAAAAAGTGTTTGAAAAATTAAGTCCCACAGGGTTCAATGTATTTCATTTTTACAATCCGAGTTAAATTCGAAAATAATTGGGTGATATAACTCATGTTTTTTCTCAAATACCCCACAAATTGTCTCAATAACATACTAAAATATCATTTCAATAAAGTTATTTTTGCAGAGGTTATCGTGGGAGAGAACAGTAAGACAGACTAAATGGCCAAAGCCATAAACACTTTTCAACTATGTTGGAAAGTGTTAATAAAAAGTAATATGGAACTTTTAATTGCATAGAAATTATATAACTGCTAAGAACATTGCATTTTCTAAACCATCATGAATGATTTTATTAATATATCTTGCAGATTCACGAATAAATATACCCCACGATAAACCATCAATTTTATAAAATTTATCGTAGGGTTTCCCCACATGTTTCCGCAGAAGGCAAAATAGGAATGATATGATTAATGAAAAAATATTTCAAACATTTTTATTTCCGTATTTTTATATTCTTTCGACAGAAAAAATGTCATATAATGTTGAGTAATGTGATGACCAGGGATAAGATGACAAACATCTGGGGAATTTCGAACTTATAGAACAGTTTTCAAAAACTTTGTTCGAAAGGGATATAGGAAAATTATAGTCATTTAAGTTTTAATATGTAACAGATCAATAAATCATAAAAATAGAATATTGTTATAAGTCATTTTTACCAATTTGGCTACATTTTTATCAATGTGGTGACATTCTCGTCAATTTGGCAACATTTTCGTCAATTTGGCAACATTTAAAAAACCTCGTCAAGTTGGAGATATTTCTACAATTTCGATACAAAACTTTCGCCAAGGGATAGATAGATAAACAGGCAGGTAAATTAAGGTGTTTATATTATGAATGAAGTACTTTGCAAATTAAACTTGGATATTCATGACAAAGTTAAAATTTAAGAAAACATGAGTCCTACTCAGAAAAAAAAACATTTTGTCAAAACTTGGAATTTTTGTAGCGACAGGATATTAAGTTGCCTGTAATGAACATTACCAGCACTTCTGGAAACTATTTATAAGGTTGCCAAAAAAACATTTTGAAATAAAAATCAGCCAAACAATAATAGAAAATGCAAAATAGTTAAAATATATTTGCTTAATCACATCAAACCACATAAAATAAAAATTATATAACTATATAACTTGTTATTAACTATTTCATGAAAAACAATATATTAACTTATATTAACACAAAATCATTACAATATATATATAAATTGTAACTATAGTAATCCACACCCATTTGCAATGTTTGTAATTTTTACTAACAGTAATTAATAAATAGAAACGGGCAATGAATTAATTATCTTGTAATATTTTATTCAAACGTATTAGTCAATTGTTATTCGTGAACTTCACTGTTTTACATGTATATTCTATCATTTGATTTTATTTAACCTAAGATGTGTCAGACAGAGATTTTACAAAAAATCTGATGTGGGCAACACATGATTTTGCCTTATATAATGCAATGAATTTACTACTTTTACAGTAAAAAAAATAGATTATTTTTAAAGTAGATATTTATATTCTTTACATGATATTGAATTTTCGTCAATTAGTCATCATTGTCATTGATTTAGAGTCATTTTTATCAATTTGGCGAGTTTTTCGCCATTTTTTATATGGTTTTTTGATAATTTTTTTGAAAAATGTGCAATATCTCGAGAACGGTTCATGTTAACGTTCTAAAATTTATGCCAATCATTTTCTAATGAAAAATTACATAAGAAATGTCTATTTGCATAACTTTATTATCGGTTTTGATTTCTTGACGATTTTTTCAAAATTTCACTCGAAAGTTTAGGGGGGGGGGGTCTGAACATTCGATTGCGTATAAAAACAATAGGCTTCCAGTGTTTACGGATTGTGATTTTTGTACCAAATTTCGTTCGAATCGGTCCATTCGTTCGTCAGTTATCCACAGACTCACTGACACACACACACACACATGCATACATACTTTCACACACACACACAGACATCACTTCAAAAATGTTCGATTCGTGATCAGGGCTGCTTGAAACGTGATCTCCCGTCGAAAACTCGAATTCGAATTTTCGACCCCGTCCCAATACTTTCCTTATACATTATTGTATATAAGGAAAGTAATATTTCAACGATACCTCGAAACGAAAACGTTTCGACTTACTGCCATAGAGGTTCATAAAATTGTAGTAAACAGCAAGTTTTCTTGATGTCAACACATACATCTGCTATTCCATGCTGAAGAGAATACAAAAGTGCGAAACTAGTTCATGAGTATCGCTATTTTCTCTGGAATCATAGTCCTAATCCATAAGTTATCTACGCACAGGTATGCAAAGATAAAAAGAATAAATAAATAACAAGCAATATAATATACGATGCGTTCTTTTTTCCCTTGCTTAAAATAATTCATTTTCATTCCTTTCTGCATCATCCGTGCATTGATGTGAGGAGAGCTTTAGCGTAATTAAGTTTAATTGTAAGAGTGCAGTTTTCTGCATTCCTTCCATTCTCTTACAGATAAATGAATTTTCCGAGTCACAAGAATTCCACGCTAACTATATGATATGTTCTTGTGCCAGGGAATTTCCTGAATCAATTAGATGGCTGTTTTTGTAGTCAGTGTCAGATCTCGTTATCATCACATATATGAGTAACTTGAAATGCATTCGGCGCTGTCTGGGAATTAAAGCAGAGATAAATTGAATTTATTAATCTAAAAAGATAACAAATAATTAAATTTTATTCATATAAATAACAGTGGAAATTGCATACAATCAGTTTACACTGCCGTGATGTGACCCCATACCCAAATTATCCCCCTTCCCCAAATTACCCCCCTTCCCCCTACATTTAAAATGGTTCCGGTCCCGTGCTACTAAGTAAAAAAAAACTGATGTGGGCAACATATGACTTTCCTTATATAATGCAATGAATTTACTACATTTACAATAAAAAAATAGGTTTTTCTTATAGTACATATTTATATTCGTTCCAAGATATTATATTTTCGTCAATTAGTCGTCATTTTCATTGATTTAGCGTCATTTCTATCCATTTGGCGAGATTTTCGTTAATTTGCCAACATATAAAAAATTCGTTAAGTTGGCGACATTCCGCCAAAATCAGCGCCAAAATCTCGCCAAGTTTTATGGACGGAGAAATAAGTTATTCTTATAGCAGATAAAGAACTATTGGCGTTCAAATACAAAAATATTACTCAAAGTATCTTTTTTCATGAATGGAACGAGCTAGATCCACGAGAATGATGTCACTTTAATTTATCGCATGATATTACATATGAAAAGTTAACATATTTCTCAACTGTTAATATATTTTTTTTAATTTTTGGGATTTTTTGATAAATTTATTTTTAAAATGTGCAATATCTCGAGAACGGTTCATGTTACCGTTCTAAAGTTTATGTCAATCGTTTTACAAGAAAAAATTACATAAGAAATGTCTATTTGTGTAACTCTATTAAAGGTGCTGATTTTTTGACGATTTTTTAAAATTTTAGTCGAAAAATTAGGGACTTCTGAACATTCGATTACGTTTAAAAACAATAGGCTTCCAGTATTCACGGATTGTGATTTTTGTACTAAATTTCATTTAAATCGCTCTATTTGTTCGTGAGATATCGTCTCCACAGACTCTCTGGAACACACGCAAACACATACACACAGACATCATCTCAATGTTTGATTCGTGATCAGGGATGCTTGAAACGTGCTCTCTCGTCGAAAACTCGAATTCGAATTTTTGACCCCGTTACAATACTTTCCTTATACATTATGTATATAAGGAAAGGAATAATAAAAGATTAAAAAAAAAAGTCTCCGTCCGGAAGAGACGATTTTAAGCGCATGCGCAGTCGCCGAAACGAAACTAGAAATCGCGCGGTATCGAATACTTTAAAGGTTCGCTCGCTCACAAAATCTCAGAAAATAAATTTATGGATGAAATAAAAAAATATCTGATGTGGGCAACACATGACTTTCCTTATATAATGTAATGAATTTACTACTTTTACAGTAAAAAAATAGGTTTTTCTTATAGTAGATACTAATATTCTTTCCAAGATATTGAATTTTCGACAATTAGTCGTCATTTTCATTGATTTAGCTTCATTTTTATCCATTTGGCGAGATTTTCGTTAATTTGGCAACATTTCAAAAAGTGGCCAAGTTGGCGACATTCCGCCAAATTTGTCTCCAAAATCTCGCCAAGCGTTATGGACGAAGAAATAAGTTGTTCTTACAGCAGATAAATTACTATTGGCGTTCAAATACAAAAGTATTACTCAAAGTATATTTTTTCATGAATGGAACGAACTAGATCCACGAGAACGATGTCACCCAATTTATCGCATGGTATTACATATGAAAAGTGAACATGTTTCTCAATAGGAAATATTTTTTTTTCATTTTATATGACTTTTTAATAATTTTTTTGAAAAATGTGCAATATCTCGAGAACGGTTCATGTTAGCGTTCTAAAATTTATGTCAATCGTTTTCTAATGAAAAATTACATAAGAAACATCTATTTGCGTAACTTTATTTGTGGTTTTGATTTTTTGACGATTTTTTCAAAATTTTATTCGAAAATTTAGGGGGGTTCTGAACATTCCATTACGTATAAAAACAATAGGCTCCCAGTGTTTATAGATTGTAATTTTTGTACCAAATTTGGTTCGAATCGGTCCATTCGTTCGTCAGTTATCGTCTCCACAGTCTCACTGACACACACACACACAGAGACATCACTTCAAAAATGTTTGATTCGTGATCAGGGATGCTTGAAACGTGCTCTCCCGTCGAAAACTCGATTTCGAATTTTCGACCCCGTTACAATACTTTCCTTATACATTATGTATATAAGGAAAGGAATAATAAAAGATTAAAAAAAAAAAGTCTCCGTCCGGAAGAGACGATTTTAAGCGCATGCGCAGTCGCCGAAACGAAACTAGAAATCGCGCGGTATCGAATACTTTAAAGGTTCGCTCGCTCACAAAATCTCAGAAAATAAATTTATGGATGAAATAAAAAAATATCTGATGTGGGCAACACATGACTTTCCTTATATAATGTAATGAATTTACTACTTTTACAGTAAAAAAATAGGTTTTTCTTATAGTAGATACTAATATTCTTTCCAAGATATTGAATTTTCGACAATTAGTCGTCATTTTCATTGATTTAGCTTCATTTTTATCCATTTGGCGAGATTTTCGTTAATTTGGCAACATTTCAAAAAGTGGCCAAGTTGGCGACATTCCGCCAAATTTGTCTCCAAAATCTCGCCAAGCGTTATGGACGAAGAAATAAGTTGTTCTTACAGCAGATACAACTCGATTTCGAATTTTCGACCCCGTCACAATACTTTCCTTATACATTATGTATATAAGGAAAGTAAAAATGTTAAAAAGCGAAGATATACTCTGTAATTTATGCCAAACTATATAATTGTATTAATCGAATATTACTTTTTCGAATGCGTTAAAATAAAGATCATAGTGCTTCAAAGAATGCAAATTTCGATGCTTAAAAGAATGCAAATATATAAAAATACATGAATATGTGGTCAACTCCTTCATATATGAGCAACTACTCCGATCGTTGATCAGAACGTTCTTTCATTTTCTCGATGATGCCAAGATGGAACTTCTTTGATAACATTTTCGGTCGCTAAGGAAGCAAGTTGTGTGAAAATTATGAATATCCCACAATTCGTGCTATAACAATAAAATAACTAAATTCTAATTCGAGTTAAAAAAAATATATCGCCGTGTAGAGGTACATCTTCCCGGATCCTGAAGTACCTCTGCATTGAATTTAATGACCAGACCAGATACGCACAGATATTATGTAATATTCTATTATGTAAGATAAAAAAAGTATGTTTATGATATTTCAATGTATTTTGTTTTGTATGGCAACGGTGAGGTTAGAATACCAGTATCTGCAACAGTGTTAGGCCCAACCATTATTCATCTTTGAATTGGAGATCAGACAGAAATTTTTATCCATCATTAAGGTACAAAGACCTTTGTGTAGCGTTGTGTGTATATATATATATATGTATATATATATATATATTTATATATATATATATATATATATATAGTATATATATATTCATATAGTATATATATATATATACATATAGCATATATGTATTGATATAGTATATATATATATATATATATATATATATATATATATGTATATATATATATATATATATTTATATATATATATAGTATATATATATACATATAGCATATATGTATTCATATAGTATATATATATATATATATATATATATATATATATGAATCATTTATCGCTATACATAATTTAAAATTTAGTTACTTCGTATAAGAAATACAACATCATTTTATCCTTTCCCACGTCATCAATATATGTCCCTTGAGACGCCTTAACGTCATTAAGCTTATCGTAAATACACAAACCATAATTTTTCTATATTCATTCTATCTTGTGGATATATATTAATTTTCTAACTCTATGTCAGATGCCATTTTAGCTCTAGACAGTTTCTTGGACGAACTAGATGGCTGCTTTTGAAGTCAGTGTCACATCCTATTAGACAAGTTATGCATATATCATCGAAGAGAAATAATTAGATAATGGTTCTAATTATCCCGTTACTAGCTGAGATGTTTGTTATTAGTTGTATCATTTATAACAGTAATTTTTATATCAATTAAAATAAACGCCATTTACATTTTACATGAAACATTTAAATGTCCAAAAAATTTAAATGTATTAATACAAGTTTATTTTTCTTTCATGTTGTGCGCATCTCATAATAAAGAACGACAACCCAAGAGGTCATTGAGACAAAATTAGCAATATTTCACTTATTTTGGCGTGTTTTGAACATAAAAAATTAATGTGGGCAGCACATAATTTCCCTTAAAGTATGCAACGAATTCCTTATAGAATGAATGCAATTTCTTTCTCACTGAAATATATGTTGTTTAAGATTTACGGGGAAATGTTTCTAATGTTAAACTCTATGTTTGGCTCTTTTCCGGATGGCAATATTTACAGATTCCCTGTATAGCTAAATTTTCAAATTTAAACAGCATTAATTTTGGATTTCTGGATGGCCTGTATATTTCATTCTATGTTTTTTCATAGAGAAGTAAACATACTTCATGATAATGTAATCTTTGTTTTTATCAAAGTTATTTTCCATTATCTCTCAATCAGGAAAATTGAAAAGCGCAGTTTGAACGTCAAAACCCCAAAGAAACAGAAGGAAACACCATATCGACCGTGTAGTAGTGTTCGCCAGCCGCCTAAAGCATCAAGGGTGAAAACTTACAAGGACCATATTCATGAATGAACAGTTGAGGTTACTAGGACGTTTCCAGGATCACATAGTTCGATAATCCACTTACCTTACTCTAGGATGCACCAGGTTCCCATTTAAGCCAAATTGCTTCTTCAATTTTCGAAAGTATACTAAGCGTATTTGAGCATTTTATATTTTCTCTTATAAAGCATGCTATAAACCACGTATTATCGAAATGTGGAAAACAATGCAGAGAAATTATTTTGCTCTTTAAGATTTCGCATGGAGGCATAGAGTTAAAAGTGTGATAGGAAAATTAAATATTTATCGTCTATAACTGTAAAAGATTGTTAGCTTTAGAAAATTTCAGAAAAATGAATAAATTAACAAGAAATTATGGGGAGTACATGCATGTCACGTTGGACTGAGCTATTAGGCGTTGTTTTTCTTTGTTGCATATTTTTTCGTGTACAATTGTAAAAATTTCCGGAAAAATTGAAATGCACACCTTCAAAAGTGGAAGTAAATATCTTTAGTGAACCCTCATATACCATCTAGAATTCAATGCTGAATCCATATCCGATAAAGGATGCATAGCCTAAGAAATAGGTGTTTCAAAAAACATTTTTCAACTGGCAATAAAAAAAATTGGAGATGAAAATATCCAGTAAACACCCTACCTCCTTCTAAAATTTGTGCCGAATCTATATCAGTGATCCTCATGGCATTATATATAGCTTACCCTGGGAAAAAGATTCTCCAAGGAAAAATTTTTAATCGGAAATGAAAAAATCTGATCTGAGCAGCGCATGAATATTCCTGCAGACTTAAATTCATTTTCCCCTTAATTTTTTCAATTCAATTGCAGCACATTCAATTGATTTTTATTGCACAAAATAGTGAGCATACTCATTTAAAATTTCACCGAATTTGCCCTTTTAATTCAATTTTAGTCTCCATTTGATAACTAGATATATTTTCAAACGCAGTGTAGCAGTACGGGTGATCCTAGAATAATTATGTTGGCCCTTTTTTTTATTGTCAAAAATTACGTATGAAAGAAGCATATAATTGATACATTTAAGCATACGTAGTTATTTACTTTAGATTTTTGTGATTTTTGCGGACCATTTTGCAAAACGAGGCTGGTTTTGTTTTCCAGAATCACGCCAAAATCTAATCAGCACAAGGATACCCCACACGTGACTTGTCTACAGAATTTTGTTAAAATTTGGTCAATTAGTTATTAAACTAGAGTGAATACGTACAATTTTTGAGGCCGCAAAAAATGTTGGTTCCTTTATCCCGAAGCGTACCAAAATCTAATCAGCACTAGGGATACTCAGAAATATATTACCCATAATATTTTTTGATATTTGGCACATTAGTTTACACACTTTACAACATAGTTGAAAAGTGTTTATGATTTTGTTCATTCTGTCTGTCTGTCCGTTCGCACGATAACTGCCTTAAAAATGACTTTATCAAAATAAAATTTTAATACGTTGTTGAGACGATCTGTGGGACATATGGGAATGTAAATGAATAATATCACCCAATTAGTTTAGGATAGAACCCGGGTTGATCAAATGAAATATATTGAACCTTATGGAATCTCATTTTTCAAACATTTTTTAAACGTAGTTAAAATTTACAAATTGCTTAAAAAATGTTAGGAAATATTCAAATTATCCCACAAAATATATGAAATAAATTTCAGCAAACTAGATTCGGTAGTTTTTTAAATAGAAATAAAAATAATAATGACACCCAAATATTATGAAGAGATCACGTGATCCACGTTAAAAAAATATGGCATCCATATTTTTTTCCCAGTACAAAAATCGTGATATTTAAAGTTCTTTTAAATTTATATGCAGTGTTGCATCCGTCCTAAAACTGCTTTATTTTTGCGTATTTTCTGTGCGAACTCAATTACAATATTTTTGAGTTCAAATTATTATCAAACTTTGATTATTTCTGCAACGAATCCTAATTTCAATGGATGCAGAATGTAAAAAAGTGAGTGTAAGATGAGTTGAATAAGAATTACTGAATTTTTTCACGTAAAATTATTTAGCTCTGGAGTCTGGAATAAAAGTGTATGAATGAAATATTCACTGCTTTTACACAGAGAGCTAGGCCGGCCGTCCAAATAGCTGCTCTTAGTCCTCTGGACGAGTCGGACGGTCTGGGTCTTCAACAGAGAGCTAGGCGATTTATATTTCGATGACGTCATCTGAATAAAGTTCATTTTTGTCGATGAAATTTTAAGTTTTCAAATATAATAAATTATTGTAGTACTGTGATATTTTAAAATATATCAGCGCTGAATGTGCATTTTAGAGACGTTTGAATAAAATTGCATTTCAGTTGGAAAGTGTTTCATAATCAATGCTTTATTCATGATTGATCTTTCTTGTTCCCAGCTACATCATTTCACGTTATTTTCCAATCAGGAAAATTGAAAAGCAGAGTTTGAAAGTCAAAACCCGAAGAGAAGAAGAAAACAATGCAACTTTTTCTATGACGCGAATTTAGGGTTATCATATTTAGACGATAGAAACTGATTTGGCAATGTATCGCCAAGTTGACAACTTTTGGGGATTTCACGAATGTATATTCTTAAAGTAACAAATATTCTTCGATATACAAGCCCCGTCTGAAAGTTTCAATGGAGAATAAACACTTTTACAAGTAGCGTTTTCTATAACGCGAATTTAAGGTTACCATATTTAAGCGATTGAAACAGATTTGAGGATTTTTCGCCAAGTTGGCAACTTTTGGTTATCTCTCGAATGTACCTTCTCAAAATAACAAATATTCTTTGATGTACAGGCCCCTTCTGGATGTTTCTATGGAGAGTATATAAAAGAGGTGAAATCTATGGAGGGTATATAATATTCTATGGAGAGTACATAATTTTGGTGATTACTCGATTGCACCTTTTCGAAATAATTTTTTTTTCGATATACAAGCCCCATCTGGAAATTTCCATGGAGAGTATATAAAAGGATACATCGCTCAGGTGGAGAGCAGTTGACGTGATACGAGCTAACGAGCTACGTCGAATGGTGAGATACAATGTTTTGAGAATAGTGTTTGTTGTTTTGTGAATTTGGCTGAACATTTAATTGCTGTTTTATTGTACCTGATAATTGCTTATTGATTTTGTGAGATAATTATCGAGCTATCTACTGTATATTGTTCTTGTTTAAGCTATGCTTGTAAAAAGATGTGCTGACTATCCAGAAATTTGGACTAATTCTTGTATCGTGAAAGTACACCCACGGTTTTAGAGGATACGTCGTAACAAATTGGCATCAAAAGTGGGATTTCTGGTAACTGGTGGTAATTTTTGGTGGTAATATTGTGCAAATTTTGAATGTCTTTATATGGTAGGCATACTTTCTCTTATGTAAGAAATGCCCTTCTCTCTGTCTGTCTGTACCACTTGGTGATACATTTGGCGAGCTTGGAAATAATCTATTGAGATATTGCCAACTTGGCGAATAATCTATCGAGATGTCGCCACTTGGCCCCAGATTGAAGAAAATATTGTAAAAATTGCAAAAATGACGTCAAGTTAAAGAAAATGTCGCCTAATTGCTGAATTAATTATTAAATGATTTTAATATATGGACTAAATTGCTTGCTGAGGAGGCTATCAATATTGAAAATTGTCAATGTAAAGTTGCGTGAAATATAAGTCAATGGGTACTTCGAAGTTGTCTTACATGGGAGAAAACATAACCGAAAATGTGTCCAATGTACAATTCAATGTTATATGCACTGTAACGTAGATTTTATGCATCATTTTTTCACTGTGAAAAAAGGTAAATTCATTGCATTACGTAAGGATAGTTATGTGCTGCTCACATCAAATTTTTGTCATTTAAGGGGGTATGGTACCCAATTTGCTGAAATCTGCAATTTTGAAGTTATAGTTGTAATTTTTTGTATTCAGGTAGATTTTAAGTGCAGTAAACAAAATGTGATATTCGAAATTTTAAAAATTAAAAAAAACATATTTTTTAAAAATTAGAATTTCAAAAAATTTGAAAAGTTTTTTTTATATAAGTAGAAAAATAATCTTTCGAAAATTTTAATTTCAACATTTTTTAACATAAAAATATGTAAGAAATAAATTGTCTTCACAATTTTTGTAAATATGAATCAGAAAAAATTTAATGAAAAATTATGTAAAAAAACGTGATTTTTCACCACAAATATTGTTTTCGAAAATCATAATAAAAACACAAACACATATTTCAGTAATTGTTGAAGACAAATTAAAGAAAAGTATATATATAACAATTGTTCTAAATTTTATTCATATCCGCGCAGTAGAATTTAGCTTATATCAATTTAAATTTATAAAAATGTCGAAAATCACGTCTTTGAGAAAAAAGGCACTAAGTCTAACATGGCTGGTGACAACTTCAGTTGTTCAATTTTTGACATTGCAATATAATCGGTTCTATTTAACGTAGCAAGATGAATTTGGTGTCATTGGAATCAGAAAATTATGAATGTTTTTTTAAATAATAAAAATAAATGAGACATTTTGGGATTTTTTGGGTACCATACCTCCTTAATTTATTTATAGTTTTGATTTCATTAACAGAGTTACGTTTCAATTACTTGAATCTTTTTTGTCTAATCATCAAATCAAACTATTGGAAGATAATGCTATAATAAACCGATTTACAATTTAAATAGTCCAAAAAGGTTGAAAATTAGATGACATAGAATGGCTGAAGTAGATGAATTATTTTGTATACCCTATATTTCTACGTCGATAGTGTGAGCCACTTTTATTCTTACATTTCAAACATATATATTTCGATATTTAGAATTTTTATTAAGTATGTAGGTGTTACATTTGGTGCCCACTAGGTTGGAAATGATAAAACTTTCTCGGGGGTCCCATGCTTAGAGAATTTGTGTCATTTTCCCCACCCAATTGAAATAAAATCCTATCATCGAGGTATTATCATGATTTTTGATTTTTCATTTATATTGATTTATTTTGATTGATCGTGTATTTTAATTAGCAACAAGAAGGATCAATCATTCATAAAACATTGATTATGGTAATAATTACGGTGGTATAATTCGTGGACGTAAAAAGTTAATATTTTATGTTACTATTTTATGTTATCCTAGAGATTATAAACTTTAAAATCAGTTGTAAATAGCATTGCTTCCGTAACCGGAAATCGAACCCTGGATCTTCGAACTGGCCAGCCGGCGCTTTACCTTTGAGCTACTGGAACTAAATTAAAAGCTCTAATTGCCGAAGAGGACTCTGCATTCTCCACCCTCTAATGTCAGATTGGCGGGTAACTGACACACTGACTGACCACCTCCTGCTATTTTTAAACTCAGGTTAGCCTCCTGATACTACTATTTTTACCCAGTTTAATATCCTACGTGATCGTTATCCTCTCAATTTGAAATCAGCGCTCAATATTCCAGAGGTCACTGAATCCGTACTAGTCATACTAGGGTCATTTTCGGACCACTGAGATCTTTGCACTAACCTACAGGATTGATTTGTTAGGGCGCCATTGTTAGGGCGCTTTCGTGCCCTAACCGGGAATCGAACCCTGGATCTCCGAACTGGCCAGCCGAAGGTCTACCGTTGAGTTGCTGGAACGAAATTGCAAGCTTTTATCTTCGAAGTGGAGGACACTGCACAATCAACTTTATTATTTCTTTTATTTCGTATTTCTTAAGGTATTGGGATTATGGAAGTGTTATGCTTTTTATTCTATACCCTTTTGAAAGGAAAGTAAACTTATGACTTTGTGATGCTGCAATACTTTTCTTTTATCAAAGTTATTTTCCATTATTTCCCAATCAGGAAAATTGAAGAGCACAGTTTGAGCTTCATAACCCCGAAGAAACAGAAGAAAACACTATATTGACCGGGTGCTAGAGTTCGGCATTTCGTTCCAAAGCACCAGCGGAGGAAACTTACATGGACCATATTCATGAATGAACAATTGAGGTTACTGGGGAAGTTTTCGGGATCACATAGTCCAATAAGACATTTACCTAACTCTAAAATGCACTGCCATCCCATTGAAGACAGACTTCTCCTTCGATTTACGAAAGTACTAAGCATAGTTGAGGCTTTTATGTTTCCCCTTTCTAAAGTATACAATAAACCATGCATTATCGAAAGGTGAGATACTTTAGAAAATTTCTTCTGTTCTTTAACATTTTGTTTAAAGTATAGAGTAAAAGTCGAGGGGTGGGGAGGGGGGGGCGGTAAATATCTGGTTTTTATTGTTATATAATACCGTTAGCTATTGATTTTTTTTTTAATTTGTGGATTAATTATGTAGATAAATAAATTATATAGGTTTTCTATATATATAAAATTAAAAATCTGCTTGTTTATTTGTCTACTCTGTATATAAATTCACATTGGCGGATTTTATTTTAAAATTTATAGATTAATTTTACACAGATAAATTATATAGGTTTTCTATATAGATATAAAATAAAAAATCTGTTTGTTTATTTGTTGGTCTGTGTGTTCTCTATACAAATTCCCATTAGCGGATTTTTTTAAATTTATAGATTAATTACACAGATAAATAAATTATATAGGTTTTCCATATATATAATATTAAAAATCTGCCTGTTTATTTGTCTACTCTGTACACTAATTCACATTGGTGGATTTTATTTTAATATTTATAGGTAAATTACACAGATAAAGAAATTATGTAGGTTTTCTATATAGATATAAAATAAAAAATATGTTTGTTTATATGTTTGTTCTCTATATAAATTCCCATTAGCGGATTTTTTAAAATTTATAGATTAATTACACAGATAAATAAATGATATATGTTTTCCATATACAGGGTTGTTATAATTAAAGTTCGCCTATTCAGAAGGCTCTGGAGCCGGTTCTATGGCTTCAAACGAAACAACATTTAACTAGTATGTAGTACAAGTGATGCGCTCTGCGAAAATCGAAAAAAAAAATAGTTACAATTGCTGCCGGTAGGTGGCGCTGTGCCAATAACTAAGGCGATTGTTGCAATTTGTTTGTAAAATAAATAAAGGAAAGTGTATTGCATAGTTGGTACAATAACAATTCGCTAATGCAGAAAGCTCTGAGGCAGATCTATGGCTCCAAACAATACAGAAAAAAAGGAGATAATTTCATGTGATGCAATCTGAGTCCAGAAAAATAAAACATGTCGCTCGCCAGCGACGAATAACAGCATTACGCATCCTCAATGAACCCTCCATTATTTGCAATCACGCATTCCATTCTCAGAACTGTGTTTTCTACTGCAGAGCGTAAAGTGTCCTGTGGGATTGACCCTATGTGACGCCTAATACTGTTCTTCAGATCAGAGATCGTCAGACATCTGTCTTTAGACACAGAGTTGAAGTGTATTCCAGTGTGATTTGAAGCGTATTTCAGCGTTTCGAAGTTGTGACATCACTGCTGTATCGTCGAAGATTTGAATAAAAAGTGACCTTCTTCAAAGCGTTTGTTGAAATTTTGTACACTTTTGTGTGTTTCGTCTGGATTGAACAAAATTGATAGAATGAATCTGCAAAATTTTACTTTTACCAACTGTGACATAAATTTTCCTTTATTTTTTTTACAACGAAACTTGCGAAAATCACCTTAGATATTGCAGAAGCGCCACCTACTGACGACAATTGAAACTAATTTTTTTTTCGATTTTCGTAGAGCGCATCACTTGTACTACATACTAGTTAAATGTTGTTTCATTTGGAGCCATAGAACCGGCTCTAGAGCCTTCTGAATAGGCGAACTTTAATTATAACAACCCTGTATATAAAATCAAAAATCTGATTGTTTGTTTGTCTGTTCTGTATGCAAATTCGCATTATTGGCGAAATTTTTTTCAAATTTATAGATTAATTACACAGATAAATAAATTAGATAGGTTTCCATACATATAAAATTAAAAAGTTTTTTATTTGTTTATATGTCTATTTTGCATACAAACCCATAGTATTCAGGGATTTTTTTTCAAATTTGCAGATTAATTACATAGATAAATACATTACATAGGCTTTCTTCATATATAAAATAAAAATATATTTGTTTATTTGTTTGTTTGACTTTTCCGTATACAAAACCACAGTAATGACAGCTTTTTTTTCAAATGTATAGATTAATTAAATAGATACATAAACTATATAGGTTTTCTATATATATATATATATAATAAAAATATGTTTGCTAATTTGTTTGTTTGTTTGTATTTCTATTTTGTACACAAATCCCCACAGTATTGACAGAATTTATTTCAAATTTATAGAATAATTACATAGATAAATAAATTATATAGGTTTCCTATGTATATAAAATAAAAATTCTGTTTGTTTATTTGGTTTTTTTGTCTATTCTGTATACAAATTTACAGTATTGATGGAATTTTTTTTTCAAATTTACAGATTAGTTACATAGATAAATGAATTATACAGGTTTTCTATATATATAAAATTAGTTATTTCTATTTTTGATTTTTCTATTTTTAATTTTACTTTCGTCCAATGTTTTTAGAGGAATCTTGTTGCACGTATTCTCCTAATTTTTTATCGGTTTTTATTGACACTTTACAACAAAGTTGAAAAGTGTTTATGACTTTGTTCATTCTGTCTGTCTGTCTGTCTGTCTGTCCGTTAGCACGATAACTGTCGTAAAAATGACCTAATCAAAATGAAATTTTAGTATGTTGTTCAGACAGTCTGTAGGACCTATGGGAATATAAATGAATAATGTCACCCAATTAGTTTTGGATTGAACCCGGGTTGAAAAAATGAAATACATTGAGCCCTATGGGACCTAATTTTTCAAACATTTTTTAAGCGGATTTAAAATTCACAAATTGCTTCGAAAATTTTAGGTAATATTCAAATTATTCCATAAAATATATAAAAAAAAATTCAGCGAAATATATTCAGTGGTTTTTTAAATAAAAATTAAATTAAAATAATAATTACACCTCTTATATGAAAGGATCACGTGACCACGAAATGAAAAGATCACATGACCCACTTCAAAATGATATATGGCATCCATCCTGTTTCAAAATCCTGATTTTTTAAGTTCTTTTTAATTCATATTGAGTATTGTATCCGTCCTAAAACTACTTTATTTTTGCTTAAATTCTGTGCATCTACATACTTAAACAACGCAAACACAATATATTTGAGTTTAAATGATTATCCAAATTTGATTATTTCTAGAACGAAGCCTATTTTTCACTTATGTAAAATGTAAACAGCAAAATATGTAGAATGAGTTGTATTAGAATTGCTGTATTTCTTTAACACAAATAATTTAGCCCATGGAGATATGACTGATATGAATGAAATATTAATTGATTTTAAAAAGAGAAGGACGATTTTTTTCTATGAAGTTTTAAGCATAGAGTTTAATTACTTGTAGCTCCATGGTCTTAATTTTTAAATAAAATAAATTATTATAGTATTGTGATGAATGAAATGAATGGGAGGAATGGGAGAAAGTTATGAATAAAATGCTGTTTTTATAGAGAGATCCAGGCGTGTTATTTTTTCTATGACGTCATTTGAATTCATTTCAGTTGTTTTCGATGAAGTTTTCAAATATAATAAATTATCGTAGTATTATGATAGTTTTAAAAATATTACCGTGGAATGTATCGCATTTTAGAGGTATTTAAACCAGGCAATTTATATTTCAATGCCGTCATTTGAATGAAGTTCATTTTTTTCAGTGAAGGTTTAAGTTTTCAAATATAATAAATTAATGTAATATTGTGATAAGTTTTAAAATATTACTGAGGAATGTATTGCATTTTAGACTTTTTAAAATAAAATTGCATTGAAGTCGGAAAGTGTTTCATAATCAATGCTTTAAGCATGATTGATCTGTCTTGTTTATTTTGTGAGTGTTTTAGAAATTTAGGTTTATCGTGTTGCAGCTTCTTACTTCTCGTTCATTGGACTTTCAAATTACTATTATATATATATATATATATATATATATATATAATAAAACATCTGTTTGTTTATTTGTTTATGTATTATATATACAAATCCACAGTATTGGCGGATTTTTTTTCAAATTTATAGAGTAATAACATAAATAAATAATATAAGTACAAATACTTTCACAACTCTGAAACAAAGTTGCAAGGTAATATTAAGACAATTAATGTCTACTGAAAGTTAGTCTATCTAGTGTAGTCTATGAAAATGCGTTCGTATGTGTATCTATACCTGTTAAAATTTACATATTTTGAGTTAATCCTCGAATATGCACTTGGAATAGAAAGACGCCGTTTGTATGAAATCGGAGCTAATGATCTGGAAATATGGAAAATTGATTCGAAAATTAAAATTATTTAAATGTTTAATTACTTGTAAAAACCAAAATCAGGACATAAAAAATACTAAATGTCATCGAAAAGAAACTTTTGCGGATTTCCCAGATGCGTCTAGGGTTGCTATTTCATAAGATTAACTTTAAATGACCATCAATCCTTATATGAAAACTGAAGTCCCATAGTAGCCCCCATTATAGCAGAAGTAGAAAAATCGTCTGCTTGCAAACATGTATCCGGGACTATATTTATTCATTTTCTTCTCTATCTTCCCGATTTCAGTAATTTTGGTGTCTATCGTCAAACATAACATGTTTATGTAGTACTAAGGCACAAGGCATTTTTAGGTGGTCATGAGCCATGACTTAAAGAAAAAAAAACCTTAAAAAAAATTAATTTTTGTAAATATATTTTCTAATAAATTTCAGGGAAATTTATTAGAAATAACTTTAAAGTCATTTTTCTCAAAAAGGAAAATTTTGATAAAGCGCGCAAAATATCTTGGAAAATATTTTTTTATGAAATGTTCAGCATGTATAATACTTATTATTCTTCATAAAATGAATCTAAAGTTTTTTTTTTCTGTTTTATGTTGCAAAACTATTTCCAAAAGATTATATTGTTGAAATTTCGTGCGACTTTGCTTAAAATAGAAATGCACTTTAATTACAATTTAGGTTAACAATATGCAATTACTCCTGAAATATGGTTAGATACAAAAAATTTTGTTTTGGATGTAAAATTTTCTGCGTAATGTTGCATGAAAACTGTCATGCCAATTTTTTGTTCCATAAATGGTTCATAGTTTTCAACTCTATAAAAATATTTTTGCGTATTACATTCTTTAAAAAAAATTATACATTGGCAGAAAACATAGATTTAATACTAGAAAGAAGCATGCTTCTAAAATGTATACTTTATAAGATATAAAATGCTGAATACGAATTTCTTTTCTTCTTTACGTTCTGACATTTTGAGAGATTTTTTACCTCCACCCCCCTTAATCCACTATTAAGGAAACACCAACTAGCTGCAGATGCCGAGACAGCTTAGATTTCATTAAAATACAACGTCTCAATAATAGAAAATCGTTGTTAGAATCACAATATTGCCTGAAACAAATACTTATTCAAATGGAAAATTGGTTTCCCTTTTATAGCAATGCAAGCTAATATCCCCCCCCCCTCGAAACCTAGAAGATGTTACAAATAATTGCGATTTGAAAAGATTTTTCAATTTCACTCATGACACAACGTGTGAAGGTTTATTATCGAAGACGAAATTAGACGCTGAGAATAATGAATGGTATAAAAAAAAATTGTGGCAACAGTTGGTATATATTTCATTTGTGATTTTCTTCTGAACATGTTTAGAAATAATAGAATATTGCATATTTCTTCTTGCATTTATCTTAATTTCGAGAATTAACTAGCTGCAAAATCCTTACTTGAAAGTGTCGTTTAAGTGGAAACCCGTAAATTTTATCATCAATAGTCTCCGTGGAATGAATTTTGACCTTTCAGCATGGCTAAACTTTCAACACATAATTTCCTAAGCAAACATTATGCAACATTAAAATTTTATGTAAATATGACCAATTTTAAATAAATGAGATAAATATATCTGGATTTTAAATCTCAACTTGGCCTCTCAATACTATAAATTAAAATACTTGCAATCACAAGGAGGAAAAGCATTCCTTTACCGATTGAAGTAAAATAAACATAATTAACTACCATATTTGCAAGTTTTCATTGGATCTGAGATTTTTTAAGAGTAATACTTATAATGATAAAATAATGGCACGTTCAAAAAATATAAACGGTGCCTCTTCGTCTGTTCCTTTAATTTTATATATGAAAATGGCGACATTTCGGAATGAATTTCGACTTCAAACGTCCATAACACTTAAACAAATTTAAATTTAAAAAAAACTCGTAGAGGTGCATCCTTAAGAGAATTCTGCAACCCAGTTTCTTGGCTGTCGGTAGCTACGATTTATCGTAACATAAACACAAACATCTGCTTTTTATAATGTAAAAATATTTATTATTTAAAATTTTTTTATAATGTAAAAATATTTATTATTTAAAAACGAATAACATCATTTATGGGGCACTAAAATTGGCCCTCCTACAGATAATGCACGTTTTGCATATAAAAAATATCATATTTTTTTTTACATGTTCGGTATCAGAAACTGAGTAAATGATTTGTAAGCAATTTTAACGGGGCATCATTGTTTGTGCGTTACAACGTTTTATAAAATTCTCGTGTTATAAACTTTCACTCTCCCACGGAGAAGCTTATCTCTGGAAATAATTATTCTATTTCTACAAAATTTTATATATCTATAGAGTTGGAAATTTGTCTGTATGTTTGTGTGTGTGTGTTTGTCTTACGGGAGAACGACGACATGGAATTTCATGAAATGTTGAGGATAGTTGTGAAATAACTTAAAATTTAGTACATGTTTTGAGGTCCTGTGGTTATCTAGATATTAATATAAAACGAATCTCCCATACAGCATTATGCAGACGATATTTTTAGTCCCAATATATGTAAAGGAAAACATTATGTTGCTTTGTAATGGAATTAAATCCAAGGTATTTATACAGCAAACGATTTTAGTAGATATTTTCCGATTGAAATAATAATCAATAATAATAAAATAATAATGGCTTTGATCATTTAGAATGCTATAAGGATTTGCACATAATTGTGAATTTTTAATGTTCTTTAAATTATATATTTCTTACGAAGAATTGGAATAATGTTAGTATTTTATATTTTCATTTAAAAATGAGTTCACAGAGATGAATACACAATGTTACTTTTTGTTTAACCCACATAGAAATGTGTTAATTTGTATGAAAAGTTATATCCTGGAACTAGCAAATTTCTTCCCATATAAAATCGCCCTTATCCAGTCTTTTAAGCGCTAATCTAATAAAATATATTCTTAAACATGCAGCATTACGAGGACATGTTTAGGATATGTTCCAAGAGATACCATTTCCCCAAGGGGTTCATAAACGTTAGGAGAATCAATTTGTTCCAAATGCGTTTATCCGCTCTTCGCTGAAGAATATATTTTTCCTACTTCTTCACAAAGCCATTAATAGAATGTCTCCAGAAATAAGAGATACTGACATTACCATGCATTTCTATTACGCTGTAATGCAGGTTTTGAGCACAATGTCTTTACTATAAGGAAGGTAAAAGAAGTATAAATAAATAAATGTATTATGTGCGAAGAAGATGAAAGCAAGGAGCAAAAAAATAATTTGGTATTTTGCTCGGTATACGTATTTTTCTGGAAGATATGCATATATATTATTATTATTATTATTATTATTATTATTATTATTATTAAGAAATTAATCGGCGGTCAAACGATGCTTTGGTGTCCAATTCAAGATAATGTGAAAATACAACAGCAATTACGATAACAGTTAAAAAAAAATTGATGTGGGCAGCACATTAATTTCCCTACACAATGCAATGGTTTTACTTCTTTCATAATGAAATTTATTTTATTATTATTCACAAGATGATGTCCATATGTAATGTTCAACATCACATCTATGATATGATGTTGACACATTTGTTGCGTGATATTACAAATAGAAAGCGAATCTATTGGACGATACTTTCTACTTTATAAATTTTAGGAAATTTTATCGATAAATGTATTTGGAAAAACTTGGAATATCGCGAGAACGATTTATGCTAAAATTATGTTAATCGTTAGGTTAATCGTTATAAAGGTTATGTTAACCGTTTTCAAATAAAAAATTACGTGTGGAATCATTATTTATTTATCACCATTGCAGGTTTTAATTTTGAATAATATTTACCGAAAATTTCGAAAATCGTTTAAAATTACCATAACTGTTTTGCGTTTAATTGTAATGCGCATGTATTTTCTTTTAATTTCATTTATACATAAAAAAATTACATAGTTCTGAGCTAATATTTCTCCATACTATTGTTATGGTATAATTTTGTTAAGATATAACTGATATATTAACAGCATCAAATTCCGGTAAAGGTATGCGAGTTCATTAAGAAATCCGTCCTCTGTTTTATTTTCCTTTTCTAGTTCAAAAACTTGTCTTTTTCTTGAAACATATATTTTTTAAGACTGTCATTAGAGCTTTGGTGTGAATTTAGCATCAGATTCTAGAGTTAGTTGAGTGTAATAAAATAGTGTGTAAACACGTCAACTTACTAATACTTTAAAATCAAAGTCAACTAAAAACAGGCATAAAAGTCTTTTATTAAAATCTCCTTTCTACGACGTACAAAATCACACAGCTATAGCGCTTTCGGGCACTTGTATGCCCTTCATCAGTGGCGAAGTGAAAATAAGTGGCGAACTTGTGCTTAAATATAGGCCATAACCGCCAGGCAAAATTTACAGATCAATCAATTTATATTTTTGCATTTTTAAATATGAGGCATTTTAACCATAATTTAATTATAAAATACAAATTACAATAAAAGGAAAACGTTCATAAATTAATGATAACTAATAGGAATGTCTTCTAAAAACGAAATAAAGAAACTACTAAATTTTCAGAAAATCATATATATAAAATCATATTCATTAATCATATCCATTAATCATATTCATCATATTCATAATCATATAAAATCATATTCATTTATTGTTTTAAACTTTCTGCTCCTGTGATAAAGGAAGTGAAAAAATGGGATTTATTTTTTATTTCTTTTTTTAATTTAATTTTGTTAATTTTGCACTCAAGGATTTTTCGTGTAAATCTCTGTAACTTTGTTTTTATGCACATAATAATTTCAACCCTGTTTTTTGTTTAGTAAAAATTGACATCAGTGAATTTTGATAAATATCAAATTTTAAATCTGGTATATTAACTTTATCCTAACCCTTATTGTCTTCCAACCTTGACCATTTTCTTATTTTCTGTAATTTCTTTTTTGTTGTATTTTGTGCCAGGGTTTTTTTCCCTTCGGGGTTTTTCCCTCTTTACAATTTTCTTATGTTTGTTTTATTTGTTTGTCTTTCTTGTTATGTATTGTCACTGCCAATCTCTTCTTTTCTTGATGTAACTACTTGTGATGCGATTCATTTTAATATATGTACTGCAATCTCTTGAATCAAAAAATAAAGTTCCCGGCCACAAATCTTGCTACCATAAGCCTTCGGGTTGGTCGTGTGGTCTGGGTTTTCAACACTTCAACGTAGTGAGTTGAGAGCCAACGACCCTACCTTGTTGAAAATACCGGTTCTCGTTGATCACCGAAGTCAAGCAGCATCCGACCCGGTCATGGGTGGGTGACCACCTGGGAATACCGCGTGCTGTTGGCACATTTCGGGCGCGGTTTCCCGGTGGTTTGCACGCTGGATTTTCACGCTGCCGCAACTGCCGCCGTGTTCATGCGGAGTACGATCACGTTAAACATGTGGGTCCGTAAGACCTTCCGAGAGGTTGGTGGTAGGCGAAGGAGGGTACGGTCCCTATGGATGCCTCCCCCACTGGGTTGCGGTCTAAATTGGGTGGCACTTCTCGGTCGTCCAAACGGTTACCTTACACCTTTCTGGTAGGTCGGACGGTCTGGGTCTCAACAACAGCAACGTAGTGAGTCGAGAGCGTGGTAGCCCAGTGGTTAGCGCGTGGGAGTTGCACTCGGCAGGATAAGCAATGGTTAAATCAATGGTTGTCTGTAAATGTGCTGTTTTTTTCTTGTTGAAAGGATGCAATCCAAAAAGTATTTTAAGCATTTTTAACAATAATAAAAGTCCACATAGAAGACTGATTTCAAAATTTTCTTTAAACCATGTTGTCAAATATTAAACAATCAATGAATTGTTACTCTCTATATTAAAAAAAACTTTGTGCAGCCGCTCACCAACTCATTTTAAAATAGAGAGATTTTTTGTCAAGGCTGGTGCCGGACTTATGGCATCAAATGGTCTGCAACCGAGCTCAGCGTACAGAAGACAGTTTCCAGGATTCACCAGTCCGCTGCGGAACCTCCGCAGCGGACTGGTGACTCGGACACCGACTAGCAAACGAGTTACAGGGATTGGCAAGAGTTAGCAAGCAGAGGGGCGGCCCCACCTAGTTCAATAAAGAAACATTTCATAATTGATTTGTATACACTTGGAAACTACGCTTCAGTTTAATAATCAATTGACTCAGGCATGAAACTTTTAGTTTGAACAGAAAAATTGACGTAAGGAAATGTTCGATCATAATCAGTCGTGCACAGAAGGCGTAACTGGTAATATCTTGTTAAATTGTATTTTATAATTATCTTTTTTAAAAACACATGACCTTCACGTTAGTGTAGCCATGATTCTTTAAATAATTTCAAGAGGAAGAACAGCTTGAGGAAATAACTACAGAAATCTTAAATATTTCATATAATAATTTATTTTATTATTTTTCTGAATGTTACTGTCTAAGACCTATCATATAGTTTTTTTATACTGCCTAAATATTATCTAAACATTATAACAGATGAAATTTTATATGAAGAGATCTCAAGTCAATTGCAGATAAGAACATTCATGAACTGGTTTTTCGCATAATATACGCTCGTCAGCCGAGGACAATCAGTACAATACCAAGTCAGCAATAACACTGTATATGCGCCACAACTTGCGATCATTATGAAATATTGGGTTTAGGGTAGGCTGCACAAGGCTACAATTATCAAGTTCATACTTACAAAACCTCATAGAGCAGTACTTCCCAACCTTTGTGAGACCGCTGCCAGGTAAATTCTTATAAGACAATGGCCCAGTGGCGGCTCGTGAATAGGCACTGTGGCACTGCGGGAACGACAGTGCTCTCTCTCCCTCGCAGCCTCGCGTGCAGCTTCCTATGTGCGCATGCGCATATAGGAAGCTGCACGTGAGGCTGCGAGGGAGAGAGAGCGGTGTTTGACTGTTGAGCGCATGCGCACATAGAAATCTGCAAGAGAGGAGCCGCCACTGCATGGCCTGATCCTAACAAATTTACTTGTAAATATATTTCTAATACGTTTTATAAGTTCATACATTAAATAAGTATGAATAATTAATCATGGCATAATCATAAATCGTATTAGCACCTTTATGTATGAGGTGTTGTATGTTAACAAATATAATATTACATTTAAATAGAATTTATCAATCACTGAATTCATGACATCGTGTAGCATATTAATATTTACTCAGACCAATATCGCTAAATTAATTTGTTCTGGGTTTTTTTACATATCCCGATCTTATCACCAAAAATATATAGTATTCTTCAGTATAAAATGGATTATTGTATTATTAAATTGATTTGGCTGATATTAGTTTGTAAAAATACGGTATTGAGACAGAAAAATATATATCCATTGTAATTCACCATAAAAGTCAGCTGACTAGCATCTTTCTCATATTAAAATTTTAATGCGACTAGGTCACTGGTATTTGCTACACAGATGTTACTTAGGCGTTCTGGTTTTGAGCTTTTTGACACATTCACGAATATTACAATACGCTTAGATTATATTCACTATGAAATATTTGTTAGTAAAATATGCATATAAATCTAAAACTATAAATTCCAGGAGAATCTCTCACGGCCTTCTATAATGGATGTCAGGGTCCAGCGGTTGTCTTAGAGGACAACCACCGGGTCACTGTGTTACAGGACATCCGTCGGGACGCTGTCTTAGAGAACAACAGTCGGGACACTGGCTTAAAGGACAACCGCCGAGACACTGCCTTAGCGAACAACAGCCTTGGAGAACAAGCTTTAAAATTAGCCTTAGAAATTAGCCTTAGAGATTAGCCTTAGAGAACAACAGCCTGGACATTGGCTTAGAGGACAACAGTCGAGACACTGGTTTGGACAACCGCCGGAACACTGTCTTAGAGGACAACAGCGGGAAACTGCATTACAGAACAACCGTCGGGACACTGTCTTAGAGAACAACAGCCGGGACACTGGCTTAAAGGACAACCGCCGAGACACTGCCTTAGCGAACAACAGCCTTAGAGAACAACCTTAAAAATTAGCCTTAGAAATTAGCCTTAGAGATTAGCCTTAGAGAACAACAGCCTGGACATTGGCTTAGAGGACAACAGCCGAGACACTGGCTTGGACAACCGCCGGAAAACTGTCTTAGAGGACAACAGCGGGACACTGCATTACAGGACAACCGTCGGGACGCTGTCTTAGAGAACAACAGCCGGGACACTGGCTTAAAGAACAACCGCCGGGACACTCTCGTAGAGAACAGCCGGGACATTGGCATAGAGGACAACAGCCGGGACACTGGCTTGAACAACCGCCGGGACACTGGCTTAGAGGACAACCGACGGAACACTGTCTTTCTATCAATAATTTGTTTCATTCTAGTTTAAATTGAATTACTTGCAATGCTTCAGTGATTTCTGTAACTCCATTAGAGCGAGGCGTAAAGGAAATATCATACATCACGGAAGAATACAAAACACTCATTTTTAAAGAAATATCATGGTAATTTAGCGGAATGCGGCCAATATAAATACATTGAAAACAACAGCAGGTAGAAAAAATTGCATGTGACTCACCACTGCTGTCTACCGGTCAGCATAACTGGGCAGTCCTATCATACTCAGGATAAACAATGAGTCAACATTCACAATGCCAGTTGTTCTCATCACTCTTTAGTAGTAGATTCATAACTGGCCATGTCAGAGATTACTGCTTGAAACAATAGTGAAATAACATGGGCGCAGTGATGTGCCGTGAGGCCAACTGACCTTGGTGCACACGTAGTTGTGAGGATGGGAATTCTGTTAGAAGTACCATCTAGAATCCAGTCGCAATGGCGGGGAGCAATCATTCCACATAGTGCTTACAATCAAGATTCCTTAACGTAAGGTTGTGCAGTCAGCCCGGCAACGAATCAAAAAGTCTTCAGCTTGGCTTTATGACGTTATGAAATTTCATCATTCTTGATGTCGCGATCCAGATTAATCTTTGCGAGGAGTTGCCAATATGCAGAAAGTTTTCGCATTACCACAGTTAAAAATTGTTACAGTTAAGTATTATTACAGTTAATTTTGAAGTGACAATACCCGGACGTAAACAAAAGTGATTTTAAGTTGCGCTGCGCGCATAGGATTCGATGACGTCCAAGGAGATTTAGTGACTTCGGTTAGGTAAAATGATAGTTGCAGTTAACAAGTTCGGTCATATCCGGGTCGCGCACCCCCTGCTCATATATATATACATATATATATATATATATATATATAAAGGGTTAATATGTAAAAATAAAAATGAAGAAGGAAGGCAAAGTAAAGTGCTTACACAATGGCGGTAAGGGGCAGTGATCTTACTCCCCAGTTATCAACATGCATGTCTTAAATACCGCGGCACTGCACTTCTGGACGCCAGCACTGACTATAGCCAACCTCCGGAGTGATAATCAAAATTATCACAAGACCTTTTATAAAGGAAAGTGATATTAGA
Organism: Amaurobius ferox; assembly: GCA_951213105.1. Classification (NCBI taxonomy): domain Eukaryota; kingdom Metazoa; phylum Arthropoda; class Arachnida; order Araneae; family Amaurobiidae; genus Amaurobius; species Amaurobius ferox. Next base: position 11,967,412 of record OX578154.1, on the reverse strand, counting down.
AAAGTATTGGTCCAAGTCTCAGAGACAGCTAAGTTCATGCTTATGCTTCCTCTTTATAACATCAAAATAATCATATTCAGCAGTTTAGATGTTTGTGATGTCATTACTCTCAAAGACGTATAATCAATGTTTAAAATGACCTCAAATATTCACACAAACTTAACCCATATTTTTCATTTTTTTCGTAGTAATTTTTGATGTAATGGATCATAAATTGCATTGGCTATCTTTGCCTGAATGCCTGTTGTAAGAATTTTCTGTCACTTTCCAATCTGGTGACGTCACTGCTTACAATTCTTTTTGGTCTCGCTAGACCACCAATAAATACATTCCTAATTATATGCAAGTGCAGATTAGATGTCCAATGTATGATTCCAGTTGCAGGGATATTATAAGTTATTATTTTATCATATATATAGAATGACAATTTATTATGGCTGAAATCAATACTGAGATCTAGAAAATTTACGACATTATTCTGGGTTGGTGGATTTTCTTCCAATATTAAATTGGAGTGATAAAATTCAAAATTCATTTGAAAACTTTCGTTTTCATAACCTATTAACAAATCATCAACGTAACGTATGTAAATTATTTCATTGTTAATATGGGACATTTTTTCAAAATGATCAAGATAGATGTCTGCTAAAATTGACGAGCATTCCCCACCCATGGGGATGCCTTTGATTTGTTTATAGAAATTCAGTTACGAAATTCCTTTAGGAAGAAAAATTTACAATTATAACTATTTAAGTAAAAACCTTTTGACGGGAAATAATGTAATATGTAATTGTAACACCAATCCTTATAAAGATCCTGTTATAGGTCATATAGTTACAGGTAAACTTGAAGTAATCAATAATAATGCCTTAATAAGAGCTTTCAAATTAGGCACAAAATATCGTAATACACATCAAGGAAATCCTCTTGATACTTTCACAAAGAATATAGAGACATTTATATATAAGATGTCTATAAAATTCAGCATCCCAGATTTTACATTCAACAAATGCAGATCCAAAGTATTGAATGATTTTGAGTATTATTATAAAAAGTATTATACTTGTCAAACGGGATGTAAACTGGATATAAAGAAACTAAGGTTATTGCAAGAGCAATATATAATAACTTACACCGATAAAGTACCTGTTAATTATGCATTTACTTGCAAATACCTTTATATAAAAGCCCTTATGGCAAATTATGAAAATCAAGCTTTATACAGTATGATAACCATGACACACCAAGTGATCAATAACAGAATCAAAGGCTTATATCTTAAGGCAGGAATTAAGTACACAGAAAGAATAAAATACCCATATTTAATAAATATACCCAAGCTTCATGAAACTCCGAAAAGCTTCAGACCAGTAACCGTTGGATTCAAAACTTACCTCACTAAAGCTAACAAATTGCTTCTTGCAATATTGAAACCTATATTAAAGAAAATTAAAGATCGGGGATCTTATATTGTTGGGAACAGCTACGAGGTCATAGAAATCTTGAGGAATCATCAAACAAAATTATTTTCCAGACCCTATGATTTTCAAGAGCTATTTAACAATATTGAACTCAAGGTATTATACCGAATACTGAACTTGTACGGAGAATTTGAAATGCAAAAATATATAGAAATCAACAAATATCGATCTCTGATTAAGATAGTTACAGAAGAAAACTACCTATATAAAGGTCTGAATTTCTATAAACAAATCAAAGGCATCCCCATGGGTGGGGGATGCTCGTCAATTTTGGCAGACATCTATCTTGATCATTTTGAAAAAATGTTCCATATTAACTATGAAATAATTTACATACGTTAAGTTGATGATTTGTTAATAGATTATGAAAACGAAAGTTTTCAAACGAATTTTGAATTTTATCACTCCAATTTAATATTGGAAGAAAATCCACCAACCCAGAATAATGTCGTAAATTTTCTAGATCTCAGTATTGATTTCAGCCATAATAAATTGTCATTCTATATATATGATAAAAGAATAACTTATAATATTCCTGCAACAGGAATCATACATTGGACATCTAATCTGCACTTGAATATAATTAGGAATGTATTTATTGGTGGTCTAGCGAGACCAAAAAGAATTGTAAGCAGTGACGTCACCAGATTGGAAAGTGACAGAAAATTCTTACAACAGGCATTCAGGCAAAGATATCCAATGTAATTTATGATCCATTACATCGAAAATTACTACGAAAAAAATGAAAAATATGGGTTAAGTTTGTGTGAATATTTGAGGTCATTATGAACATTGATTATACGTCTTTGAGAGTAATGACATCACAAACATCTAAACTGCTGAATATGATTATTTTGATGATATAAAGAGGAAGCATAAGCATGAACTTAGCTGTCTCTGAGGCTTGGACAAATACTTTTTTGATATCACTTTCCTTTATAAAAAGTCTTGTGATAATTTTGATTGAGGTTGGCTACAGTCAGTGCTGGCGTCCAGAAGTGCAGTGCCGCGACATTTAAGACATGCATGTTGATAACTGGGGAGTAAGATCACAATCCCTTACCGCCATTGTGTAAGGACTTTACTTTGCCTTCCTTCTTCATTTTTATTAACACTTTACAACAAAGTTGAAAAGTGTTTATGACTTTGTTCATTCTGTCTGTCTGTCTGTCTGTCTGTTCGTTAGCACGATAACTGCCGTAAAAATGACTTAATCAAAATAAAATTTTAGTATGTTGTTCAGACGGTCTGTAGGACCTATGGGAATATAAATGAATAATATCACCCAATTAGTTTTGGATTGAACCCAGGTTGAAAAAATGAAATACATTGAGCCCTATGGGACTTAATTTTTCAAACATTTTTTAAGCGGATTTAAAATTCACAAATTGCTTCGAAAATTTTAGGTAATATTCTAATTGTTCCATAAAATATATTAAAAAAAATTCAGCGAAATATATTCAGTAGTTTTTTAAATAAGAGTTAAAATAATAATTACACCTCTTATATGAAACGATCACGTGACCATGATATTAAACGATCACGTGACCCACTTCAAAATGATATATGGCATCCATCTTGTTTCAAAATCGTGATTTTTTAAGTTCTTTTTAATTCATATTGAGTGTTGTATCCGTCCTAAAACTACTTTATTTTTGCTTTAATTCTGTGCATCTACATACCGAAACAACGAAAATACAATATATTTCAGTTTAAATGATTATCCAAATTTGATTATTTCTACAACTAAGCCTATTTTTCACTTATGTAAAATGTAAACAGCAAAATATGTAGAATGAGTTGTATTAGAATTGCTGTATATTTTAAACACAAAACCATTTAGTCCATGGAGTCTGCATGGCTGATATGAATGAAATATTAATTGATTTTATTAAGAGAAGGACGATTTTTTTCGATGAAGTTTTAAGCATAGAGTTTAATTACCTGTGGCTCCATGGTCTTAATTTTTAAATAAAATAAATTGTTATATTATTGTGATAAATGAAATGAATGGGAGAAAGTTATGAATGAAATTCTGTTTTTATAGAGAGATCCAGGCGTGTTATTATTTCTATGACGTCATTTGAATTAATTTCAGTTGTTTTCGATGAAGTTTTCAAATATAATAAATTATCGTAGTATTATGATAGTTTTAAAAATATTACCGTGGAATGTATCGCATTTTAGAGATATTTTAACCAGGCAATTTATATTTCAATGCCGTCATTTGAATGAAGTTCATTGTTTTCAATGAAGGTTTAAGTTTTCAATTATAATAAATTAATGTAGTACTGTGATAAGTTTTAAAATATTACCCAAGAATGTATTGCATTTTCGACTTTTTTAAATAAAATTGCATTGAAGTTGGAAAGTGTTTCATAATCAATGCTTTAAGCATGATTGATCTTTCTTGTTTTTACATATTACATATTAACCCTTTATATATTTTTAGTGTTTTATGCTGCTGTGCGCAAGTACACTAAAATTCATTTCAATATTTTTCTTTAGAAATCTATCTTTTATATTTGCATATATATATATATTGAGAGAGAAAGAAATCGTGTTAGAATCAATCAATATTTGAACATTCTCGAAAAATTGCACGGTCCTTATGGTCCTATGATTTTTGGGCAAATCATCTGAAGAAAAGTCTTTTTTCAACTGCAACATATTTTTTTCTATTCCTTTAGTTGGGCTGACTTTTACGTGAACTCGGCATCGGGGAGAAATGTTTTCCTTCAAGACACCCGACTCCGATTGGTGATGCAAACCGCCTTCATCAGTGTATGTGGTTTATAGGTCACTCTTGATCGATGTAGAATATACAGCCCTTTACTGACGTTTCTGCGTGTTGGCTTACAGCGAAGATGGGACCAATAAGATCGCGTCTGAATTCCATTTTTATTTATTACTTATAAACTAATGTCTGACTTAAAGCCACTTAGAGGCAATGTCGTCTGGCATTTATACTGTCGTTCTGTTTTTTAAATTGTTCAAGTTCATAATCGCTTTTGGTCTCTCATTTGGCTCACAACTTTAATATCACGTTTTTTTATATTTTTATTTCTTTCATATTTAATAATTACATTATTTTAAATTCCTCCTTAAAGCTAACTGAAGTGTGGCTTAACTCGACATTTTTATATTCCAAAGTACATTTTGAGAAGCTTCCTTTTTTCTCTTTCAAATTTTACAAGAAAAAGTTTATCATGAAAATCCGGTATCGCTGATCGAAATGATTGCTATTATAGAGTGTTGCCCTTCACTTTAAAGGACTTGAAAAAATATTTATATCGATGCCATACTTGTCAAACGCATCGCCCGGGAAGTAACTTCTTACCTCGGAGGGGCTAATGACGTAGTGGACAAAAAATTTTTATGTGGGTAGCACATGACTTTCCCTGCAGACTTATATTCACGTTCTCTTTATTTTAATTAAATTTAATCCACTTTTAATTCAATTTTAGTTCTCATTTGATAACTGGACTTATTTTCAAAGGTGGAGTAGAGAAAATACGAAAAAAATTAAGTATCACAAGAACGGCTTATCCTAGTGTAATGGGATTGGTCTTATTCATTTCTTCGTTAAAAATTACGTATTAAACAAGCATTTAATGGATGTATTTGAGCATACGTATTTTTTTATTTTAGATGATTTTTGCGATTTTTGCGAGCTATTTTGCAAAAAAAGACATGTTATTTTTTTCGAATCGTACCAAAATCTAATCAGCACCAGGGTGTCCCCCAAGTGACTTATCTACCGAATTTTGTGAATTTCGGCCCATTAGTTTTTCAGTTAGAGTGGATACACGCTGTTGCGGACCATTTCGCAAAAAAAAGGCGAGTTCTTTTATCCCGAATCGTACCCAAAACTACTCAGCACCACATTTGCCCACAACTGACTTACCTACCAAATTTAATAAAATTCGATCCATTAGTTTTTTAGTTAGAGTGGATACAAAATTTGCACAGACAGACAGACACACACACACAGACATCACGCTAAAAATAGTTCTTTCGTATTCTAGAGGTCTCGAAACGTGTAGATCCGTCGAAAACTCGAGTTGCGATTTTCGGCATGATTCCAATACTTTCCCTATACATTACCATGTATTGCAGGGAATGTAAGAATTGCATCGCCGTTATTTTCACAGCAATAATTTAAACTATTATGTTTCGTGATCATTGAATCATAAATAATCTTTGAGCCATAAATGACCCCTTTTATGCTGGGTTATGTCCAATTTTGTGGTATGCTGCCAAGTTAAGGAAATATAAAATTCCGAATAAATAACGAAGTTTTCACTCGTATTTTAAAAAAAATCTATATAGTTCTAGATTTTTCGATAACAAAACCGAGTATAAAGTTTCGTGAAAATCTATTCACATTTGTGGCTGCTACAGTGTGCATAAGAAATCAATTAAAGACAGACGGACATTGTTCTATAAGTAGTCAAAACATGTTCAGGAGGTCTTAGGACATATATTGGCATCAAAATCTCGAGTTCGAAATTTTTTGTGAAAACAATATTTTCTCTATGCTAAATTACACAGTATGAAAAAGTACAAAAATCTGATGTGGGCAACACATGACTTTCCTTATATAATGCAATGAATTTACTACTTTTACAGTAAAAGAAAATATGTTATCGCTATAGTGGATACTTATATTCTTTCCAAGATATTGAATTTTCTTCAATTAGTCGTCATTTTCATTGATTTAACGTTATTTTTATTCATTTGGCGAGATTTTCGTTAATTTGGCAACATTTAAAATGTCGCCAAGTTGGCGACATTCCGTCAAATTCGTCGCCAAAATCTCGCCAAACGTTATAGACCAAGAAATAAGTTATTCTTACAGCAGATAAATGACTATTGGCTTTCAAATTAAAAAGTATTACTCATTCTTGCAGCAGATAAATGACTATTGGTGTTCAAATTAAAAAGTATTACTTAAAGTATATTTTCTCGTGAATGGAACGAGGTAGTTCCATGATAATAAAGTCACCCAATTTATCGCATGAAATGTAAATATTAAAAGTAATATGAAATATGTACATATGAAAAATAAACATGTTTCTCAACAGTTAATATTTTTTTTTAATTTATGGGAATTTTTTGATAAATTTATTTGAAAAATGTGCAATATCTCGAGAACAGTTCGTGTTAGCATTCTAAAATTTATGTCAATTGTTTTCTAAGGAGAAATTACATAAAAAATGTCTATTTTTGTAACTTAACTAATAGTGTTTGATTTGCTGATGATTTTTTCAAAATGTCACTCGAAAATTTGGGGGGTCCTGAACATTCGATTGTGTTTTAAAACAATAGGCTTCCAGTATTTATGGATTGTGGTTTTTGTACCAAATTTTATTCAAATCGCTCCATTCCTTCGTGAGATATCGTCTCTACAGACTCACTGACACACACACACACACACACACACACACACATACATAACCTCAGAAATGTTTGATTCGTGATTAGGGTTGCTTAAAATGTGCTCTTCGAAAACTCGAATTCGAATTTTTGACCCCGTCACAATACTTTCTTTATACATCATGCATATAAGGAAAGTAAAAATATATGATTGCTACACATTTCCATTAGCTGTTATTCCAAATAAAACGATTGTCCAGAAACTTTTGAGATAAACTTTGCAATAAATACCTTTGCAATATAGATAAAATGTACTCTTTCCAACATATAGTACTACTCATTCAGCTCTTTCTAATGTTGGACGGACGGATAACGGATATATTTGTTCCAAGGGATGATGATACCAGAATCAATTTGTTCCAGAAATAATAATCGGTTGATCCGGCGCGTTTCGTTCAACTTCATGAAGCCATTATAATAGAGTATTTGAAAATATGAGATGAATATTTTTAGGCATATATGGATAACAATATTACATTATACCTTGCCATAGGGACATGTTTAAGATATTATTCCGTTTGGGAAGTGTTTTTGCATTGCAGATAACATCCATCTTAGGATCGGTTTTCACTCTTATTATGAATTTATCAGCATGGAATATCCGATAAATGGAGAGTCGCTCAAATCGACATTGCCATACGAAAATTCATTTTTAGTTATCCCCCTTCCCCCCAAGAAATATCTGATGTGGGAAACACATGGCTTTCCTTACATAATGCAATGAATTTACTATATTTTAAAAAAAAATAGGTTTTTCTTATAGTAGCTATTTATATTCTTTCCAAGAAACTCAATTTTCGTCAATTAGTCGTCACTTTCACTGATTTAGCGTCATTTTTATCCATTTGGCGAGATTTTTGTAAATTTGGCATCATTTAAAAAAGCCGCCAAGTTGGCGACAGTCCTCCAAATTCGGCGCCAAAATCTCGCCAAGCGTTATGGACGGAGAAATAAGTTATTCTTATAGCAGATAAATAACTATTGGCGTTCAAATACAAAAGTATTACTCAAAGTATCTTTTCTCATGAATGGAACGAGCTAGATCTACGAGAATTATGTCACCCAATTTTTTGCATAATATTACATATGAAAAGTGGACATGTTTCTCAATAGTTTATATATTTTTTTAATTTATGGGATCTTTTTTTGATAAATTTATTTTAAAAATGTGCAATATCTCGAGAGCGGTTCATGCTAGCGTTCTAAATTTTATGTTAGTTGTTTTCTAAGGAAAAATTACAATATAAATGTCTATTTGCGCAACTTTATTAAAGGTTTTGATTTTTTGATGATTTTTTAAAATTTCACTCGACAATTTAGGGGGTTATGAACATTCGATTACGTTCAAAAACAATACTCAACAAACAATATACAAATCCAGTATTCACGGATTGTGATTTTATACCAAATTTCATTCGAATCGCTCTATTCGTTCGTGAGATATCATCTCCTCAGGCTCACTGACTGACACACACACATACACATACACACACATAGACATCATCTCAAAAATGTTCGATTCGTGATCAAGGATGCTTGAAACGTGCTCTCCTGTCCAAAACTCGAATTCGTATATTCGACCCTGTCACAATAAAATCCTTAAATATTATGTATATAAGGAAAGTAAGAAAAAACATATTCCTAGAAATATTTGAAAATCGGTGTTATGAGTCCAAATGACTATAATTATAGTGAGTTATAATTCACTTTATGGGCTTGAAACAATATTTCGATTGATACCATATTTGACAACGTATCACTCCAGGGGGGGGGGGGGGACTTTCCCCGCTACTGACCTCATGAACAGAAAAAATTGTATCACGACTATTTTTCATACCAATGGTTGAAACTATAAGTCTTGTGATTCGGCCATAAATAAATTTGCATGCATGATTATGTCAAATTTTGTCCTATGATGCCGTGTCAAAACATCTGATATGGGCAACGCATGACTTTTCTTATACAATGTAATGAATTTACTACTTTTACATTTAAAAAAAATCTGATGTGGGCAGCACATGACTTTCCCTGCAGACTCAAATGCATATTTCCTTTATTTCTTTAATAATTCATTAGATTGAGTTTTATTGCACCAAATAACACTAAATGTGCATTTTTAATTCAATTTTTTTTTTATTTGGTAATTGGACATTTTCCCGACATCCGCGTAACAAAAATGCATGAAATCTCAAATATCTTGAGAACGGTTAGTCCTAAAGTATGATGGAGTGTGGTATATTCTTTTCCACGTCAAAAATTACGTATAAAACAAAAATTCATTTGATATATTTGAGCATATATACTCTTTTTTTTCGTAATTTTGGCGATTTTTGCGGGCCATTTCGTAAAACAGGCAGGTTGTTCTTTCCTGAATCGTATCAAAATTTATTCAGAATGAAGGTGACCTACATTTGACTCCAGTACCAAATTTTGTAAAATTTGATCAATTAGTTTTTCAGTTACAGTGGATCAGCACCAGGGTCACATACAAGTGACTCACCTACTAAATTTTATGAAATTCGGTCAATTAGTTTTTTAATTAGAGTGGATACAAAATCTGCACAGACAGATAGACACACAGACACACAGACAGACACACAGATACACACACAGATGAGAACGGTTCATGGTGGCGTGAAAACTATGGCTTTTCCCAATGTCTGGAAATATGGTCAAGTTATTCCTGTACATAAAAAGAACAACAAGCATGATATTTCGAACTACAGGCCTATTACCATTCTTTCCCCTTTTTCAAAAGTTTTTGAATGTGTTATGCATGAAAGGATCTTTTCCCAAATTAAGCAATGGATTTCTCCGTACCAACATGGGTTTATGCCAAAACGATCAACTGTAACTAATTTAGCTTGCCTTACCAGTGACATTGTTGATGCTATTAAAACCAAGAGACAACTTGATGTAATTTATACTGACTTTAGTAAAGCTTTTGATCACATCGATCTGGGGTTATTAACCCGTAAACTGATTACTTGCGGTTTTAGTGTTCATTTGTCGACTTGGTTATACTCTTATATTTCAGATAGACTGTATTCTGTAAATTACTGTGGTGTAAACTCTAGACTATACAGTAATTCCTCTGGTGTTCCTCAGGGTTCTAATCTGGGCCCACTCCTTTTTTTAATTTTTATTAATGAAATTCCCCGGATTTTTAAAACAGCTAAATGTCTTATGTTTGCAGACGATTTGAAACTTTATATGAAAATCAACTCATTAACTGATTGTGAACTGCTGCAGAGAGATCTAGATGAACTGTATAACTGGTCTGTACTAAATAAACTTCATTTAAATATTTCTAAATGCTATGTTATGAGCATTGCTAGGATCCATAATATTCTTAATTACAATTATATTTTAAATAATTCATCTCTATCTCGATGTACTCATATTATTGATTTAGGTGTCACTTTCGATGATACTTTTAACTTTCAGAGACATATCGATAATATTATTAAAAGGGCCTACCAAAGACTTGGTTTCACCTTAAGACGATCTCGTGTTTTTGCCAGTTCTGATACGATTATTTGTATTTATAATACTCTTGTTAAACCAATCTTGGAATATTGTGCAATGATTTGGGACCCTGTTTACAATCTACATTCTCAACGGATAGAAATCGTGCAAAATAAACTTTTACGTACTATTGATTACAGATTGACTGGCTATTATCCTTATGATATGCATACAAGGGAACTCAGACGGAAATATAGTTTAATGTCTCTTAAAAAAAGAAGAAACTGGTCCTGCCTTTTGTTTTATTATAAGGTTTTAAATAATACTATTGATTGCCCTACTTTACTTTCTTGCCTGGAATTCCACATACCTGTCAATAATACCAGGAAAAAAACTCTTTTTCACAATACTATTGTTAAGCGCAACTATATTAAATGCTATTCTATCTATAAATTTGTTGATCTATATAATACTTATTGTGCTGATATTGATATATTTAACATGACCCCTGCCTGTTTTAAAAAAGCCTGTTTCAATGCGCTTGATATGTTTACTAATTAGTATTCTTGTATCCTATGTTCTGTACTTTTTAATTTCTTGTGTGGCTACTATAACTGGATTTCATCTGTAGTTGCCACGTTAATTGAATAAATAAATAAATAAATAAATAAAATTTATGTCAATCGTTTTCTAATAAAAAATTACATAAGAAATGTCTATTTGCGTAACTTTATTAGCAGTTTTGATTTTTTGAGGATTTTTTCAAACATTCACTCGAAAATTTAGGATGGTTCTGAACATTCGATTGCGTATAAAAACAATAGGCTTCCAGTGTTTACGGATTGTGATTTTTGTACCAAATGTCGTTCGAATTGGTCCATTCGTTCGTCAGTTATCGTCTCCACAGACTCACTGACACACCCACACACACACATACTTTCACACACACACACACAGACATCAATTCAAAAATGTTCGATTCGTGATAAGGGATGCTTGAAACGAGCTCTCCCGTCGAAAACTCGAATTCGAATATTCGATCCTGTCACAGTACTTTCCTTATACATTATGTGTATAAGGAAAGCAAAAAAATATGAAATTTAGAAATTTTTGGTCGAATTTAAACACATTTTATTTAGTTCTAGATTTTTTGATAACAATGCCGGATTTAAAGTTTCGTGAAATTCCATTCATATTTATGGCTGCTACAGTGTACATAAGAAATCGACAAGGACAGACGGCCATCACTCCATAAGTAGTCAAAAAGTGTTCAGCAGGTTTTAAAACATATATTATGGCATCAAAATTTCGAGTTCGAATATTTTTGTGAAAATAGTACTTTCTCTATACCAAATTACACAATATGAGACAGCAAAAATGTATATGATAGTTACTCATTTCCATTATCTGTTATTCCAAATAAAAAGGTTACTCTGAAAGTTTGAGACACACTTTACAATAAATACCGTGGTGATATATATAAAATGTACTCTTTCCAATATATAGTAATCCTCATTCAACCTTTTCGAATACTAAACTGGTGAAAAGTAATTTCTTACACCCGTAGCACTTCAAGAATATTAAGGATATGTTCAAAGGGGTAATGTTACCGGAATCAATTTGTTCCTGAAACGATTATTGTTTGTTCGACGGTGCACATTTCGTTCCGCTTCATGGAACCATTAACAAAGTATTCGAGAATATGAGACATAAGCATTGTCCGACATTTTAAACATTTTTTAAGCTTATATGGATAACAATATTACTTTATTCACTACATAGGGACATGTTTAAGATATTGCTCCTTTTAAGAAGTGTTTTTGCATTGTAAATAACATACATCTAAGGACCGGTTTCACTCTTATTATGCATCCGTCAGCATGGGATATCCGATACCTGCAAAAGGAATCACCTGGAGAGTGACTCATCTCGACTTTACCATATCAAAATTCATTTTTGGTAACCCCCCCCCCCTAAATTTCCCTGGAAATATTTTAAAAATCGGTATTGTGGATCCAAATGACTATAATTATAGTAATTACAGTGAGTTACTATTCACTTTAAGGGTCTTGAAACAATCGCTCGATTGATACCATATTTGACAACGTACCCCTCCGGGTGGGGGCACTTCTGACGTCATGAACAAAAAAATTGTATCCGGCTATTTTTCACAACAATGATTGAAGCAATAAGTCACGTGATCATTGAGCCATACATAAACTTTTTATACATGATTATATCAAGTTTTGTCCAATGCTGCCATGCCAAAGAAATATAAAATTTCGAAATTTTCGGTCGAATTTAAACAAATTTTATGTAGCTCTAGATTTATGGATAACAAAATCGGATCTAAAGTTTCGTGAAAATGCATTCATATTTTTGGCTGCTACAGTGCACATAAGAAATCGAGAAGGACAGACGACCACCACTCCACAAATAGTCAAAGCTTGTTCAGATGTTCAAGATGGACATGTTTAAGATATTATAAGGACATGCTTAAGATATTATAAGGACATGTTTAAGATGTTACTCCGTTTTGGAAATGTTTTTGCATTACAGATAACATCCATCTAAGGACCGGTTTTACTGTTATCATGGATTCGTCAGCATGGAATATCCGAAGGAATTAACTGGATTCAACTCGACTTAATAACAAAACATAACAAAATGCTATAACAAAATTCATTTTTAGTAACCACCCCCCCCCCCCACCTCGCAAAAAAGTTCCCTAGAAATATTTGAAATATCGGTATTGTGGGTCCAAATAATTAGAATTATAGCAATATATATAGTGATTACAATTATACCCATTCACTTTAAGGGGCTTGAAAAAACATTTCCATGGATACTCTATTTGACAACTTATCTTTCCGGTGGGGACTTCCCCCGAAATATAGTAATTACAGTGAGTAGCACACACCCCCGGGGGGTGCTACTGACGTCATGAACAAAAAAATTGTACCGCGTCTATTTTTCACAATACTGATTGAAAGTGTAAGTATCGTGATCATTGCTGCCATGTTAAACAAATATAAAATTTCGAATAAATTTAGAAAATTTCGGTTGAATTTAAAAGCATTCTATTTTATTTCAGATTTTTTGATAACAAAGCTGTATATAAAGCTTCGTAAAAATCCATTAATATTTGTGGCCGCAATCGTCCAAGCAAAAAATCGCCTGCAGTCGAGTATCACTCCCAAAATAGTCAAATTTTGTTCAGGAGGTCATGAAACATGTATTGGCAACAAAATCTCGAATTTCGAATATTTTCGTGAAAACAATACTTTCTCTATTCTATATTGCATAATATGAGAAAGCAAGAATGCGTATGACTGTTACACATTTCCATTAGATGTTATTGCAGATAAAACGACCGTCCGGGAACTTTTGAGATAAACTTTGCAATAAATAATTTGACAATGTAGATAAAGTGTACTCCTTTCAATATATAGCAAATCCTCATTCAGCTCTTTCGAATACTAAACTGGTGAAAAGCAATTCTTACACCCGTAGCACTTCAAGACTATTTTTACGGATATAAAGGGATGATGTTACTAGAATTAATTTGTTCCTGAAACGATTATAGGTTGTTCCACGCGGAACATTTCGTTCTGCTTCCTGAAACCACTAATAGAGTATTTGAGAATACGAGACATAAACATTACCCGACATTTCAAATATATTTAGGCTTATATGGATAACAATATTACTTTATTTCTTGCCATAGGGACATGTTTAAGATATTACTCCATTTAAGAAGTGACTTCATTTCAGATAACATCCAGCAAAGGACCTGTTGTTGTTGTTGTTTAGACCCAGACCGTCCGACCTACCAGAAAGGTGTAAGATAACTGTTTGTACGACCGAGAAGTGCCACCCAATTTAGACCGGAACCCAGTGGGGGAGACATACACAGGGATCGTACCCTCCTCCCCTTACCACCAACCTCTCGGGAGGACTTTCGGACCCACATGTTTAACGCGATCGTACTCCGCCTGAACACGGCGGCAGTTGTGGCAGCGTGCAAATTCGGCGCGCAAACCACCGGGCTACCGCGCCCAAAATGTGCCAACAGCACGCGGTATTCTCAGGTGGTCACACACCCAATTACTTACCGCGCCCCATGCTGCTTGACTTCGGTGATCTAACGAGAACCGGTTTTATCAGCAAGGTAGGGTCGTTGGCTCAGCAAAGGACCTGTTGTTTTTGTTGTTGAGACCCAGACCGTCCGACCTACCAAAAAGGTGTAAGGTAACCGTTTGGACGGCCGGGAAGTGCCACCCGATTTAGACCGGAACCCAGTGGGGGAGGCATCCACAGTGACCGTACCCTCCTTCCCCTACCACCAACCTCTCGGAAGGATTTTCGGTCCCACATGTTTAACGTGATCGTACTCCGCATGAACACGACGGCAGTTGTGGCAGCGTGAAAATTCAGCGCGCAAACCACCGGGCTACCGCGCCCGAAATGTGCCAACAGCACGATGTTCCCAGGTGGTCAACCACCCAAGTACTAACCGCGCCCGATGCTGCTTGACTTCGGTGATCTAACGAGAACCAGTGCTTTCAGCACGGTAGGGCCGTTGGAGGCAAAGGACCTGCGTCACTCTTATTATGGAATCTAAAAAAATTCTATTTAGTTCTGGATCATTTGATAACAAAGCCGTATATAAAATTTCTTAAAAATCCATTAATATGTGTGGTCGTCATCGTTCACACAAGAAATCGACCGCAGACATACAGACAAACGGGCATCACTCCAAAAACAGCCGAAACGTGTTCAAAAGGTCTTGAAACACATATTGCCATCAAAATCTCGAATTTGAAAATTTTCGAGAAAACAGTACTTTCTATACAGGGTGTCGCAAAAAGATTGAAACGCGCTTTAATTCTTTAGCTGTTGGAGATAAAAATGGTGAAAGTAAGGTAGGAAATAAGACTACGTTAATGAAATAGTCCTCTCATTCATTTTCAAAAAGTTACACTTCGTAAATTTTTATACGACCCCCTTTGACAAATTTGCTCAATCGGAAAAATTTTATTTTTAATGCAACAAGATCATTAAAAAAAGCCGCATATCTGTATCTTTAAAATTAAGCGAGTTATACTTAATTGAAAATTGAGAATGGGGACCATATATCAAATTAGAAATGTAAATTTGTGGCATATCACAAAATATATAAAATTGGATGATAATACATAGGATACCCAACCGCGTAGTGAGTATCACTGCTTTATATGATCTCTGTGTAATTCTTTATGTAGATGCATTTCTGATAAAACATTTTGACACATATTAACATATTTCTAATCTAAACAATTTCCATCATCAATTTGTTTATGATCCCTATTTTCACTGATGAAACAGCCTTTCACACGGTAAGGAAAAGTGTCATAAGTTTCCTTTATCAAAATTCAGTTTATTATACAGATATGTGGTTTTTTTTTAATGATCTTGTTGCATTAAAAATAAAAATTTTTTTTGATTAACCCAATTTGTCTGAGGGGTCGTCTAAAAATTTAAAAAGTGTAACTTTTTAAAATTAATGGGAGGACAATTTCATTAACGTAGTCGTATATCCTACCTTACTTTCAATATTATTGTAATTTACATTGCCCACTTATCTGCAACAGGTAAAGAATTAAAGCGCGTTTCAATGTTTTTGGGACACCCTGTGTACTGTATTACATTGTATGGGGAAGTAAAAGTTGTTAAATACCACAATATTGTGATCCTCTGTGGATGTTCGACAAATTAATCCCAATAAGCTTCAAATTTCTTTAAAATTGAGATCAGGTTGTACGAAATTGCAAATGGCATAATTATTGCTTGAATTAAGTTCTAATGTGAAATATTTCACAGCTCGCATACTTCATATATATGCGATAGTTTATTCAAAACCCGACTTTTTGATAAGTAAATGTACACTCAAACCTGTTTTTGTGCAGTCTTTTTTTGTGCGATTTTTTTTGTGCGATTTTTTTGTGCGGTATATGAAAATTTCAATCAAATTGGAACATGACAGCAGATAAAATCTATGCAGGACTCCAATTTTGCCATAAATTAAAATGTCATTTCTTGCAATCGATGCCAATTCTGAAAGAATTTCAAAATTCCAAAAGGAGCTTCAATCTTTTATATCTGGCTACCGAGACATATACAAGCGTCTAGTGAACAACAGTCGTCGCTAAAACTGATCACCGACTCCATGGTAACTGAAAAAAAGTCAACTCTAAACGAGGGCGAGGTAGTATCTTCAAGTGACGAAAGCGATTTTGAACCAGTTTACCAGCAGAAAGTTCGCGTATTGACTACGAAGGATAATGGTTATACGTTTAGAAAAGTTTTGTATGTGTAAAATAAGTACATATGTAAATAAAATATTTAAAAATGTTCGCATGTGTATTTTCTAAATCAGATTCCAAAAGGTTTGGCGAGATTCCAAGTAGCTGCCAAGCCCCGTGTCCTGATTTCGTTTAAAAAAGCAATTTCTAGTTATTTCGTAAGGTTTTGAGTTATTTTCTACGTGAGACTTTTTTTATGCGGTCGGTCTCTATTCACCGCATAAAAAAAATACTTTTTA
This sequence comes from Amaurobius ferox, assembly GCA_951213105.1. Classification (NCBI taxonomy): domain Eukaryota; kingdom Metazoa; phylum Arthropoda; class Arachnida; order Araneae; family Amaurobiidae; genus Amaurobius; species Amaurobius ferox. The sequence goes on along the minus strand of OX578154.1, from coordinate 11,950,441 downwards.
ATTGTGTTGCGAAAACTAGTTTTTATAGCTATTCGTCAAGTTTGGTGCGATTTTCCTTATGCGTTTTTTTGCGTCCCTATCCACCGCACAAAAATAGGTTTGAGTGTATTTTTAAAAAAATGAGCAATATCTCGGCAGCGGTTCATGCTAACGTTCTAAAGTTTGTATCATGATTACTTTTTTAATACAAAATTACGTCTAAAGCAATTTTTTATTTATCGATAATGAAGGTCATGATTTTAATGAGATATTACGAAATTTATCCGAGAATTGAGGGGGGGGGGGAGATCTTTTGAACATTCTATTGTGTTCAGTAGAATTTCAAGATTCACCGATTGTAACAATCCTACCAAATTATTTATGAAACGCTTTGTTCATTCGCGAGATATCGGCTGAGCTCACAGACCCAAGAACACACACACCAATACACACACGCACACACACAGAAATCATCTCAAAAGCGTTTTATTCGTATTCAGGGATGTTTGAACGTACTCTACCGTCGAAAGTCAAATTCTCGACCCCGTCACAATACTTTCCTTATACATTATATTATATATGTATAAGGAAAGTAAAAATAAAATAAATAAAAGTATCTTTTAACTTTCCTTATATACATAGTATAATGTATAAGGAAAGTATTGTGACGGGGTCGAAAATTCGAATTCGTGTTTTCGACGAGAAAGCACGATTCAAGTATCCCTGAATATGAACCAGATATTTTTGAGGTGATGTCTGTGTATGTGTGTGTGTGTATGTGTGAAAGTATGTGTGTGTGTCAGTGAGTATACATACACAGTAACATACACACATTAACATATAAGCACACGTACTAACATACATACACCAACAGATATACATACAGACGCGCAAACATCACCTTAAAAACATTCGATTTAAGTTCAGGGAGGCTTAACATACTCTTCCGTTGAAAATTTAGATTCGCATTTTCAACCCCGTCACAATACTTTCCATATACATTATACTATATATGTAGGGAAAGTAGAAATAATAAACTAAATCAAGCATCTATTATAATTAAACCAACAAAGCGTTATTCCAAGAATATAATGGATCTATTTCATGAGTGATAAATGACCTGCAGACCCAAAATCAAAAAGTCTTAATTGATTCTATTCGTCTTTGACTGGGTTTATTGGTTTGGATATTAAAACAGATGATCAAGCATATTCTCGAAACATATGTTTGATAATTTTATTTCAATTGGTGTTTGAGTACGTGGAGTATTTATTAACTTAATATCTATTTGTTACAGTCTGTCATATTTTGTAATCAAGCTTTCATAAAGATTAATAATTTTGGCTATATTCTATTAAACATCAACTCTGATTTAACCGTTTACATTAATTGCCCCTGCATATTAACTATTTTATTATATGTTGCACTAAATAATATGAACGATACTTAACATAATATATTACTATAAAACAAAGTTGTCGAACACGACTTGAAACTGTAGCGAAGCAGGGTATGTAGCTCCATGTTTTATAACAGACACTTTTATCTCATGAAAGTATTAAGAAAATTCAAAAAATTAAATCCAATGTATTAAACATTTAATAATTTAATGCACAGTACAACCTAGTAACGTGCACAACTGTACAAGTTATCAATTTATATCAAACAAATAGGAAATTCTGTTCGGTAAAAATTGAGCAAATGAAAATTCTGTTTATTTTTTTCAGACTTCAGATTAAGTGACCTTTGACCTGAACTCTGATACCTCAGTATATGGATCGAAATTTCAAATTTGGACTACTTCATAACCTAAAACACGATGCGTTCAAGCTATGTACCGAATTTTATTCGAACCGGTTAAAGAAACTTTTGCTCGCAATCAGATACGAGTCATTGTTAAACTCGAAACTCGATTCGTTTGAATAAATCTATATAAATAAAATTGAAAATCTGTCTGTCTGTCTGTCTGTCCCATCATCACGGGAGAACGGTTGAACCAAATTTGATGAAATTTTGTGGGTAGCCTAGAAATAGCCCCACTTAAAATTTAGTCGTCTGTATTTTGAGTTTCTAGGACCAGTGGTTCTCGAGATATTAGTAAAAAACGAAATTTTCTTTTGTCTAATAATCACGGGAAAACGGCTGAACCGAATTTAATGAAATTTTGTGGATAGCCTTGAAATAGCCCTCCATAAATTTAGTCCAAGTTTCGAGTTTTTAAGACCAGGGGTTGTCTAGATATTAATGAAAAACGGAACTTTTTCCTAGGAGTTCCACTCTCCAACTCCGTGGTTTATCCAAACGGAAAGGATGAAAATCGTTTGTTTTATAGGTCAAAATGAAATAAAACTTTATTTCCGAGTTTGGTGCAGGATTTTTGCATTAATTAGTCACTATAGGAAAACATGAATTCTTTGAAACATGAATTTAAATGGAAAAATCTACCTCCATGGTTCATCTTTCACAAGCGTTTACTCAACGATGAAAAGTACAAAGAAATCAAAATGGCTATTTAATTTCGCATTTTATGAGGAAGACCCTATCTTATATCATGTTGCTAGGCAACGAAATGAAATTAAATGTGTTGTTAATATTTATTATTATTATTTCTATTCGAATAATAAATAAATGGATGTAAAAATATATTTTATAAATGAACGGTTTGATTGTTCTTTTAATTATATAAATTGCGGACTGCGTACATCGCTTTCATTTATTGTAGCAAAGAGGTTTCAAGCTCATATATTGTGTTTAGCTAATAAACTCATATATTGTGTTTACCCAATAAATTCATTTAGCCGATTGTTGAAAGAGAAAGAGAGTAGAACGGGTGTATGTATCTTCTAATACAATTTTAGTGTTTTCATTTAGTATATACAAACGGGATCAGGATATTTTATTCCTTAGATCTGGAAATTCAGAGCTACGAATTTAGCGGAATATCTCTAAATAACTTGGTAACTTTTCTTAAACTTTACCAAATTAGCGGAAATGACTCCAAATTGATAAAAATGATCCAAATCAATGAAATTAAATTTGTTTTTTTAGAACAGAGTACTGAAATGATGTTTCTGTAGCATTTGTCGGTCAGTCCATCCATACTATTTAGTAACATATTTAACGAATTTTTTTAATATCACCAAATTGATAAAAATATTTGTAAATCCATAAAAATATCATGGAATTGATAAAATCGCGCTTAATAAATGAAATTAATTTTGTTTTGTTAGGGGATAGTATTGTGATGATGTTTCGTCAATTTGTAGCAAAATGGGACTAGACTATCAGTTCTACAGTCCCACTTGGCGATAAATTTGGCGATTTTTTAAGTTATCGCTAAATTGACGAAAATGTCGCCAAACCTTCCACGGAGATCGTATTATTCAGACGATACGATTTCCATCAATTTATTTGAAGCAAATGATATCATGTCGCTTAGCAACGGATCCAATGTGTTATGCGGCATACGATTTTTATTAAATCTTTTCCGATTTGAATAATAAAAATATGTATATAACATAAATTTCATTGACATTGCATTTTTGACTGGATAATATCAATTACGGTCTTCAGGTTTAAACATCATTATTATTGATATTTTCGGGGACTGTTGATTCAGGGATTAATGCTATTTTCAAATTATTATGCCATTGTTTTATTATGACGAAAATTGTTGAAACTCATATATAGTACGTTGTACGAGTAATCTACAAATGCACGGGTATATCTTCTAATCTACGAGAATATAAGTAGTACAGGCATATTGGCATATATTTTGATATATATTGGCATATATTGGAATTAATTACGACCTTCTGGTATTAGGATTACGGTAACTTTTGATACTTTCAATTTATTACGTCATCTTTTTTATTTTGGCAAATATTTTTTGATACTCATATTGCAATACGGGTAAGCTTCTACTAACACACTGGCATATTTCCTCATCTGCGACAATATAAGTAGTATGGGGTTGCATATATTGATTCAATTCCTTTTTTTTGTAAATTTGCCTACAAAAGGGGCCAGGATGTTTTATTCTTCGGATCTGCCCGTGAAGATAATTTTGCATAGTGAGAACAGATATTCTTAAACTTCTCTTTATGAGCAATAAATTTAATATTTTAGCAGAATTTGCACATGATTGCGAATTATATGTTTTTTTATATTATATACTCCGTACGAAGAACGGGTATGCTGCTCGTCTATATAAATAAAAATGAAAATCTGTCTGTCTGTCTGTCTGTCTGTCTGTCTGTCTGTCTGTCTGTCTGTCTGTCTGTTTGTCACACCATCACGGGAGAACGGCTGAACCGAATTTGATGAAATTTTGTGGGTAGCCCAGAAATAGCCCCACTTAAAATTATATCCGTGTTTTGAGTTTCTACGACCAGTGGTTCTCGAGATATTAGTAAAAAACGAAATTTTCGTTTGTCTCATCATCACGGGAAAACGGCTGAACCGAATTTAATGAAATTTGGTGAATAGCCTTGAAATATCCCCCCATAAATTTTGTCCAAGTTTCGAGTTTCTAAGACCTGGGGTTGTCGAGATATTAATGAAAAACGGAACTTTTTCCTAGGAGTTCTACTCCCTAACTCCGTGGTTTATCCAAACGAAAAGCTTGAAAATCGTTTGAAAGTGAATTAAAATTTAATCTCTGAGTTTGATGGGAGATTTTTTGCGTTAATTAGTCACTTTCTGAAAACATGAATTGTTTGAAACATGATTTAAAGGGGAAATCTATCTCCATGGTTCATGGTTTATTTAAAGCAAGCTTTTACGGAACAATGAGAAGTATAGAGAAATCAAAATCGTTATTTAATTTCGCAGTTTATGTTATAAGACATGACATATTTAACATGTTATAAGATTCTATCTTATATCATGTTACTCAGAAACGCAATTAAATTAAATCTGTCTGCTAATTTTAATAATTATTTTTTCGATTTGAATAATAAATAAATGGATATAAAAATATATTTTAGAAAAGAACGATTTGATTTTTCTTATAGCATTTTTGACTGGATAATATCAATTACGGTCTTCAGGTTTAAAAATTATTATTATTTATATTTTCGGGGATTATTGATTCAAGGATTACTGATATTTTCAAGTTATTTTGCAATTATTTTATTATGACAAAAATTGTTTAAACTCATATATTGTATGTTGTACGAATCTTCTACAAATACACGTGTATATCTTTTAATCTACGAGAATATAAGTAGTACAGGTATATTGACATATGTTTTGATATATATTGGCATATATTGGAATCAATTACGACCTTCTGGTATAAAGAGTACGGATATTATTGATGTTTTGAATTTATTACGTCATCTCTTTTATTTTGGCAAATATTTTTGAGACGCATATTGTAATACGGGTAATCTTCTACTAACACATTGGCATATTTTCTTATCTGCGACAATATAATTAGTACGGGGTTGCATATATTCATTCAATTCCTATTTTTTCTTCTGTAAATTTGCTTACAAAAGGGGGCAGGATGTTTTATTCTTCAGATCTGATCGTAAAGATAATTTTGCATAGTGAGAACATATATTCTTAAACTTCTCTTTAGGAGCAATAAATTTAATATTTTAACAGAATTTGCACATGATTGCGAACTTTAAGTTTCTTTAAATTATACACTCCGTACGAATAACGGGTGTGGTGTTAGTGGTTAATAAATTTTAACATTTTAGGAGGATATATCATGTTGCTCGGCATCGCAATTAAATTAAATGTGTTTGTTAATGTTTTTATTATTTTTTTTCGATTTAAATAATAAATAAATGGATATAAAAGTATATCTTATGAATGGACGGTTTGATTTTTCTTTTAATTATAGTAATTGCTGACTGCGTACATCAATTTCATTTATTTTGGCAAAGAGTTTTCAAGCTTATATCGTATTTAGCTACTAAACTCATATATTGTGTTTAGCCAATAAATTCATATAGCCGATTGTTGAAACAGAAAAAGAGTAGAGCGGGTATATCTTCTAATACAATTGTAGTGTTTTCATTTAGTATATTGAAACGGTATAAGAATGTTTCATTCAGATCTGCAAATTCAAAGCTACGAATTTGGAGGGATATCGCTAATTTGACAACTTTACTTAAACTTTACCAAATTGACGGAAATGTCGCCAAATTGATATAAACGACACACAAACAGCTGCCATAAACCTTCGGGTTGGTCGTGTGGCTTGGGTCTTCTACATATCAATGAAATTTTTTTTTGTTTTGTTAGAAGAGAGTACTGAAATGATGTTTGGTTAGCATTTATCTGTCAGACCAACCATCCTACTTAGTAATACATTTAGCGAATTTTTAAAATGTCACCAAATTGATAAAAATGTTTTCAAATCTATAAAAATATCTTGAAATTGATAAAATTGCGCTACATAAATGATATTAATTGTTTTTTGTTAGGGGATAGTATTGTGATGATATTTCGTCAATTTGTCGCAAAGTGGAACTGTCAGTTCTACAGTCCCACTTGGCGATAAATTTGGCGATTTTTTAAAATGTCGCTAATTTGACGAAACTGTCGCCAAATGTTCCATAGAAATATAACTATTTAGACGATATTTTTTCTACCAATTTATTTGAAGCAAATGATATCATGTCGCTTAGCAACGGATTTAAATCCAATGTGTTTATGCGGCAGACGATTTTTATTAAATCCTTTCCGATTTGAATAATGAAGATATGTATATAAAATAAATTTCATTGCCATTTCATTTTGGACTGGATAATATCAATTATACTCTTCAGGTTTAAAAATTATTATTATTGATATTTTCCGGAATTATTGATTCAGGGATTATTGATATTTTTAAGTTATTACGCCATTGTTTTATTGCGGCAAAAATTGCTGACACACGCATATTGTACGTTGTACGAGTAATCTTCTAGGAATGCACGGGTATATCTTCTAACCTACGAGAATATAAGTAGTACAGGTATATTGGCATATATTTTGACATATATTGGCATATATATTGGAATCAAGTACAGTCTTCTGGTATGAAGATTTAGGGGATTAATTATATATTCAATTTATTACGTCGTCTGTTGTATTTTACCAAAAAACATTTGTGACTCATATTGCAAAACGGGAAATCTTCTACTAATAATCGGACATTATAAGTAGTACGTGTATATCTTCCCATATAATTTTAGCACTTTAATTTTGACATATATTGGAATAAATGACTGTCTTCAGATTTAAAGATTACGGGTTTATTGGTATTTTCAATTTACACATGTAATCTACTAATACAGGTTATATTTTCTAATATTCGCGTATATAATTAGTACGGGTCCCATACAATTTTAACGCTTTTATTTTGAATATATTGATTCAATTCCATATTTTTTTTTTGTATTTGCTTACATAAGGGGTCCAAGATGTTTTATTCTTCAGATATGTCCATGAAGATAATTTTATATAGCGAGAACAGAGATTCTTAAACTTCTTTTTAGGAGCATTATATTAAATATTTTAACAGAATATTTTGATTAAACATGTCATTTAGTATACTATAAGAATTTGGGCATGGTTATGAATTTCAAGTTTCTTTATATTATATACTCCGTACGAAGAACGGGTATGCTGCTAGTGTTTATATAAAATCGTTAGAAGCTGACCGTTACCACTTATATGTAAATAACATTGCCAACAATTCCCACCAAACGCAATCAGATTTCAGTCAGTGTAAAGAAAGCTACTCTCAAAAGTCCCTTAGCTTCAATAATAAATCTATATAAATAAAAATGAAAATCTGTCTGTCTGTCTGTCTGTCTGTCTGTCTGTCTGTCTGTCTGTTTGTCACACCATCACGGGAGAACGGCTGAACCGAATCTGATGAAATTTTGTGGGTAGCCCAGAAATAGCCCCACTTAAAATTATATCTGTGTTTTGAGTTTCTACGACCAGTGGTTCTCGAGATATTAGTAAAAAACGAAATTTTCGTTTGTCTCATCATCACGGAAAAACGGCTGAACCGAATTTAATGAAATTTGGTGAATAGCCTTGAAATATCCCCCCATAAATTTTGTCCAAGTTTCGAGTTTCTAAGACCTGGGGTTGTCGAGATATTAATGAAAAACGGAACTTTTTCCTAGGAGTTCTACTCCCTAACTCCGTGGTTTATCCAAACGAAAAGCTTGAAAATCGTTTGAAAGTGAATTAAAATTTAATCTCTGAGTTTAATGGGAGATTTTTTGCGTTAATTAGTCACTTTCTGAAAACATGAATTGTTTGAAACATGATTTAAAGGGGAAATCTATCTCCATGGTTCATGGTTTATTTAAAACAAGCTTTTACGGAACAACGAGAAGTATAGAGAAATCAAAATCGTTATTTAATTTCGCAGTTTATGTTATAAGACATGACATATTTAACATGTTATAAGATTCTATCTTATATCATGTTACTCAGAAACGCAATTAAATTAAATCTGTCTGTTAATTTTAATAATTATTTTTTCGATTTGAATAATAAATAAATGGATATAAAAATATATTTTAGAAAAGAACGATTTGATTTTTCTTATAGCATTTTTGACTGGATAATATCAATTACGGTCTTCAGGTTTAAAAATTATTATTATTTATATTTTCGGGGATTATTGATTCAAGGATTATTGATATTTTCAAGTTATTATGCAATTATTTTATTATGACAAAAATTGTTTAAACTCATATATTGTATGTTGTACGAATCTTCTACAAATACACGTGTATATCTTTTAATCTACGAGAATATAAGTAGTACAGGTATATTGACATATGTTTTGATATATATTGGCATATATTGGAATCAATTACGACCTTCTGGTATAAAGAATACGGATATTATTGATGTTTTCAATTTATTACGTCATCTCTTTTATTTTGGCAAATATTTTGGCAAATGTAATACGGGTAATCTTCTACTAACACATTGGCATATTTTCTGATCTGCGACAATATAATTAGTACGGGGTTGCATATATTCATTCAATTCCTATTTTTTCTTCTGTAAATTTGCTTACAAAAGGGGGCAGGATGTTTTATTCTTCAGATCTGATCGTGAAGATAATTTTGCATAGTGAGAACATATATTCTTAAACTTCTCTTTAGGAGCAATAAATTTAATATTTTAACAGAATTTGCACATGATTGCGAACTTTAAGTTTCTTTAAATTATACACTCCGTACGAATAACGGGTGTGCTGTTAGTGGTTAATAAATTTTAACATTTTAGGAGGATATATCATGTTGCTCGGCATCACAATTAAATTAAATGTGTTTGTTAATGTTTTTATTATTTTTTTTCGATTTAAATAATAAATAAATGGATAAATGGATATAAAAGTATATCTTATGAATGGACGGTTTGATTTTTCTTTTAATTATATTAACTGCTGACTGCGTACATCAATTTCATTTATTTTGGCAAAGAGTTTTCAAGCTTATATCGTATTTAGCTACTAAACTCATATATTGTGTTTAGCCAATAAATTCATATAGCCGATTGTTGAAACAGAAAAAGAGTAGAGCGGGTATATCTTCTAATACAATTGTAGTGTTTTCATTTAGTATATTGAAACGGGATAAGAATGTTTCATTCAGATCTGCAAATTCAAAGCTACGAATTTGGAGGGATATCGCTAATTTGACAACTTTTCTTAAACTTTGCCAAATTGACGGAAATGTCGCCAAATTGATATAAACGACACACAAACAGCTACCATAAACCTTCGGGTTGGTCGTGTGGCTTGGGTCTTCTACATATCAATGAAATTTTTTTTTGTTTTGTTAGAAGAGAGTACTGAAATGATGTTTGGTTAGCATTTATCTGTCAGACCAACCATCCTACTTAGTAATACATTTAGCGAATTTTTAAAATGTCACCAAATTGATAAAAATGTTTTCAAACCTATAAAAATATCTTGAAATTGATAAAATTGCGCTACATAAATGATATTAATTGTTTTTTGTTAGGGGATAGTACTGTGATGATATTTCGTCAATTTGTCGGAAAGTGGAACTGTCAGTTCTACAGTCCCACTTGGCGATAAATTTGGCGATTTTTTAAAATGTCGCTAATTTGACGAAACTGTCGCCAAATGTTCCATAGAAATATAACTATTTAGACGATATTTTTTCTACCAATTTATTTGAAGCAAATGATATCATGTCGCTTAGCAACGGATTTAAATCCAATGTGTTTATGCGGCAGACGATTTTTATTAAATCCTTTCCGATTTGAATAATGAAGATATGTATATAAAATAAATTTCATTGCCATTTCATTTTGGACTGGATAATATCAATTATACTCTTCAGGTTTAAACATTATTATTATTGATATTTTCCGGAATTATTGATTCAGTGATTATTGATATTTTTAAGTTATTACGCCATTGTTTTATTGCGGCAAAAATTGCTGACACACGCATATTGTACGTTGTACGAGTAATTTTCTAGGAATGCACGGGTATATCTTCTAACCTACGAGAATATAAGTAGTACAGGTATATTGGCATATATTTTGACATATATTGGCATATATATTGGAATCAAGTACAGTCTTCTGGTATGAAGATTAAGGGGATTAATTATATATTCAATTTATTACGTCGTCTGTTGTATTTTACCAAAAAACATTTGAGACTCATATTGCAAAACGGGTAATCTTCTACTAATAATCGGACATTATAAGTAGTACGTGTATATCTTCCCATATAATTTTAGCACTTTCATTTTGACATATATTGGAATAAATGACTGTCTTCAGATTTAAAGACTACGGGTTTATTGGTATTTTCAATTTATACATGTAATCTACTAATACAGGTTATATTTTCTAATATTCGCGTATATAATTAGTACGGGTCCCATACAATTTTAACGCTTTTATTTTGCATATATTGATTCAATTCCATATTTTTTTTTATATTTGCTTATATAAGGGGTCCAAGATGTTTTATTCTTCAGATATGTCCATGAAGATAATTTTATATAGCGAGAACAGAGATTCTTAAACTTCTTTTTAGGAGCATTATATTAAATATTTTAACAGAATATTTTGATTAAACATGTCATTTAGTATACTATAAGAATTTGCGCATGATTATGAATTTCAAGTTTCTTTATATTATATACTCCGTACGAAGAACGGGTATGCTGCTAGTATTTATATAAAATCGTTAGAATCTGACTTTTTCCTCTTATATGTAAACAACAGTGCCATCAATTCCCATCAAATTCAATCAGATTTGAATCAGTGTTATAAATACCATGTTCGAAACTAGCTTAGCTTCAATAAATGTTTATGTAAAATCGTTAGAAGTTGACCTTTACCCTTTATATGTAAACAATAGTACCATCAAATGCCATCAAACATAATCTATTGAAAAACACTCATACATCTTATAGGGAGTCAAGTACAGATTGTAACTTACCACAGATTTCATGCGCACTGTACTATTTCTATGAGCACAAAGTTTGATTTTAGATGTAATAGAACATTTTCGTAGAACGCTGATATTTCACGTTTATATTCTTTCTGTTTTGAAGTCCTATTTATTAAAATTTCTCAAGGTACTTCAATGTAAAGTTGAACACTCTGCCAGGCTTAGTTGTTGAACACTTAATACTTATCACTTAATATCTAGTTGTTCTAGTTGTTAATATGAAGTAATCAGCTTGATAACATAGGAATTAGGTTTCGCGATTCGTGATGTCATCGTGCAGAGTAAACTTTGAGAGGAGTGGTTAAAACACAAAATATTTTCACATTATTACAGTTAAAAATTGTTTGTTAATTTTGGATTGGTAATATCTAGGCGTCAACAACTTGCGCAAATATTTTAAATTGCACTGTGCACACAGAATCCAGTAACGTCCAAGGAAATTTAGTGACGTTGCTGGAGTAAGATGACAGTCGCAGTTAACAAGTGTGGTCCCCCTTTAGAACCCGAGAACAAAATGCACGCGTCCTTAATTCCCTTGTCGTCATATGCGCAGAACCAAGTAAAAATAACGAAGTCAGTCATGCCCGGGATAAACACCTCCTAAGATTTCTATTCATGTCTGAGATTAACAAGGTTTAATACTATAAACATGGCTGCACCATTAGATGCCTGGCCAATCAGGACCCGTAACGGCTTTGGTTCTAAGTGACGTAGCAGATCTTCCGGATTTCAATTGGTGCTCCAAAGCTTGCGCATTAGCGTCACCCTAATTTCCGATGTTGTATTTAGATCAGGTTACTTATATACGCTAGGCAGAAACTCACGTCTAAAAATATTGGTAGGTTTACATTTATTTTTTTTTAATTGTCAAGCACTTAATCGTCAAATCATTCGTCTATATTTATCGATGGGATCGTGAATCATTTTACCGTCACATGATGTTGACCTGGCGCACAAGAGGGAACGGAACACACTACCATAGGATACCACTATACCCATATCCGCTGGTATGACTAGAAACCACAACGTTGCAGCAGAGAGAGCACGAGGAAAAGCTTGCCTTAGACCACTCAGACACGGAGTCGGCTTAATGCATTTTGCAATGTTAGCAAAAAATTTTAACAATAAAAAAAGAAGGAGCTATTTCATTTAAAGTTAGTGTAAATCAAAGAAATGAAGTAGGGTATTTCGTAAAAATGTTTTTCTTTATTTATTGTGTCAATAAAAGAGAATAATTTTGATTTTTGTTGGCAACGTAATACTCAGTCAACAGACCTATATTCGACGACTAATTTTATCGTTCTCCATCTAACAGCTATTTAATTTGTACAGAGAAATATTAAAAAATTAAGCAACAGTTGTTTGCATTATTATGTATCAGTTCTTTATCGTTATAATTGCGCATGGTATTGGCAATTTCCTGGAAAAAAATCAGTACAAACCATGAAAACTCAGTATAAAGAGTATACTTTTTTTAAAAGCACCAATAGTAGAGATTAAAGAAGTGGATTTTGTGTGAAATTTTGAAGTTATTCTTAATATTACAATTGGGATAATACGTCTAGTGACTTTTAAAACTAGTTTTCTTATATTACAGCTATAGCCAAACATATTGTTACGAATATGTAAAATGTCTTCACTGGGGGCTTTTTTGAGAACCAGAAGGAGAAAATACCGTTACAAATAGCCGTTCTTATGAAGTGAATACAGGGTTTCCATAGCTGGATTATCGAATCAGGGTTACCAGATTTGGCAATTTATAGAGTATTTGGCGACTTCTCGAATGTACTCGAACCTACTCGAAATAATGAATATTTTTCGAAATATGAGCTTCTACTGGAAGTTTTTAGAGAATTAAAAAGAGACATTACTTAGTTGGAGAGCAATTAACGTAATACTAGCTGGATAGATTTGGCGAAAATGTTGGAGTTTCAAACTGTATACACAGAATTTGCATACTGTTTTTTAATTTGATAATTTTATCTTCGCAGTTAACAAATATTTTTTATTTGTAATAATAATTATCATTAAAATTACTAAGTAGAAGCAAATATTAACTTTTATCTATAACTAATGAGCTACCTGTGCATAATACATCAATGAGGTTACCATGAATTTTTTGAATCCTTGAATTGCCATTATAAGTCGATTATTTATGTTAATTTTATAATGTTTCGTAATTTTCGTATAATTTTTCGTATGCATATAAGCAATCGTACTTTAAGAATTTTTCTTTTTCAGTAATTATATGTCTCTAAAATTCGCATCAGATGTTTGATCGAATAACCTAAGACAACTGGGTGAAAAGTTCCTTGTAACTTCTACCATAGACCTTATATACTAGACCTGTTATTGGGCAATGTTTCCTTTTGTTACAATATTGAGGGAATGCTACCGAACGTCAGAGGCCTCATCACGTGATCTCAAACCCATTCTACTAGTTCAGAGCTCGATTGCGAAAATCTCCGGCTATCGGGGGTGGGGTCCAATTGCTATAGCGCCGTTCAATATGAGCCTGCGAGTATTTGATCACGTGACATGCCATTCTTTGTTGGATAGCAGAAAAAACGCCCTTTAGCTTGTAGGAATTGATGTTGCTAGTTCCGAGCCATGCCCGAACACTTGCTTACAAGATCGACATTATAAGGTTAGAGCAAAAGCTAGCTTCTACTCCGAATTTATAATTCAGGTACAAGTTCCTAGCATCTTCGATCGATGTCTTTGGCAGAAGCAGAGCCGTCAACTGCCACACACTCCACCCCCCTGATGAGAAGCCCGGTCAAATTTTGGCGAGGAGAGGGGCCACCCAGAAAACCCCGCGTGTCCCCATCCGAAACTCAGTCGAGGGGCCGAATAGCCGGGAGGCGTGTCGTACCTCAACGTGCGGCGTCGTGACATCAGTCGTGGTCAATCAGGAAGGGAGTGGTCGGCGCCTCTGGTTCAGTGTGGTGCTGCCATCTCGTGTTGAGATCGTTGGAGAGAGAAGGTTGCGTGCTTGTATGTCCAGGGTCATCATTGTCGGTATTGATGTTGCTAGTCCCAAGCCAGGCCCGAACTCGGGACCTGGCGCTTATAAGACCGACATTATAAGGTTAGAGCAAAAGCTAGCTTCAACTCCGAATTTATAATTCGGGAACAGGTTCCTAGCATCTTCAATCGATGTCTTTGGCAGGAGCAGAGTCGTCTGCTGCCACAAGCTTATCTATACTTGTAAGACCTATGACTTCCACATTGTTACGAGTCAGGTGTTCGCTTACTATAGTCTACAGCAATGCAACAGATAATAATTTTGACCACTTGCAGAATGATATTGTAGCTGTGCGTACGGTATAAATTGTATATACTATCCATTTTTCCCACCTTGGTGGCATTGATTCTGTCACACTTGGCCAGGGAGTGTTCGTCCCGGGCATGACTGACTCAATTTCTTTTACCTGTCTCTGTGCATATGATGTCATGGGGAATAAGAACTCTAGCATTTTGTTCTCGGGCTCTCAAGAGGGACCGAAATTGTTATCTGCGACTGTCATTTTACACCACTGACGTCACTAAATTTGTTTAGACGTCATTGGGTCCTGTGTGCACAGCCCAATTTGAAATCTTTGCGCAAGCTGTCTACGCCTGGATACTGCCACTTCAAAATAAACAAACAATTTATAACTGTAATAATGCGAAAACTTTTTGTGTTTTGGCAACTTCTCTCAACGTTTACTCTGGACCGTGACATCACGAATGACGAAATTTAACCTTAATGACGTCACGCTGACACCTTTATTACTTATTGTGGGGGTAAGTGCCCAACCTAATAGTAAAGAGTTGTGCATTTAGCATTATCTTGCAGCAAAATGTCACGGCACACCAGTTGAGGATCACTACAATAATGAATACCATGCTTAGGACAGGCTCTGTTACTTTAATTGATAGAATGCCCTCATAATAGAAATAGACCTAATCACTAATAAATATGAATGCATAAGGTAGTCGAGTGGAGATTCACAATCCATATATTTATGTACCATAACTTATTTATCGAATTTCTGCACAGTCAAATGTATTCTTATTTCCAATATATATTTACTATTTTCGGCTGTTTTGACTACTAAACGGATCAAATATCCTTTTCTTCGTCTTGCAACATTAAGAGAATATTGTTAAGGACGTTACAAGGGATAACGTTACGGGAATCAATTTGTTCTAAATGCGATTACCGGCTGTTCAGCGCAGAATACTTCGTCCGACTTCACAAAGCCATTAATGGAATGTTCGGGAAAATAAAAGAGAAGGATATTTCTGTTATCTTTTAATACACGTATTGATCACAATATCCATGCAAATGGTATGAAAGAAATATAGATAAAGATGCTTTGTGGAAAGGAGCCAATAAAAAGTGTTCTGTATTTATTGTTCTGCCAGAAATGCAACTATTTATAGCACATTATCAGTGTACTAGTTGTTCTTACGGGATATTCAATAAAAAAATCTGAAAATGCACAATCATGTGCAAATTCCTATATAGTGACATTGCTAATCGAAACATTCTATTAAAATATTTAATTTAATGCTCCCGAAAAGATACTGTAAGAATTTCTGTTCTCGCTATATAAAATTATATTCACAAGCATATGTGAAGAATAAAACATCCTGGTCCCGTTTGTAAACAAATTTAGAAAAACGAATTTTTAATTTTCACAAAACGACAGAGATTATGTAGAAAATAGTAATAAATTATGCAAAGTATTGAATTTTCACCCATTCGGTGTCATTTTGAAGAATTTAGCATCACTTTATCAATTTGGCGACATTTTAAAAAATCGCCAAGTGGGACTGATAGTCCCACTTGGAAACAAATTGGCGAAACATCATCACAATACCAACCCCTAACAAAACACAGTTGATTTGATTTATTTAGCGCAATTTTATTAATTTCAAGATATTTTAATGGATTTAAAAACATCTTTATCAATTTGGCGACATTTTAAAAATTCGCTAAATGTGTTACTAAGTTGGAAGGTTGGACTGACAGACAAATGCTACCGAAATATCATTTCAGTACTGTCTTCTAACAAAACAAAATTAATTTCATTGATTTAGCGTCGTTTTTATCAAATATGAGATTGTATCAATATATTGCAAAATGAAAGCGGTAAAATTGTATGGGAATATACCCATACTACATCTAGTAGATTAGAAGATATGCCCGTATATTAATAAAAAAATCTGATGTGGGCAACACATGACTTTCCTTATATAATGTAATGAATTTACTACTTTTACAATAAAAAAATAGGTTTTTCTTATAGTAGATACTAATATCTTTTCCAAGACATTGAATTTTCGACAATTAGTCGTCATTTTCATTGATTTAGTGTCATTTTTATCCATTTGGCGAGATTTTCGTGAATTTAGCAACATTTCAAAAAGTCGCCAAGTTGGCGACATTCCGCCAAATTCGTCGCCAAAATCTCGCCAAGCGTTATGCACTAACAAATAAGTTATTTTTACAGCAGATAAATGATTATTGGCGTTCAAATACAAAAGTATTACTCAGAGTATCTTTTTCCATGAATGGAACGAGCTAGATCCACGAGAATGATGTCACCAAATTTATCGCATGGTATTACATATGAAAAGTGAACATGTTTATCAATAAGATTTTTTTTTTTTATTTTATATGACTTTTTGATATTTTTTTTTAAATGTACAATATATCGTGAACGGTTCATGTTAGAGTTCTAAAATTTATGTCAATCGTTTCCTAATGAAAAATTACATAAGAAATGTCTATTTGCGCAACTTTATTAGTGGTTTTGATTTTTTGACGATTTTTTCAAAATTTCATTCGAAAATTTAGGGGGATTCTGAACATTTGATTGCGTATAAAAACAATAGGCTTCCAGTGTTTACGGATTGAGATTTTTGTACCAAATTTTGTTAAAATCGGTCCATTCATTCGTCAGTTATCGTCTCCACTGACCCACTGAGACACACACACACACACATACTTTCACACACACACACACATACTTTCACACACACACACACATACTTTCACACACACACACACATACTTTCACACACACACACATACTTTCTCACACACACACACACACACAGACATCACTTCAAAAATGTTTGATTCGTGATCAGGGATGCTTGAAACGTGCTCTCCCGTCGAAAACTCGAAATCGGATTTTCGACCCCGTTACAATACTTTCCTTATACGTTATGTATATAAGGAAAGTAATATACATGGTCTCATTGTGTATGCCATATGTGGTTTCCTATACAGTGGCACAAGAAGTACATAGCTAGCAGCCATAAATCATGAGGTTTGGGCCTGTTTGTTTTCTGTTTTGGCAAAATTTGTAATATTCCGTAAAATCCCTGGGCTCCAAAACAGTGTTTCTTTCATGCATAGCTCCAGGGGAGCGAAGCCCCCTCGGAGACCATCCGGATGCATTTTATGTTACCCTAGTTACATTCCTTATATACATAATGTGAAAGGAAAGTTTTGTGACAAGGTCGAAAATTCGAATTCGAGTTTTCGACGGGAGAGCACGTTTCAAGCATACCTGATCACGAATCAAACATTATTGAGGTGATGTCTGTCTGTGTGTGTGTGTGTCACTGAGTCTGTGGAGACGATATCTCAAGAACGAATTTAGCGATTCGAATGAAATTTGGTACAAAAATCACAATCCATGAATACTGGAAGCCTATTGTTTTTAAACGTAATCGAATGTTCAGAACCCCTCAAAATTTTCGAGTGAAATTTTGAAAAATTCATCAAAAATCAAAACCTTTAATAAAGTTACGCAAATAGACATGTCTTACGTAATTTTCCCTTAGAAAACGATTGCCATAAACTTTAGAACGCTAAAATGAACCGTTCTCGAGATATTGCACATTTTTCAAATAAATGTATCAAAAAATCCCATAAATTAAAGAAAATCATAACTGTTGAGAAATATGTACACTTTTCGTATGTACTATCATGCGATAAATTGGGTGACATCATTCTCGTGGATCTAGCTCGTTCCATTCATGAGAAAAGATTCTTTGAGTAATACTTTTGTATTCGAACGCCAATAGTCATTTAACTGCTATAAAAATTACTTATTTCTTCGTCCATAATGCTTGGCGAGATTTTGGCGACGAATTTAGCGGAATGTCGCCAACTTGGCGACTTTTTGAAATGCTGCCAAATTAACGAAAATCTCTCCAAATGGATAAAAATGACGACTAATTGTCGAAAATTCAATATCTTTGAAATAATATAAGTATCTACTATAAGAAAAAGTCATGTTTTGCCCACATCAAATTTTTTCTATTTATATGGCACAGCATTTAGATATATTTACATAGGGTAAATAGAAAACTTGCCCCCCCCCCCCCCACATAAAATTTCTTTCGCCCCCAGGGCAATAAGTCCTGAAAGAAACACTGCCTAAAAATACCTGGTTGACATAAATTAGCTTTGACAGGGATAACTTTAAAAATATACATGCAAAGTAATTGTCATAATAAATAACAATGTAACATACTTTTGCATAACATGTTTTAAGACTGTTTATTTGCTACTTCGGTTTACTGTATGCAGATAATACTAAAATTGCAAATATTTTCACTTTTACATTTATTTTGCTGATTAAAAAAGAACGAAGTTTTTGTATATGTTACTTTCCCTATATACATAGTATAATATAGAGAAGTATTGCGACGGGGTCGAATATTTGAATTCGAGCTTTCGACTGAAGAACACGCTCCAAGCATCCCTGAACTCGAATCTATCGTTTCTGAGATGATGTATGTGTGTATGTCTGTGTGTAAGTATATGTTTGTAAGTTTGTATGTTTGTGTATGTCAGTGTGTAAGTATGTCTGTGTATAATATGTCTGTATGTAAGTGTATATATGTGTGTAAATATGTATATGTGTATATATGTATGTACATATGTATATGCGTAAATATGTATATGTGTATATATGTATATAAGTGTATATATGTGTGTAAATATGTGTAAGTATATGTGTACGTGTGTATATGTATGTGTGGGAACATTTAGAAAAGGTGGGGAACTTAAAGTTACAATTAATATTTATTATTACTACTACGTTGTATTTGCAATAACTCTCCAATTATTTATCTTTGCGTGAGTTCTGTAAAGGAATATTATTAGAATAATATTAAATCGATTACTCCATTTAAACTTTAACACTAAAACATTTATTAACAACATAAACACTTATTAATTCATTACACAATTAATTATTAGTTTTGCCGGGGGAACATGTGAGACCACCTAACTTGCTTAATATATTTGTTTAGACCTATATATCTTTTTGAGGAACACATAGCTTCAAGTCTGTCTTGGACTTTATTAGCAGCACGTATTTGATGTCGTCCTTATTACTAGCATTAACTCGTGGTGTGATGCATCGACACGTAAATTCGGCGATCATACTGTACTGCTGACTCAAGGCTCGCACTTATTTCATTCTCATAGGCTGTTTGTTCTCTCCACATATCTAGTCGTCGTGCTATATTTTCTAAGTCATCGTTCTTATTGTAATGTCGCACCAGCATCTCTATCTGAGAACAAGTGTCGTTATTAAGTCATCGTCTCCAAGTTATCTTCTAAGTGTACTCCTAGTGTCCTTCTTCGGTCACAGGCTGTGGCTCTCTTTTTTACTCGGGGGTGTCACTCCCCCTTTGTTTTCATTTGCAGCATTGAGTGTGACGCAACAACCACTTTCTTCATTGCTTAATCAATGAACCAATGTCGCTACTTGGCATCCTCGTAAGGGCCCGCTCAGGCCCCTCTGTCTTGACGCTCATAAATTTATAGTTTGCTGTAAACCTCGGCGCAATCCAGACTACAAGTATTGTTCGATGTTTCGGACACAATAAATATCTGGCATAAACCTGTCTCACCAAAACACATGTCAGATCTATATCTGGTATCACAGTATGTATGTGTGTGCGTCCGTGAGATTGTAGAAAAGATATCTCAATAATGAATGGAGCGTTTCAAATGAAATTTAATACAGAATTTATAATCAGTAAATACTAGAAACCTATTGATTTTAAACACAATCGATGTGTTTAAAACACCCCAAAATTTTCGAATGAAATTAAAAAAAAATCAAAAATTCAAAAATAAAAACCTTTAAGGATATTATGTATGCAATCATTTCTTTTGTAATTGTTTTTGTTAGAAAACGATTGACATGAATCTTAAAGCACTAGTATGAACCTTTCTCGAGATATTGCACTTTCTTCACATAAATTTATATTAAAAAATCACATCAAATTAGAACAAGATATTAACTATCGTGAAGTACATGCACATTTCATATGTAATATTATGCACTAAATTCGTTAACATCAGTCTCGTGTATCATGTTCGTTCCATAAACGAGAGAAGATAATTTGTCTAATAGTTTTGTTTTGTGACTCCTAACAATTCGCTAACTGTTTATATACAGGAAATACACTTCTCTCCGTTTGTCTAAAACGCATGGCGATACATTTGAGATACTTGGCGACTTATTTAGGGAAATATCGCCAACATGGCGATATTTTGCTCTAGTTTGGAGGAAATACCGTAAAAATTTCAAAATAATGCTACATTAACGAAAATGATGCCGAATTAATGAAATAATTATTAAAATATTATAATATGTGTACTCTAATTCTTGATCATTGTGCCGTGAATCTTGTAAATTATTTTTTCATCGTGAAAGCAGTAAATTCATTGCATTGTATAAAGTCATGTGCTGCCCATATTAGATATCTTTGTAATGATTTTGCGTTTATATAATTGCCAATCCAAACCCTTAATAATGATGATTATCTTATTAAATTACAGGAAAAGGTGGAAATATATACCTTTTACTTTCTCTGCAATACATTGTAATGTATAGGGAAAGTATTGGAATCGTGTCGAAAATCTAAGCAAGCCAGATATGAACCTATGAATACTAGACGAGAGCCTTTGCTAGTCCGACAAGAACGTAAGCAAGCCAGACATGAACCTATGAAAGCCAGACAAGAACCTAAGCAAGCCAGACAAGAATCTAAACAAGTCAGATACGAATCTATGAGAGCTAGATAATAACCTATGCAAGTCAGACAAGAACCTAAGTACGCCAAATATGAACCTATGAAAGCTATACAAGAATCTGAGCAAGCCAGACAAGGATCTATGCAAGATATATAATATTCTATGCAAGCCGGACAAGAACCTATGCAAGCTAGACAAGAAAGTAAGCAAGCCAAACAAGAACCTATACAAGCCAGACTAGAACCTATGTAAGCCAGACAAGAACTTAAGCAAGCTAGACAAGAACCTATACAAGCCAGACAACAACCTATGCAAGCCAGACAACAACCTATGCAAGCCAGACAAGAGCCCAAGCAAGCCGAAAAAGAAGTTTTTTATATATTTTATGGGATAATTTGAATATTACCTGACATTTTCGAAGCATTTTTGTAAATTTTATCTGCAGTTGAAAAATGTTTGCAAAATTAGGTCTCATAAGGTTCAATGTATTTCACTTTTTCAACCCGGATTCTATCCAAAACTAATTGGGTGATATTATTCATTCACACTCTCATATGTAGTAACCTTACATCTTTCTGGTAGGTCGGACGGTCTGGGTCTCAATAACAGCAACACTCCCATGTGTGGGACGCGGTAGCCCAGTTGTTAGCACGCGGGAATTGCACTCGGTAGGCCCGGGTTCGATTCCCTCCGCTGCCAAAACTGCCGCCGTGATCGCGCGGAGCACGGTTACCTTACGGTAACCTACACAAACAGCTATCTTACATCTTCCTGGTAAGTCGGACGGCCTGGGTCTCAACAACAACAACACTCTCATATGTACCGCAGACCGTCTCAACAACATACTAAAATTTAATTTCGATATAATCATTTTTACGGCAGTTATCGCGAGAACGGACAAAGAGAATGACCAATGTCATAAACACTTTTCAACTATGTTGGAAAGCGTCAATAAAAACAAACAAATTTTCAAAATATGTAAATTTTCTTAACAAAAAAAAAATCGATGCTCTATTAAATATTAAATCAGACACTGAATTTTTTTCAGCCGAGAAAACATATTTTATCCCGAAGATATGCAATAATTATCACAAAAATGGAAGAAGAGGGCACATGCACAAAAACATGCCGATGATAACGCTTAGAGTGATTTAATTACACTCCCAGAGGACATGGCTTAGACGTGGGACACATCTTTCATATCTATCAGTAAGCAGTGGAGAGAACAAACTCCTGAACGTGTTTTTTTCCCCTGCGAGTAATGGCCTCACAGAGAGTCATTAAACGAAAGCGTTATTTAACGAAAGCGTTAGTCGTACGCTGTTCATTGTGGGGCGTGATTGATAACGTCAATACGTGATCGGGGACTATAAATTTTAGTTATAGAATTGTGCCTAAAGGTAATTGTTACTTTATTAATGATAATGTTATAGCCTTGTATTTTACTATATTATATAAGAAGAGTTATTTTCTCTGTTTATATGTCTGCTGGTTATATGAAGCGAAAAAAATAATGATTTTGACAACATATTTTGAGATAAATTTGGATCAATATCACTAAAACACTTTGGAACAACTGGAGATACTTTCAAAGGCGGCGTTTTAAATATGCAAAATAAACTAAACTATCTCGAGAATGGTTTGTCTTAGGGCTATGGGGTTGTTGTTAATGAGACCCAGACCGTCCGACCTACCAGAAAGGTGTAAGGTAACTGTTTGGACGGCCGGGAAGTGCCACCCAATTTAGACCGGAGCGCAGTGGGGGAGGCATCAACAGGGACCGTATCCTCCTTCCCCTACCACCAACCTCTCGGAAGGACTTACGGACCCACATGTTTAACGTGATCGTATTCCGCAGGAACACGGCGGCAGTTATGGCAGCGTGCAAATCCAGCGCGCAAACCACCGGGCTACCGCGCCCGAAATGTGCCAACAGCACACGGTGTTCGCTTGTGGTCACCCACCCAAGTACTAACCGCGCCCGATGCTGCATGACTTCGGTGATCTAACGAGAACCGGTGTTTTCAGCACGGTAGGGCCTTTGGCATAGAGCTATGGGGTTGGTATTTTCCCTTCCGTCGTAAAAAATTGCGTATGACACAAGCATTTAATTGGTAAATATGAGTATACGTAGTCTTTTATTTAAGATTTTGACGATTGTGAGGCCATTTCACAAAAAAGGCAGGTCATTATTTTTTCGAATTGTGCAGAAATCTAATCAGCACCAGGGTGACCCACAATTGACTTATTTAACAAATTCTTCAAAATTTGTTCAATTAGTTTTCAGCTAGACTGGATACAAACATTGCATAGACAGTGTTTCTTTCAGCCATACCTCCGGGGGGATCGAGAACGAGGATTCGCCCCCCCCCACGGACATATTCTATTATTTACTTAGTTTCTATTTATGTGATAAATTTATATATGGAAAATAGAAAACTTGCCGCCCTTAAAATTTCATTCTCCCACCCTCGGCCAAAAAGTCCTGAAAGAAACACTATGCACAGACATGCAGATATACATAGATTCAGACAGATAAACACATACGCATACTGAGATCTTATGCCAAAAATAATTTCTACGTGGTCTACAGTGCCAGAAACGTGCAGATCCGTCGAAAACTCGAGCTGTGATTTTCGACAAGATCCAATCCTTTCCGCATGCATTATAATGTATGGTAAAGAGTGTAAAAATCTACTGTGACACTAAATTTACACTTTTAGTTCAGCTTTCATTTTCATTTGGTAACTGGACTTATTTTCTAAACCGGCGTAGTAAAAATGCGATATACCAAAAATATCTCGAGAACGGCTAGTCCTAGAGTAATGGAGTTATTATTTTGGAGTTATTTACTTACAACTTACTCTTGTCGTCAAAAGTTACGTAGAAAATATGCATTTTATTAATATATTTGAGCACACGTAGCCTTCTATTTTTAGATTAAAAGATTTTTGGGGACCATTTTGCAAAAACTGGAAGGTTTTTTTTTTCTGAATCGTACCAAAATCAAATCAGCAGCAGGTTAACCTATAAATGATTCATCTATTAAATTTTGTGAAATTTTGTCTATTTGTTTTTCAGCTAAAGTGAATGCAGCAATTTTTGCTGGCTCTTTCGCAAAAACAGGCAAGTTTTTTTTTATTCCGAATTATACCAAAATCTAATCAGCAGCAGAGTCAAAGAAGGACTTACCTCTTAAATTTTATGAAATTAGGCCAATTAGTTTTTCAGTTAGAGTGGATACAATAAATAATTCAAATTTTAAAAATCGGTTTTGACGTGTCCCCCCCCCCCCCCTGGGTCTCCGATTGCCAAATTTTGTAGCTCTCCGACGCACGGTCGCTGAACCTATAGTGTATAAGACAGACAGACAGACACACAGACATTGCCTTTGATTATATAGATTTTGACGATTTTGGGGCCATTTCACAAAAATGGCAGGTTATTATTTTTTCGAAATGTACAGAAATCTAATAAGCAACAGGGTAACCCTGAAGTAATTCATTTAACACATTTTGTTCAATTAGTTTTCAGCTAGACTGGATACAAACATTGCACAGACAGTTTCTTTCAGCCATACCTCCGGGGGGGATGCCCTCGGGAACGAGGATTCGTCCCCCTATCTGCACAGATAGGCAGATAGACAGACAGGCAGACATTACACACACACACAGACGTCACGCTAAAAATAGTTTTTTTTTAGTTATAGAGGTCTCGAAACTTGAAGATCCGTCGAAAACTCGAGTTGCGATTTTTGACACGATTCTAATACTTTCCCTATATATTACCACGTATTGCAGGAAAAAGTAAAAACATTGTCCATTTATATTTGGTATTTTTTTTTTATAAATGGCCCACAAACACACTTTCCTTTACTAAAATTAAAACCGCATCATCTGCGTAATTATAACACGTGAGCTTAATGAAGTTCTAGCTCTCTTAATTTTGACACTCAATATTTTCCTAAATTCACACATGGAAATGTAACACAAAAACCACAGAAGTTTCAAAATGAAGGTTCTTAATGAAAATTCTGCCAGTTTTAATTAAAGTTAGGTTTGTTTCATTATAAACTTTTAATTAAAACTCGGATATTTTTTTAGGGTGCTTTGAGTACAGCGTGCTTGTGACGAAAATTATTTGATTTCTAGCAAAAACACACACACATACTCACCCAACTTTTATGTTACATCACAGTTCATTTTACGCTAAAATTGGATTTGTATTCATAAAATGAACCCAAAACTTTATTTTTTTTGCAGGAATAATATTTTATGGTAAGGGTATACGCCCCAAATCGGAATATTACAAAAGATGTAAACTCTTTGGATTATTACATCTCTGATTCTAACAAAGAAAAATCTAGACGATTTACATTTATTTTAAGGGTAGCATTTATAAATATGCAAACGTAATATAAATATTTTAATATTTTGCTGAAAAATAGTGCAGTATTAGAGAGAAAGTGGGCGTTCTACCTCAGTAGGAGCAATTGAGCAAAATTGTTCCTGCCGATGACGTCATAGACCATTGACTCATTGAGGAAGAGGAGGAGGAAGTGTTAGAAAGCAGGTGAACTTTGACCAATGACGTCATCATGTGAACTATGAGCCGATGACATCATCATGTGAACTAGAGCTCCTATTCTATAGGCTGACTTATCAAGCATATTGAAGCCCAATAATATTTCTGTAAATACATGGGTTACCATATTTTTCGATTTAACACGTGCTCCAAATATTGATTTTTACAGGTATTTGATAATGTTGACAAATTTACAATTGAATTATATTTCTATAAATATGAATTAGATTGGAGTAGCATTTGTAATTATTCGACACTTATTAACAAGAATCAAAAATATGGTTCTCACTCTATAAGCAAATTAACAAATAGATGAACATTTGTTTTTCTTCTTATTTTTTTTTTTTTTTTTGCAAAAATCGGTCTTATTAAAATTTATGAAATATTTTGATGTATATTTCTATTTTACATCTGTTACAGTTCTAACATTATATAGAATAAAATATGGTCTTATTATGAGTTCAGAAAGACCTTAAATTATTTGAAATACCTGTACTAAATAATGAAAAGTTGTTTTTGAAATATATATTTATGATGATACATAGTAGAGTGTGAATTGCCCAGGGGGTCACTTTAAAATTAAAATATGTATTTAATTTTAAAGGTACTAAAATTTTAAAGAAGGGCAATTTTGTTATAAACCTGTGGATGTATAGATTAGATAAATACAGCATTTAAAATCTTAATAATAATCTTAATAATAATTATATAAATATGTATTGTAAACGATATATTTTTTATGCCTAGTACAAAAGAATTGAAGTACATTAAAAGATAATATTGAGAAAATCTTCTGAACTGGATCCTCTAAACATAGCGCCAATGTTTACATCAAATGACTAGCACCAATCATCGTCTTGACAATGAAAATATCAGTGGTATTCCAAAGTAAATTGAATCATTCAGACATAATTTCTATCAGTTTTTAGTAAAAAATCCTATTTGATCATTCATTATCTTTTCTGATAAATGCACTTCGATTTATTTAGTATTTTAGCTTATGTTTACATAATTATTATAATATGGTAAGATTTCCACTTGGCGACAGTTTGCTAATAGTTGTATATAGAGGAACCTTACTCCTGCCTATGACGTGATAGACCATTAACTCATTGAGGAAGAGGAGGAGGAAGTGTTAGAAAGCAGGTGAGCTTTGACCGATGACGCCATCATGTGAACTTTGAGCCGGTGACGTCATCAAGTGAACTTTGGACTGATGATGTAATGTGAACTTTGACTGTATCAATATTGGAACGGTGACGTAATATAATATTGAATATAAAAATGAAAAATGCCAAAAAAAAAAAGTTTCGTGTTTCTTTGGTTATATTGCTTTCACTAGAAATATATTTTAAATTATAAAAATAGAGAGATGCAATAAATAAGCGACAAAAATGTTCAGCAGCAAAACCTGTTCTTAGATTAATAATTTGCTTTTGCAAAGCTCTTATACAATCGTCCTGCCAAGTTGAGGAAGATTAAAATATTTCTATTTTTTAAATCTGTAATGCTTACAACTCGAAAATTAAAAGTCCTGGAATTGAGCAGCAGCCTTTTGGAAGCTATGTAAGGATACGTAATTATATTTCGGACTGGTTTCTTAATTTTTGAAATATAGTGGTTATAATTTATATATTTTAAAATATCGAATGATTTTGAAAACCGGTTATAATTTCGATTTTTTCATAATTTGGAATTTCTTTGAAAGGTGTTCTAATTTTACAAGGCATTCAACTAATCGCTTAACAATTGCTGAAATAACAACACAGCAAATAAATACAGCAAAAATACAGAAATTAACTGGCTTACTAGTTTCGGCTTACTAGTACTGGCTTACTAGTTCTGACAGGAAGCGCGATCTCAAGTCAAGTTGCCGATTTGACTCGAGTAAACCAAGTAGCAATTTTTGTCTGTTTTAAAGACAAAGGGTGTTACTTGTTTTTGAAACTATTAGACCGATTTATTTATGAAATTATGCCGTACGAAGTTTTATTTATTACTAGCAATATGCTCGTTCTTCGGAATATGCATTTTAAATGACTTTAGCATTCACAATCATGTGCAAATTCCTATAGCATACTAAATGACATTATTATGCAAAACATTCTAGCAAAATATTTAAATTAATGCTCCTAAAAATAAGTTTAAGAATATATGTTCTCTTTATACAAATTTATCTGCACAAGCAGATCTGAAGAATTAAACATCTTGGTCCAGTTTGTAAACAAATTTACAAAAAATATAAAATTGAATCAATATATGCCAAAGTGAAAGCGATAAAATGGTTTGGGGGAGATATACCCGTTCTACTTATATCATCGCATATTAGAAGATATTCCCTTGCATTAGTAGAAGATTACCCGTACTACAATATATGCGAATCAAATCTTTTTCACCAAGATAAAAGATGACGTAAGAAATTCAAAATATCAGTAAATCCCGTAATCTTTAAACCTGAAGGTCGTAATTGATATAATACAGTCAAATATACAATTTCGTCAAAATATTATATACATTTCTTTATTGTCGGAAAAGATTTAATAAAAATCGCTTGCTGCATAAATACATTGGATTTAAATCCGTCGCTAAGCGACATGATATCATTTTCTTCAAATGCATTTGCGGAAAAGATATCGTCTGTATAATGCTATCTCTATGGAATGTTTAACTGTGCATTTTCCTTTTGTAAATATCTAGACAACTTTTGATCCCAGAAACTCGAAAAAGGACGGAATTTTAAGGAGGGCTATTCCAGGACACTCATAAAATTTCATGAAATTCGGTGCAACCGTTCTCCCGTGATAATGACACAAACATACATACATGCAAACGGACAGACTAATTTTCAATTTTATTTATATAGATGTTAACAAGATGTTATTCACGCAAAAGCATTTCATTTTCACCGGACAAAGACTACCTCTGATATTTACGCGCGTCGAAAGTGAAATTGCAACACCATGAAGGAATGAATGTAGCCCTATGCAAATCAGAGAGAGTCATATGCAAATGATTAAGTTTTCGTGCATATCGGGTTACGTGACAGCCAGTTTCTGGTGGTAAAGACCAACAGACCGTAAATGCTATCAGCGACGTATTGCAGCAGACGAACTTTCAAAAAAGGTAAGCGATGCCTCGAAGACGTCAGTGAGCTGTAAAAGGCAGTTAAAGCCTGGGGAACTAAACCGTATCCTGGAGCTGCCTTACGTTGGTTTATTGATGTGTGCAATTGCCACGCAAGATGGGCACGACGTGAGAAGCATCTAGCTATGTGTGACACGATGGACGCAGGAACATCAGATACACACCGAAGAGGGGGTGGATCAAACAGGTGCACGGCAGAGCGCACAGAAAGGTATATGCGTCGAGTTCCTTTTGTAACGGCAAGTGACATCCGAAACAGCCTGCCACCATTAACGGTTGCACCTGCGTGCGTTCAAACCATTCGCAACAGGTTGCATGAAGTACAGCTGCGTGCACGGCGCCAGCCACTGGCGTGCAATTAAGCGCTCGACACAGGGATGCACGTCTGGAGTGGTGTCGTCGTCATCGCAACTGGACCAATGAATAGCATCGGGTATTTTTACGGATGCATCTCGCTTCTGCCTGTAGAGGGATGACAGCCGTCAACGGGTGTGATGGTTCCCCAGGGAACGCCACTTGCCAGCCCATATCGCCGAGCGTGACACCGGCTCCACACCGGGCATCGTGGTTTAGGGCGGTATCATATTGGATTAGCGGCCAGCTCTGGTGCATATTGATGATAATCTGACAGCGGATCGATACGTCACACCAGTTATGATGCCTGTGGTTCGGCCACTGGTACAGGGCGTCCCCGGCACGGTGTTCCAGCAAGTCAATGCCACAACGCACACCGCACGGCAAACTCTCAACTACCTGAACGGAATTCACACCATTTCCTGGCCGGTAGCCTCGCTGGATCTCTCTCCCGTTGAACTCGTGTGTGCCTTCATTGGACGTCAGGTGCACCGGGGACCACCAGTACATAATGTAGACGGACTACGTGCCGCAAAGGACGCTGCTTGTCAAGAATTACCTCAGGCAATCATTAATAGTCTCATCGATAGTATGCTTCACCGTTTAACGACCTGTATAGCTGCTCGTGGGGGCCATATTATTTACTGAAAAACCATATTTATTTATCAAAACTTTGGTTGTCCTTTTAATTATTTGTATATGAATCTCTCTACTCCCGGTGCTGTGATTTGCATGTGGCTACGGCATTCCTTCATGGTGTTACAATTGACGAGTGTATATTTTAACTTTCTTTCCAATATAGAGTATATGCAGAGGAAAAAAAACGTCAAAGGGGTCATAATGTAGAACCTCGAATTACGATAGGTCTAAACGTTTTGAGCATCATAAGGTCAAACATTTCTCCATGCGTTTGTTTATCTGTGGAAACGATAACTCTCGAGCAAATTGAATGGAATTTGGCACACATCTTACAATCAATAATTGTCAGAGGTCTATTCATTTCTCGGGATCTCGAATAGGAGGAAGATCTTTAATTCTTCGAAAATCGAAAAAAAATATTTAAAAAATAATGTTAGAATGTTTTACAAAATTAGTTGTATTTTATGCATATTTTTTTTCACATAAGAGCCCAACTATTTTCCAAAACTCCGTTTAAGTAATAAAATATTTAGGTTCCTAAAACACTTTTCCTTACAAATCTGCAAACTTTATTTTATATCCGATCATCAGTATTAAAATCAGAAGTATTTTTACTTTCCTTATATACATAATGTATAAGGAAAGTATTGTGACGGGGTCGAAAATTCGAATTCGAGTTATCGGCGGGAGAGCACGTTTCAAGCATCCCTGATCACAAATCAAACATTTTTGAAGTGATGTCTGTGTGTGTGTGTGTGAAAGTAAGTATGTGTGTGTGTGAGTGTCAGTGAGACTGTGGAGACGATAACTGACATACGAATTGACCGATTTGAACGAAATTTGGTACAAAAATCACAGTCTATAAACACTGGAAGCTTATTGTTTTTATACGCAATCGAATGTTCAGAACCCTCCTAAATTTTCGAGTAAAATTTTGAAGAAATCGTCAAAAAATCAAAACCGCTAATAAAATGACGCCAATAGACATTTCTTATGCAATTTTTCATTAGAAAACGATTGAAATAAATTTTAGAACACTAACATGAACCGTTCTCGAGATATTGCACATTTTTCAAAAAAATTATCAAAAAGTTATATAAAATAAAAAAAAAATATTTCCTATTGAGAAACATGTTCACTTTTCATATGTAATACCATGCGATAAATTGGGTGACATCATTCTCGTGGATCTAGCTCGTTCCATTCATGAAAAAGGATACGTTGAGTAATACTTTTGTATTTGAACGCCAATAGTCATTTATCTGCTGTAAGAATAACTTATTTCTCCGTCCATAACGCTTGGCGAGATCTTGGCGACAAATTTGGCGGAATGTCGCCAACTTGGCGACATTCTTACTTGTTGCCAAATTAATAAAAATCTCGCCAAATTGATAAAAATGACGCTAAATCCATGAAAATGACGACTCATTGAAGAGAATTCAATATCTTGGAAAGGATATAAGTATCTACTATAAGAATAACATTTCTTTTAACTGTAAAAGTAGTCAATTAATTGCATTATATAAGGAAAGTCATGTCTTGCCCACATCAGATTTTTTTTAAAGAGTATCCCTTATTATACGTAGATTCAATGTCTCTCTTTCGATTTATTCAAAATTATCTTTTATTGTAAAAAAAAATATATATATATTAATAATAAAAAAATATATAAATAAAAGAAAGAAAAAAAAAACTCTTTATTTATTTGAAAATTTCCAAATCGCGCTTATCAGTAATCTTGTTGTGT
Organism: Amaurobius ferox; assembly: GCA_951213105.1. Lineage (NCBI taxonomy): Eukaryota > Metazoa > Arthropoda > Arachnida > Araneae > Amaurobiidae > Amaurobius > Amaurobius ferox. The sequence goes on along the minus strand of OX578154.1, from coordinate 11,918,449 downwards.
GAAAGCCCCAGGCCTGCTAAACCTCAATGTATGTGTTTCATTGCCAGCAATAATAACACCAATATAAATGAAATTACTAACGGTATCAATCTATTCCGGAGTCATAAAACAGTCTCTTTCTCCTGGAAATGAAACAGAATCAACAGACGATATATTTTCGTAGGTGAAATAAACATGTAATAGTTCAATCAAGCGTCTGTAATGATTACCATTGAAAATAAGAATTTATGATTAATAAAGAAATTTATTCATGGTCAATTGACTTATGTAGCGTAAGATATATGCTAAAACTATATAAATGAAATTGAAACTCCACCCGTTTGTCTCCTCATCAAGGGAGAACTGCTGTACCGAATTTCATCACATTTAAGTGGGTAGCCTTGGTAAAGTCCACTTAACATTTTTTAGGTTTCCGTCTGTCTTTCGTCTTTCAGCCTGTTGGTCTTCATGTCTTTCTGATAACTTTCTTATTTTGAGCGTGACCTAATCATTATGCGAACCTCCAGAAAAAAGGGGCCCAGTTATTTGAGTACCCAAACCAACATGACTTAATCTTTTTTATCTACAATTTACGCAATTCAAAATCGTATGACATGACAAGATCGTTGTTTGAACCTCTATCTCTAAAACTATGAAAACTAAACGGGCAGTCGACAAAAGCAAGAGCAGATATTCAGCACTGTGAGCTGCTGCTTTTAACATGACCAACAGTATGCTGCCTGCTCAATGGCCATAAATGAAATACTCTCTTTATTTTTTATCCTAATAAAAAGATCAGAAACGTGTAAAGAACCTTAATGGAATGGAACCATCACTGAACTTTGTACTCTATGGTTGCCCTACTGGGATAGAACCACAAGTTCATATCGTTGAGGTGGATTCTGCATTTTCACCATCTAATGTCAGTTTGAAGAACTGCCAATCTGACTAACCATCTACTGCTAATTTTACTTCAGGTTAGTCTCCTGTTGCCATTTTTTCTCCTACAAGTTAATCTTATGTTGCTATTTTCATCCTTCCGGCTAGTCTCCTGCTGCTATTATGTACCCTACAAGTTAATCTACTGTTGCTATTTTTATCCTTCAGGTTAGTCTCTTGCTGCTATTTTTTATCCTACAAGTTAATCTTTTGTAGCTATTTTTATCCTTCAGGTTAGTTTCTTGCTGCTATTTTTTATCCTACAAGTTAATCTTCTGTTGCTATTTTTATCCTTCAGATTAGTCTCCTACTGCTATTTTTTTATCTTACAAGTTAATATTCTCTTGCTATTTTTATCCTTCAGGTTAGTCTCCTGCTGCTATTTTTTATCCAACAAGTTAATCTTCTGTTGCCATTTTTATCCTTCAGGTTAGTCTCCTGCTATTTTTATCCCCAAAGTTAGCTTCCTGTGTGGACTTCGACCTTCGGATTTGAAATTGGCGCTTAATATACCAGAGTTCACTGAATCTGGGCTTGTCGTTTTCCTGTTGCTATTTTTATCCTTCAGATAAGTCTCCTGCTGCTATTTTGTATCCTACAAGTTAATCTTCTGTTGCCATTTTTATCCTTCAGGTTAGTCTCCTGCTATTTTTATCCCCAAAGTTAGCTTCCTGTGTGGACTTCGACCTTCGGAGTTGAAATTGGCGCTTAATATACAAGAGTTCACTGAATCTGGGCTTGTCGCTTTCCTGTTGCTATTTTTATCCTTCAGATAAGTATCCTGCTGCTATTTTTTATCCTACAAGTTAGTCTTCTGTTGCGACTTTTATCCTTCATGTTAGTCTCCTGCTGCTATTTTTCATCCTACATGTTAATCTTCTGTTGCTATTTTTATCCTTCAGATTAGTCTCCTACTGCTATTTTTTATCCTACAAGTTAATCTTTTGTTGCTATTTTTATCCTTCAGGTTATTTTCTTGCTGCTATTTTTTATCCTACAAGTTAATCTTCTGTTGCTATTTTTATCCTTCAGATTAGTCTCCTACTGCTATTTTTTATCTTACAAGTTAATCTTCTCTTGCTATTTTTATCCTTCAGGTTAGTCTCCTGCTGCTATTTTTTATCCAACAAGTTAATCTTCTGTTGCCATTTTTATCCTTCAAGTTAGTCTCCAGCTATTTTTATCCCCAAAGTTAGCTTCCTGTGTGGACTTCGACCTTCGGATTTGAAATTAGCGCTTAATATATACCAGAGTTCACTGAATCTGGGCTTGTCGTTTTCCTGTTGCTATTTTTATCCTTCAGATAAGTCTCCTGCTGCTATTTTTTATCCTACAAGTTAATCTTCTGTTGCCATTTTTATCCTTCAGGTTAGTCTCCTGCTATTTTTATCCCCAAAGTTAGCTTCCTGTGTGGACTTCGACCTTCGGATTTGAAATTGGCGCTTAATATACAAGAGTTCACTGAATCTGGGCTTGTCGCTTTCCTGTTGCTCTTTTTATCCTTCAGATAAGTATCCTGCTGCTATTTTTTATCCTACAAGTTAGTCTTCTGTTGCGACTTTTATCCTTCATGTTAGTCTCCTGCTGCTATTTTTCATCCTACATGTTAATCTTCTGTTGCTATTTTTATCCTTCAGATTAGTCTCCTACTGCTATTTTTTATCCTACAAGTTAATCTTTTGTTGCTATTTTTATCCTTCAGGTTATTTTCTTGCTGCTATTTTTTATCCTACAAGTTAATCTTCTGTTGCTATTTTTATCCTTCAGATTAGTCTCCTACTGCTATTTTTTATCTTACAAGTTAATCTTCTCTTGCTATTTTTATCCTTCAGGTTAGTCTCCTGCTGCTATTTTTTATCCAACAAGTTAATCTTCTGTTGCCATTTTTATCCTTCAAGTTAGTCTCCAGCTATTTTTATCCCCAAAGTTAGCTTCCTGTGTGGACTTCGACCTTCGGATTTGAAATTAGCGCTTAATATATACCAGAGTTCACTGAATCTGGGCTTGTCGTTTTCCTGTTGCTATTTTTATCCTTCAGATAAGTCTCCTGCTGCTATTTTTTATCCTACAAGTTAATCTTCTGTTGCCATTTTTATCCTTCAGGTTAGTCTCCTGCTATTTTTATCCCCAAAGTTAGCTTCCTGTGTGGACTTCGACCTTCGGATTTGAAATTGGCGCTTAATATACTAGAGTTCACTTAATCTGGGCTTGTCGTTTTCCTGTTGCTATTTTTATTCTACAGATAAGTCTCCTGCTGCTATTTTTTATCCTACAAGTTAGTCTTCTGTTGCGACTTTTATCCTTCATGTTAGTCTCCTGCTGCTATTTTTCATCCTACATGTTAATCTTCTGTTGCTATTTTTATCCTTCAGATTATTCTCCTACTGCTATTTTTTATCCTACAAGTTAATCTTTTGTTACTATTTTTATCCTTCAGATTATTTTCTTGCTGCTATTTTTTATCCTACAAGTTAATCTTCTGTTGCTATTTTTATCCTTCAGATTAGTCTCCTACTGCTATTTTTTATCTTACAAGTTAATCTTCTCTTGCTATTTTTATCCTTCAGGTTAGTCTCCTGCTGCTATTTTTTATCCAACAAGTTAATCTTCTGTTGCCATTTTTATCCTTCAAGTTAGTCTCCAGCTATTTTTATCCCCAAAGGTAGCTTCCTGTGTGGACTTCGACCTTCGGATTTGAAATTGGCGCTTAATATACCAGAGTTCACTGAATCTGGGCTTGTCGTTTTCCTGTTGCGATTTTTATCCTTCAGATAAGTCTCCTGCTGCTATTTTTTATCCTACAAGTTAATCTTCTGTTGCCATTTTTATCCTTCAGGTTAGCCTCCTGCTATTTTTATCCCCAAAGTTAGCTTCCTGTGTGGACTTCGACCTTCGGATTTGAAATTGGCGCTTAATATACTAGAGTTCACTGAATCTGGGCTTGTCGTTTTCCTGTTGCTATTTTTATCCTTCAGATAAGTCTCCTGCTGCTATTTTTTATCCTACAAGTTAATCTTCTGTTGCCATTTTTATCCTTCAGGTTAATCTCCTGCTATTTTTATCCCCAAATTTAGCTTCCTGTGTGGACTTCGACCTTCGGATTTGAAATTGGCGCTTAATATACCAGAGTTCACTGAATCTGGGCTTGTCGTTTTCCTGTTGGTATTTTTATCCTTCAGATAAGTCTCCTGCTGCTATTTTTTATCCTACAAGTTAGTCTTCTGTTGCGACTTTTATCCTTCATGCCTTCATGTTAGTCTCCTGCTGCTATTTTTTATCCTACATGTTAATCTTCTGTTGCTATTTTTATCCTTCAGATTAGTCTCCTACTGCTATTTTTTATCCTACAAGTTAATCTTTTGTTGCTATTTTTATCCTTCAGGTTAGTTTCTTGCTGCTATTTTTTATCCTACAAGTTAATCTTCTGTTGCTATTTTTATCCTTCAGATTAGTCTCCTACTGCTATTTTTTTATCTTACAAGTTAATCTTCTCTTGCTATTTTTATCCTTCAGATTAGTCTCCTGCTGCTATTTTTTATCCAACAAGTTAATCTTCTGTTGCCATTTTTATCCTTCAGGTTAGTCTCCTGCCATTTTTATCCCCAAAGTTAGCTTCCTGTGTGGACTTCGACCTTCGGATTTGAAATTGGCGCTTAATATACCAGAGTTCACTGAATCTGGGCTTGTCGTTTTCCTGTTGCTATTTTTATCCTTCAGATAAGTCTCCTGCTGCTATTTTTTATCCTACAAGTTAATCTTCTGTTGCTATTTTTATCCTCCATGTTAGTCTCCTGCTGCTATTTTTATCCTACAAGTTAATCTTCTGTTGCTGTTTTTATCCTTCAGGTTAGTCTCCTGCTGCTATTTTTATCCCCAAAGTTAGCTTCCGGCTTGGTCTTCGACCTCCGGATTTGAAATCGGAGGTAAATATACCAGAGTCCAGTTTGGGCTTGTCTTTCTAAGGTCACATTCAAACCTCCAGCATCTTTGCACTAACCTACAGGGTTAATTTGTCTGGGTGTTACTGTAAAGATCTTTGCTGTTCCAACCGGGAATCTAACCACCGATCTTCGTATTGGCGAGTTGGCACTCTACCTTCAAGTTATTGGGACGGAATTGCAAGCTCTTATTGTTAGAGCGGACACTACAAACGTAATCCACAAAAAAAATCTATTGCTGAATTGTAAAATTGTTATTATCTGCATGAATAAAATTGTAAGTTGTGCTTTTGTCTGTATGTTTTTACTTTCCCTGCAATACATGGTAATGTATAGAGAAAGTATCGGAATCGTGTCGAAAATCGCAACTGGGGTGTTTCTCGGATCTACACATTTTGAGATCTCTAGAACATGAAAAAACTATTTTTAGCGTGGCGTCTGTGTGTGTGTCCGTGTGTTTGTATGCTTGTTCAATGTATGTATTCACTCTAACTCAATGGACCAAATTTCATAAACTTTGGTGGATAAGTTACACTTGGGTTACCTACCGTGGTGCTGATCAGATTTGGGTACAATTCGGGTAGAAAGATTATTTTGGCGAAATAGCCCTCAAATATCGCCAAAATCTAAAATACAAGACTACATATGCGCAAATGCATCAACTAAGTGCTTATTTTAAATGAAGTCATAACGACGAAAAGAATAAGATCAATTCTATTACTCCAGGACTAGCCGTACTAGAAATATTTTTTTTTTTTGTTTTTTTTTTTTGCAATAAATAAAGTTGAATTAAAAGTGTCATTTCGGTGTAATTTCAATTAATTATTCGTGATATTTAGTGCAATTAAACTCAGTTTAATGAGTCATTAATGACCTAAAGAGAAAATTAATTTTAGTCTGTACGAAAAGTCATGTGCTCTTTGCATCAGATGTTTTTACTTTCCTTACATACATAATGTATAAAGAAAGTATTGTGACGGGGTCGAAAATTCGAATTCGAGTTTTCGACGGGAGATCACGTTTCAAGCACCCCTGATCACGAATCAAACATTTTTGAGGTGATGTCTGTGTGTGTGTGTGTATATGTGAGAGTATATGAGTGTGTGTGTGTGTGTCAGTGAGTCTTTGGAGACAATAACTGACGAACAAATGAACCGATTCGAACGAAATTTGGTACAAAAATCACAATCCGTGAATACTGGAAGTCTATTGTTTTTAAACGTAATCGAATGTTCAGAACCCCCCTAAATTGTCGAGTGAAATTTTGAAAAAATCACCAAGAAAATCAAAACCTTCAATAAAGTTACGCAAATAGACATTTTTAATGTAAAATTTCCTTAGAAAACGATTGACATAAACTTTAGAACGTTAGCATGAACCGTTATCGAGATATTGCACATTTTTAAAATAAATTTATCAAAAATTCCAATAAATTAAAAAAAAAAAAAAAATATATTAACTGTTGAGAAATATGTTCGCTTTTCAGATAATATCATGCGATAAATTGGGTGACATCATTCTCGTGGATCTAGCTCGTTCCATTCATGAGAAAAGATGCTCTGAGTAATACTTTTGTATTTGAAGGCCAATAGTTATTTATCTGCTATAAGAATAACTTATTTCTCCATCCACAACGCTTGGCGAGATTTTGGCGCCAAATATGGCGGAATGCCACCAATTTGGCGACTTTTTTAAATGTTGCCATATTAACGGAAATCTCGCCAAATGGATAAAAACGACACTAAATCAGTGATCCAACTTGTTACTCTAAGTCCTCTGGACGAGTCGGACGGTCTGGGTCTTCAACACTAAATCAGTGAAAATGACGACTAATTGACGAAAATTCAATTTATTGGAAAGAATATAAATAGCTACTCTAAGAAAAACCTATTTTTTTTATTATAAAAATAGTAAATCCATTGCATTATATAAAGAAAGTCATGTCTTGCCCACATCAGATTTTTTCTATCAGTACGGTGTCATTCACTTTCCTTTTTGTGAGAATTATCATATAATTTCCAAACGAAAATTTCCAAACATTAAATGACCACCACAAATTTTTAAATAAGTTTCTTTACATTAAATATCCCAAACAAAAAGCAGGTAGATATAAATATAGCAAACGCAATATGAAGATTTTAAAATTTGCTTCAGAAGGTTCTATGTCCTCCTAAGTTTCTGCCCATTCATATTTTGAAAAGCAATGTCATTTCTCATTTAATTGCTTCGCATTTTTCAATAATCATGCCGGTATACAGGTATACAGATGATATGTGATAAGCCATTTTATCACCACCCTCCAACCATAAATTACCTCCCCCCTTTTAAACCCCCCTTTTCATTTTAAGCTTTATAACCCCCATTCGTACTGACTGCACACTTTACGCTGAAATACAGCGATCGTTCTAAATCATTCATTTTTGCAATAGGACACGTTTAGAGTAAAAACCTTCTAATTTACGATCCTTTCGAATCCTCGGAAAGAGGAAGAAAAATAATGCAAAGAGAAGAGTGGATTTTTAATGGGTGTGATGTTGTATGAGTGTGATTTTTAACGATTGTAGAAAATTTTTAATTTGAGTTAAATTTTACACCCCTATAAAATATACTTATAATATAAATAAATAGTCGTAAATTTATTAGATTTAAATGCAAATGCTAAGATAATAATAATAATAATAATAATAATAATAATAATAATTTTAATTATAATAATAATATTTATCGGAGATGAAGAAAAAAACTGTTTTTAAATTACGTTTCTTACTCTTCTTTGAAAGGGATAAAAATAATAAATTAAATAATAACTAATAAAAATATTTCAAATAATTGAATTTTTTTCAATTTATCTTTCAGCTTTATTGAAGATAATATTTCTTTCTTAATAATAAACATTGATGGTGAATCTGAAAGTAAATCGGAACTTATTAAGACAATTACACTGGAACCAGACACAAAGACTAAGATAAAAGCTGGTATTTTTCACTAATGCAGACATGCTGATCCTGAATATGAACTAAAAAAAATCGCTATAATATAGAAGACTATAATATAGCAGATAAATTATCAGATTTATATAAAAATGCTAAAATAATAATAATAATAATAATAATAAGAAGAAGAAGAATCGTCAATGAAAAACAAAAATTTTATTATTTTTTATTAAATTGCCTTTCTGAATCTTATTTGTAAAAAAATAGAAATATTTCAGTTGAATTTTTTCTTTTCAATTGTTCTTTCTGCTGTTTTGAAAATGCTTACTTCTCAATGATAAATAATTAATTATAAGCAATTTTTAACAATAAACAATTAATTTTTTTCTTAATAATTCTTGATGATGAATCTAAATGTAAACCGAAGCTTGTTAAGCCAATTACACTGCTACCAGTCACAACGATCTTGAGACAAAAGCTGATACTTTTCACTCATGCAGACATGCTGATGCCGAATGAAATGAAAAAAAAAATCATGTATTGTCTCTAATTTTCAAAGTACCAAGAGGAGAGGTAATCAGTGGAAACTAGAGCCAATCTGGTGTTTTAACGCCCAATTTCATATTCAACAAACGAAACAACATAAAGGTATTTTAGTAACAGAGACTCACATTAAGTCAAAATTTGAGACTCACATTAAGTCAAAATTTGTTGCCCAGTACTATTTAAAATTAGATTGTGATTAACTTGTGATGCAGCTTGTGATTTTTTTCCCCAATGGACACTGTTTTCCATCTATTCAAAATTGAGTTTGAGCCCCTAGCTATTAGAGGTACCCGAGCCAGGGCCTCACCTTGGTCCATTGCGTAAAACGGTGTTTGGAATTTATTTTGGAAATATTCAAAACCTACAGGGTTGCAACCTACAGGGTTGATTTGTTCGGGTGCCATTCTTAAAAATTCCTTCTTTGATCACCCCTTTCTTGCAATACATGTGTTTGGGTGTCCGGCGACGCCATCATTTTTCGTTGCCCATATTTGGTCATTGGACCTTGTCTTTTCTTATGCTTGGGCGCCATTGTAAAGAACCTTGCTGCCTCAACAGGCAATCCAACCACGAATATCTTCTAGCTGCTGCTCTGTCGTTGAGCTACTGGGTCGGGATTACAAGTGAGTTACATGTCTGAGTGAATTACAAGTTTATTTGGAAGTGTCGCGTGGTCTCAATGAAATTTTTTTTATGTATTTTATGACATAATTTGAATATTTTCTAACATTTTCGAAGCAATTTGTGAATTTTAACTTCGCTTAAAAAATGTTTGGAAAATGAGGTCCCATGGGGTTCAATGTCGTTTTTTTAACCCGGATTCAATTAAAAACTGATTGGGGGATATTATTCTTTTACATTCCCATATGTCCCACAGACCGTCTCAACAACATACTGAAATTTCATTTTGATAAAGTCATTTTTACGGCAGTTATTGAGCGAACGGGCGGACAGACAGACAGACAGAATGGCCAAAGTGATAAACACTTTTCAACTATGTTGTAAAGTGTTAGAAAAGCCTGTTTCCAAACAATGTGTCAGCATTCGTAAACTATATGAACTAACTACATTTTTTTAGCAAAGGAAGAAATGAATGTTTATTGAACTATTAACACCTTTTATGCAGACATTCCAGCACTAATTAAAACATCCACACTTTTAAATAGTTCGAATTTAAAAAAAATTCAAATTGGACAGAATAAAAATATATCTTCAAGAATCGTAATGACTATGGAAAACTCAACTCCTTTTCCCGCAACTTCCTAGAGGGCGCTGCCCCCTTTTTTAAACAATGATCAGTGAGCTAATACGCTGAGGCATACCAGATTTTAAAAAAGAAAAAAAAGTCGCCAAAATTCCCAAAGGCAATAATTTACTTTAATTGGGATTCTTTCGAATAGGGGTTGGTTGTAATTGTATCTTTAAATGGATGTGGTGTGCATTTCTTGCAGAGCAGTTTAGGGTAAGAAATATTGGGTGTGGGGTGTTGTGGTAATCACTGGAATTTGCATTTCGATCTCTCTTTAATGTTTAAACTTTGGATATAAATATTTCTTTAACACTGAATGTACCGACACTCAATATATACCTATTAGCACAGCAACCAGTCAAATGACTCGTTTTTGGTTAAAAACTTTATTTTTTCTGATTGAATGTAGGTAATATTGATTTTAGTAAGGAAATATGAAATAAAGTAACTTCATGATAAGAGACTCCGTTCGGTTCTTAAAATTCGATTTGCTTCTTCTATTGTGCATGTTCTTATATGTTTCATAATACGGTGGTTAATTATTAACGAAAATGCAGTCTTCACTTTACCCTTTATAATATTACATTTTGCATATCCTGCTGGACCTGATTCTTCCATGAAAATGTTATGAAGTGCTGTTTTCCCAAATGTAGCATTTATTTGCATTTCTGCCCAAACAGTGCCATCAATCGAAATAGACTGCTCACTTTTTTTACCTTCCCTGCAATACATAGTAAAGTATAGGAAAGTATTGGAATCATGCGGAAAATCGCAACTCGAGTTTTCGAAGAATCTACACGTTTCGAGACCTCTAGAATACGAAAAAACTATTTTTAGTGTGGCGTCTGTGTGTGTGTCTGTCTGTCTGTGCAGATTTTGTATCCACTCTAACTAAAAAACTAATGGACCGAATTTCATAAAATTTGGTAGGTAAGTCACTTGTGGGCGAATCTGGTGCTGATTAGTTTTGGGTACAATTCGGGATAAAAGAACCTGCCTTTTTTTGCGAAATGGCCTACAAAATTGCCTGTATTCACTCTAACTGAAAAACTAATGGACCGAATTTCGCAAAATTCGGTAGATAAGTCACTTGTGGGTCACCCTGATGCTGATTAGGTTTAGGTATCATTCGAAAAACGATAACCTGCCTTTTCTTGCGAAATGGCCCTCAAAAATCGTCAAAGTCTAAAATAAAAAAAACTACGTATGCTCAAATATATCCATTAAATGCTTGCTTTATGCGTAATTTTTAACGAAGAAAAGAATAAGATCAACCCCCATTACACTAGAACTAGCCGTTCTCGAGATATTTTAGTTTTTTTTTTTTTTTTTGTATTTTCTCTACGCCACCTTTGAAAATAAGTCCAGTTCCCAAATGGGAACGACAATTCAATTAAAAGTGAATTAAATTTAAATAAAATAAAGAGAACGTGGATATAAGTCTGCAGGGAAACTCATGTGCTGCCACATCAGATTTTTTCATTCTCATCTTCAGAACTGAGAGCAATCTCTCTTTTTCGCCTTCTACGTATTATATTCATAATATTCTCCTCTTCATCGTAGGTATCTATCTGTAGGCTCACACTCAGTGTCTAATGATCATTATAATTTTCAAATAATATATCTTCACTTTCAGAAAGATCACCTTCATCCATTTCCGAAAACTCTTCGCCTACTTTATTTATTTCTTCTATGAACTTGGTGTGGCTTGAATGTTTTGACCTTTTTCAGGGTGAAGATTAGGAATGGAATAACTGTAAAAACAAAATATAAACTAACTCGTAATACTTTTTAGTTTTTGTCACATTTTCTTGCAACTTGATGTTTTACGCATTTTATTGAAATTTTAATACACGATTATTTGAAATTGAACTTACTACGCGCAACAGCGCTTGCAGACATGTGCAGAAAACTGATGAATATATGTGGAATGTGCATGTACATTACATCACATTTTGTGATCCGATAACTTTATAAGACAATACATTTTTCTCCCGATCACGGTAGATAATAGTAGACGTTGTATCTTTATCATATAAACACAAGAAGAAATATAAATATTGAAAAATTGATTGTATACCTTTATTAGAAAAATTCATGATGTCAAGTGAGAAAAAGCGATTACATTATATGCGAATTTTCTAATCAAAAATTTACAATCGGTCATTTGACCGGTCATGTTACGTTTAGTGTTAAAATGTGTTATTTATTCTTTGATTTGGTTGCCATGTTTTATAATAATATATATACTATAACAACTTAGATGTGTCACTCTACATGTCTGTCTGCCTGGATGTGTGGCTATATTAATATCCGATATGTCGATATAAGTATCAATATAGCGATATAAATATTGATATATCGATCGTAATATTGATTTAAGTATTAATACAGCAATACAAATACAGCTATACCAATATAAATACCAATATATCGATGTACATATCGATTTGTAGGTATGTAAACCGATGTATTGATTTACATATAAATTTATAGGTATACATATCAGTTTATAGGTATACATATTGATATTTTGGTACATCGTATATTCATGGCTATTTTACATTATCGATACGTATGCGATATCGATATATCGCTATCGAACGTTTGATGAACAGTGCAACGTTCTACAGTGGAATATTATTTCGTTTGATGAACAGTGCAACAGCGATTTGCACTGTTCACCGGGTTATTTCTTCCCGTGCAAAGTGCGGGCAAGATGGATAAGTTTATATAATAATTATGCTTTTATTAAGTCTATATAATAATTCTGCCCTCTTTAAACCTTGACGAGCGCAGCGGTTTTCAACTCTTAGCCTGGTGCTTTATGCTGTGCGGCCAGCCAATTAACCTTCAGGAATATTTTCTTTTCTTTTGTTAAAATATAGTCAAAATAAACATTTTTTAAGTTTTGCAAAATAATATATTTTTAATGCAGTTGTGTATATTGCTTTTAGAAAATCCAAACAATAAGATGTTCCACTGTAGAATTTACAAAATGCACGATGTAAATTCTTCGAATCTTCTAATATCACACGACTGTATGCAATGCAGTGAGGTAAATGCAGTAAAACACATTAACCACTGAGATATCTCAGAAATCAGGCATTCAGCTTGAAATATTTTTAAAGCTGTAGAAGGTGTCCTTTCAATGTTCTTTATATTTTATAATGCACATTTAAAGGTGCAATTAGTCTTTAGGCTACTTTAACATATCAAGTAAATAATTTTTAAGAAATCATGATAACATACATGCTAATTTACATAGAGTGCCTAAAATATTGTACAGAAAAACTTTCAGCATTGCCATTTCTCATAAATAGCGATAATCACGGAATCTGTGGGAATGGTTTCAGTTCTTTTCATATGCAAACTATCATTTTAAGTCAAAACGTTTTTTTTTTTACTTTTCCTGCAATACATGGTAATGTATAGGGAAAGTATTGGAATCGTGTCGAAAATCGTAACTCGAGTTTTCGACGTATCTACACGTTTTGGGACCTCTAGAACACGAAAAAATTATTTTTGGCGTGACGTTTCTGTCTGTGTCTGTCTGTCTGTCTGTCTGTGCACTATATGTATCCACTCAAAATCAAAAACTCATGGTCCGAATTTTATAAAATTTAGTAGGTAAGTAAGTCATTTGTGTATGACCCTGGTACTGATTAGTTTTTGGTGCAAATCGGGGTGAAAGAAATCGCTTTTTTCTGCGAAATGGCCCACAAAAATTGCCTGCATTCATTCCAGCTGAAAAACTAATAGAACAAATTTTACAAAATTTAATAGATAAGTCACTTGTGGGTTACCCGGTGTTGATTAGATTTTGGTACAATTCTGAAAAAAAATAACCTGCCTTTTTTACGAAATGGCTCACAAAAATCATCAAAATATAAAATAAAAATCTACGTATGCTCAAATATATTAATTAAATGCTTATTTTATATGCAATTTTTAACGATCAAAAGAGTAAGACCTACCTCATTACACCAAGACTAGACGTTCTCGAGATATTTTAGATTTGTCGCATTTTCGCTACACCCCTTTAGAAAATAAGCCCATCTACCAATTGAAAACGAAAATCGTATTGTGCAAATTCAGCGTAATTTTAAAAAATTATGGTTGTTATTTTGTGCAATTAATCTCATGTAATAAATTATTGAAGAAATGAAGAAAATGCGAATATGAGTTTGCAAGGAAAGTCGTGTAGTGCTGCCCACATCAGATTTTTTACTTTCCCTGCAATACATGGTAATGTATAGGAAATGTAATGGAATCATGCCGAATATCGCAACTGGAGTTTTTGACGGATCTACACGTTTTGGGACCTCTTGAACACGAAAAACTATTTTTAGCGTGACGTCTGTGTGTGTGTATGTGTGTGTGTGTCCGTCTGTCTGTGCAATGTGTGTATACACTCTAAATAAAAAAACTAATGGTCCGAATTTCATAAAATTTATTAGGTAAGTCACTTGTGCATGACCCTGGTGCTGATTATTTTTTATACGTAATTCTTGACGATGAAAAGAATAAGACTAACTCCATTACACTTGAACTAGCCGTTCTCGAGGTATTAGTTTTTAGTATTTTCGCTACGACAAATAAGTCCAAAATAAATCCAGTTACCAAATGAAAATGAAAACTGAATTAAAAGTGCAAATTCAGTGTCATTTAAAATAATTATGGGTATTATTTTGTTTAATTAAACTCAATTTAATGAATTATTGAAGAAATAAATAGAACGTGAATATCAGTCTGCAGGGAAAGTCATTTGTTGCCCACAACAGATTTTTTTTTATTTCCGTATGCTAAATAGAATGTGTTTTAAAATCTGCTAGAACCAAAGAATGTTCAAAGTACACACACAATTCCAGATTTTCGGTCTATACTGAGATTTTGCTCTCATTTTGACAAATGTCCCTACTCTTTGAAGATAAGCAATCATAATTAAGTACGGTGGTGATAAGATTTCTAATGGTAGAAATTCTCTACCTCTTATAACACATCTATTTTGGGCCAAAATTTCCAATTTGTTATATTTTTCACTTGACATGTTATTTTAGGAAAGTGGCTGCATTTCGCGCCCCCAAGTTGTCATGCGCGAATCCATAGTCAAAAATCTGATGTGGACAGCACATGACTTACGCTGCAGACTTATATACACATTCTCTTTATTTTAATTAAATTTAATTCACTATTAATTAAATTTTCGTTCTCATTTGGTAACTGGACTCATTTTCAAAGGTAGCGTAGACAAAAAACGAAGAAACTAAAATATCTCGAGGACGGCTAGTCCTAGTGTAATGGGGTTGGTCTTATTCTTTTCTTCGTTAAAAATTAAGTATCAAACAAGCATTTAATGGATATATTTCAGCATACGTAGTTTTTTTATTTTAGATTTTGTCGATTTTTTCGGGTCATTTCGCAAAAGAAGGCAGGTTATTTTTTTCGAATCATACCAAAATCTAATCAGCACCAGGGTGACCCACAAGTGACTTATCTACCAAATTTTGTGAAATTCGGTCCATTAGATGTTCAGCTAGAGTGGACTCTAGCTTTTGCGGGCCATTTCGCAAAAAAAAAAAAGGCGAGTTCTTTTATCCCGAATCGTACCCAAAACTAATCAGCACCAGATTCGCCCACGACTGACTTACTTAACAAATTTTATGAAATTCGGTCAATTAGTTTTTTAGTTAGAGGGGATACAAAATCTGCACAGACACACAGACAGACACACAGACAGGCACACAGACACACACACAGATGTCACGCTAAAAATAGTTTTTTCGTATTCTAGAGATCTCGAAACGTGTAGATCCGACGAAAACTCGAGTTACGATTTTCAACATGATTCCAATACTTTCCCTATACATTACCATGTATTTCAGGGAAAGTAACAAGTGTATATTATACTTGGCAAACCCCGATTTCCCGGGGTCTGTAACTCAGCCTCCCAGAAAGGTAAATATTTGATTATTCTTCCTTTGTTCAGCCGCCTAAAAGCTGAGAATAAAAAGAGCTGGTGTCAGGCAAAAAAAAAAAGCTTTAGAATGGCACCTTTTTAAGATTGTCGTTTTGGCCTTATATACCTCAGTGTTGACAGATTTAGAGCTTTAACTACTAAACCGATTTTAATGAATGATGGCTCGTTTTGTGTGTTCTGGTGGGAGGTACTAACATTTTTGTAAAACTACGAGGTAAATTTGAGTAAGGATTTCAAAAATTGAAAAATATATAAATAAATTATTCTCGTCGGTAAAGTATAATTTGCAAAGTTTGCAATCTTTTTATTGCACAATCATGTCGATATATCCTTCTGTTTTGTCACGTGGCGAAAAAAAAATGAAAAGGCGTAATAGATGAAATAAATAATTAAAAAAAATATTTAAAAATCTTTATCTACCGTGAAGTGATATTTCAAGTGCAACGGGAAAGATTTGTGCTTTAAAGGCCTTGTTAAAATCTCGAAGCAAGTTTCGTAATTTCATCCTGAAAAGCAAACGATAAATTAATCTCAAAATGGCGATTAAAATTGCTCGCGTAATAATATCTCATTTTCAATTTAGTAGTGATTTTAATAATTAGTTTCAAATCATGAAATTGGATTGTGAAACACCACTATGTTTACTTTCCGATAATAATTTTAATCTGGCCTTTCATTTGACATGCTATAAAGGAAGGGCCGTTTTTTTACCATATGCAAAGCTTCAGATAAATACTGGGGATCGCAATCATCCAGGTGTACTTGGACTTAGCAATAATCCGTCTGAGCAGAGAAGCATATAGCCATTTAAATGAGTTCTGGATATTTTGGTACCCATAGAATTCTATTAGAAATTAAACAAATTGAAAATCCTGGTAAATATGTTCCATTATATAGAAAAAAAAACACAACTTAGTAAATATCGACAAAATTTAATTGTAAAAGGCCGAGCCAACATCTATCAATTTTTTTTTTAGCTATGCCCATTATTTCTTTCATTCGGAGCTTTAGGTATTGAAACAGCGTTTATTTACAATACTAGGGGCTCCGATTTCTACTCGCTGACGCCCGGTAGCCGACTCTTACTAACAGCAGAATTTCGCTTTGTGAGCTCTATTATCCTCCTGCTACGTAGGTATACTACGTTCATTGGACGCCGCCTGTTCTATGAAGCTTTGCAACTCCGGGTCGCGCTTCGCATACTCATTAAACTCGCTCTAACTCTCGCTAACTTCCGAAGTTCATTGCAATTGCCCCCTGTTCACTGCCGCCCACTAACCCCCGGAACTCATTTCGTGAGCTCTTCCTTCCCGCCTTCTACGCAAGAGTTATACTTCCGTTGGACGCCGTCTCTTGTACGCTAAAACACTGCAACGCCCTGATATATATTGCTTCGCGAATTCTTTCCCACTGCAAATAAAGTATAAGTAAGATAAAAAAAAAGCCTCATGCTCGCTGCCGCTAACTAACCATCGGAGCTCGCTTAACGAGCTCTTTCATTACGGATGCTGCGTAGGTGAAATAGCCTGACAGCCCCTCCCTTGCTCGCTGACTCTCACCAATCCCGTAACTTGCTTCACCAGTCGAAGGGTTTGGTTTCCTACCCACTGGCAACTCAAATGGCAACAGCGTTTTCAACAATGGAAGTTAAATCATTTAAATGTTACTTCTTTTACAACAGCATTTTGAACAATCAAAGATTAAATTTTGAAGAAAAATGACATGAAATAAAATGTTCATACAGAAGTAGTGTAAAATGTTTTTACTTCAAAAGTGTATAAAAATAGAAATTTTTATCCGATTATAACCTAAATCGAAGACGTACGTCACAGGGCAATATATTCTAAATCATCATGCCAAATGAAACTTACGTAATACCAGTCGGGCGCTAAATTTCTATAAATACCAGTCGGGAGCTAAATTCGGGCGCTAATACTAGTCGAGCGCTAAATTCTTATAAATACTAGTCGGGCGCTAAATTCTTATAAATACTAGTCGGGCGCTAAATTCTTATAAATACTAGTCGGGCGATAAAATATTTCTATTTTAAAAATATATTTGCACTAATTCTGCCACATCAATTGTAAATTTTCATTTTATTTTACTTTATTTATGGCCGGAAGGGTCATTGGTCAATTTATTTTAATGACAGTGATCTGGACAGGCATTTATAAACCTTAAACAGATAAAGGTTATCGCTCCACAGAGCACGAGATTGCAAAAAAAAATATAAAATGAAATATTTGTGTTGAACGTTATATGTCAATAATATTTTATTGATTTATTTTATATAAAAAATGCTTTCGTTTAATCTAACAGAAAGAGAAACCATGTTCCTCAAGAACGCTGCACTGAATATAACGAGCAGCTAATTATAATAAACAGAAAAATTATACTCAGACTGAATAATATTAGTTAAATCATTTGAGTATTACTTACTTTGAGATTGCAACAGCTTTTTCTATAATGAATGATCGCATTTTGAAGATAAGCATGAAATAATATGTTTATACAAAAGTAGTGTAAACATGTTTTCACTTCAAAATCTCACTATATATATAAATCTCACAAAATCTCACTGACAAATTTCGAGTTTTCCAAGTATATATGTGATGTACCGCAAAATCTATAGCATATAAAATTATGAAAGTTAGTACATTTATAGAGAAATATTAGGGGAATACACTGACATAAAATGTTTTTCGATTTAAAATTTAGTTTAGGAAATATTTAATGTCAAAATCAAAGGAACAGTTTTTGAGCTGTGAGTTCGCATCCTGGACAGACTAATATGAGAATAGCCTCCAATTTTTGTTGACATGTACCAACATATTTGAATTTTTGCAGGACAGAGCCCTTTTTTTAAATTTCGATTTAGTTAATGAATTATTCAATTTTTTATGCACTTCTGAAGTGAGAATTTTCATTCTCTACCGGTTAAGATTTAATTGGTCGAGACGATTGCTAGCTCATTTCTGATTGGTTTTTGGCAAAAACGTTACAAAATGGGCGAGGAATAAACGATATTGAAGCATTGAAAACAGTAAAAGTATAGATCTTTATTTCTAAACAAGGCTACAACGTTGGTAGTGTACTTTAGAAATTGTGAAATGTTTATAAACATATATATGACTTATCGTTTATTCCGACAAATAAACAAAGCGTTTCGCAATCATTGTTGTCATGAATATCAGAATGTCATTGTTAAATTGCACAACAATTAAATGTTTTATTGGTGTAAATGTCTCTATACTGAAAGCGTAACACGTGTTATAAAACTATATTAAGAACAAGCAGTAAAACCTACAGTTATGAAATTTTACCGTTTCTTCCTAATACAGTTAGCTATCGTTCTTAATAGCATGCGGTAAGAAAGGATTCGTGATGCAGGTTCAGCGAGCGCAAGGAAGTTGTTGTTGAGACACCCAGACCGTCCGACCTACCAGAAAGTTGTTGAAAACCCAGGCCGTCCGGCTCGTCAACAAGGACTTGAGCATCCATTTGGACGGCCGGGAAGGAGTTAGCCGAAACCAACTCCCAACTCCCATGGCTTTCGTCCGACGGTCCAGCAGCGTTTATTTTGAGAATCAAAAATTTACAGGAGAGTTTACATAATATGTTTCACATTTTGAAACAATATAAAGTTTAAACAGTGAAAGACACATTAAAACGGATTGCAATAATTCTAGAACAATTGTTACTTCAACTGGTGCACAATGAGAAATAATACAACAAAAACAACAACGAAGACAAAAACAAAAACTAAACCAAGACAAACAGCAACAAACGGGGCACAATCAAAACACAGCAAAACACAGACAAAACAAAGACAAAAACAAAACACAGACAAAACAAGGCAACCAAACAAAGAGAGGGTAACACCTCCAGGGAAAAGGACAACAGGGGACCACCGACCACAAGGGGGAAAAGGGAGAGGCTCACAAGCTGATCAGGAAATTTGATTAGAGATGTCTCTAGCAATGAGAACACAGTTTTTAATTTTATCTATAGAAGATTTATTTGAACTGACTCTCGAGAACCAGGCTGCGCAATTGGCAGGGGAGGGTTTTGTAAGATGAAAATTTTTTGTATGGGGACAAGAAAAAACAAAATGGTCGGCATCGCCGAAAGAACCGCAGGTGCAACAAGAGGTGGATTTATGTTTAAAATAATGGAAATAATCTAGAAATGGGCCATGCCCAGTTAAAAAATATATTAAATATGTGTTAGTAATTTGGAGGGAGGGATTGACCAGAGGGAGGAAGGAAGAAATCCGGGCCGGATCATGAGTCCGGGGGGAAATATAAGAGTTAAGAAAGATCTGCCAATGATGAGAAATATTTTGTTTACAAAATTTTTTAAGGAGGGAAAACGGGAAGGGAAGGGAAAAGGGAGAACCCGAGGAGGTAGCAAGTTTGGCGTACTTATCCGCAGTCTCATTTCCCGAGATATCAGAGTGGGCCTTAACCCAACGAATATTAATAAGATTTTTGTTTGCTAAAGCATTAAGTTTAATTTTTGAAAGATAAGAGGATTTATTTTTAATGGAATTTAGAGCCGAAAGAGAAGAAAAACTATCTGTGAAAATATTAATTTTAGTATTATTAGTTGAGGCCCAATTAATAGCAAAATTAATGGCGGCAATTTCTGCATGAAAAACTGTGTTCCCATTAGCTAGTTTAAAAGTGAATGTTTCTTGAAGCGTATCATGATTGAATATACAGACAGCAAAACCAGTGTTTCCATCAATGGAAGAGCCATCTGTATAAACATTGAATTTAGAAAAGGAGGAGGGAGGGAGGGGGACAAGATTAGCAATACGATTAGAAGGAGGGATAGTAGAAACCGGGCAGTTTGAGTCGAAAAGGGAAGGGTCCGGGACGGGCAAATTAGAGAAGTGATTTAAACGATGTTTCCAAAAAGCATATTTTATATAGTTGGTGTTAATTACTATATGGATAGGGGGAATACCAGTAATGGAGTAAAGAGAAATGTTAGAAGTGGTCCGAAAACCAGAAGAAATTTTTAAAAGAAAAATCCTTTGAAGGGAGAGAAGTTTTTTGACCTGATCCCCCGTCAATGCTTGACCCCAGATTCCCGCACCATAAATTAAAGACTTTTCAATTACCGATAGGTACCAGATTTTTAAAAAGGATTTGTCTACCCCCCAATTATTGCCAGACACCCGCCCAAAGGTGTTGGCGATCTTATAACATTTCTCCTTTAGGTTAAATATATGTGTACTCCATTTGAGATTATCATCTATTGTTATTCCTAGGAAGATAAGAGAACGGGAGGTAGGAATTTTATAGTTCAAAATTTTAAAAGACGGCCTATTACGAATTTTAGATCTGCTTTTGTTAAAGATTATGGCTCTACATTTATCAGGAGAGATCGTAAGTTTAAGATTTGAAAGGGAGGAGGAAACAAGATTTAGCAGGTTATTTGTATTGTTACGAAGGGTCATCAGATCGACACCGTAAGTAACCACCGCAAGATCATCTGCGAAGGCTTGGATATGAAAAAGGTTATTATTAAGTTTGAGGATGTCATTAAAATAAATGCTCCACAGGGTAGGGGAGATAACCGAAACCTGTGGAGCACCCATAGATATTGTTTTATTAAATGTAATAGAATTATCGGTAAAAGAAATTTGTCTGTTGCTTAAGTAGGAATATATAAAAGATTGAAAAGTTGGCGGTAGGTTTAAGCTTGATAAAGTTTGAGGTAAGATACTCCAGTTAAGGCTATCAAAAGCCCCGCAGATGTCCACGGTGGTTAACGAAACAAAATTTTTTGATTTATGTACTGTTATAGATTCAATCAGCCTGTGAGCAGCATCTTCACAACAGGTGAGTTCTCTAAATCCGAACTGAAGGGGATGCAGAGTCCCCTCAGTCGACAACCAGAAGTTCAGTTTATGTATAAAAAATTTTTCAAGTATTTTGCCAAACGTTGGGAGGAGGGAAATAGGCCGAAAGGAGGAACAAAGGGAAGGGTTTTTACCCGGTTTATTAAAAAATAAAATATTTGCATTTTTGAGGCAGGAGGGGAAATGACAAAATTTAAAACATAAGTTAATAGACTTTGAAATTAGTGAGGGGAAATTTTTAAAAAGTTGTTTCCAATAGCAGAAAGGTGTAAGGTAACAGTTTGGACGGCCGGGAAGTGCCACCCAATTAATACCGGAACCCAGTGGGGGAGGCATCCACAGGGACTGTACACTCCTTCCCCTACCACCAACCTCTCGGAAGGACTTACGGACCCACATGTTTAACGTGATCGTACTCCGCATGAACACAGCAGCAGATGTGGCAGCGTGCAAATCCAGCGCGCAAACAGCAGGGCTACTGCGCCCGAAATGTGCCAACAGCACGCGGTGTTCCCAGGTGGTCACCCACCCAAGTACTAACCGCGCCCGATGCTGCTTCACTTCGGAGAGATTTTTAACGAAAGTAGATGTCCCTGCTGTAGAAATATCTTTACGTCAAACAGCAATAAAACAACCACTTGGTACTGGGCAGGGTTTCAGGAAATATGACTGCAAATATAAATGTACCACAAATAGGTGTGCTTGTCGCAAAAACCAATTGCTATGTAATTCAAAGTGTCACCAATCTTTAGATTGCACTAATAAGTAAGCATAATTTTATCATATGTTTTGTAAATTCATTTCCTTAATTGTAATACTATTTTAAACCGTTTGATTCTTTGTATTATAGTTTTTTAATTTACTATCAACTAATTTGTTGATTGTTTCATTGTATTAACTTGATTCTTTAGAAACGTTATTGTTGTTCCAGCAAAGATCGTATTTTCATTTGGAATAGGTAATGTGCAGATTATATAGGTAATTTGCAGATTACCTAGGTAATTTGAGAAATGAAAATTTTTTCGGCACTTTAACGAATCAGCCTAGTTAATCTGCACATTACCTAGATAATCAGTAGAATAACTGATTTCCGCACTTTAACGGTAACAGATATACCCGTGTATTAGTAGAAGATTACCCGTATTACAATACAAGTTTTAAAATTATTTGCCAAAATAATACAGATGACTTAATAAGTTGAAAATATCAATAAACCCAGTTACCTTTAAACCTAAAGGCCGTAATCTATTCCAATATATATCAAAACTGAAAACGCTAAAATCGGATATAAATATATATCCGTACTATTTATATTATCGTAGATTAGAAAATGCATTACAAGTTTGTAATTCAAAATTTTCTTCTTCTATCTCTCTTTGTTTCGTATTCATTATTCCAGCTTCTTAAATTCTTCGCTAGAGATGCTGTAGTACCATTTATTCGCTTAAATTCTTCGCTAAAGGTGCTGTAATACCTTTTATTCGATAGGAGGTGATCAGTTAACTATAGATGGACTTTTCCTACAAAAGTTATTGAGGTTCTTAAGGACCTTCAACAGGAACACAGTATATTTTAGGAAAAGTAAATATTTCTAACAATTATAAATTTTTAACGTCTTAGATTATCTACCACTATGTGGAATATCCTTATTTAAAGGATCATTTCTAAAATTGGAAAGAATGCAAATTAAGCAGCCGTTAAATACATCGTCATTAACCGTAATGGGGATGGGAAACTTTATTCGACTTTTCCCGCGTAATTACGGAAAAAGCGCGTACTTTTTGTCTCGAATGTATTCTATGATTGGTGGGCTGAGATGTCTCAGATTCTGCAAAAAATATCCCCGCAATTTCTGGGGGCAATAATTTACTTAAATTGGCATTCTTCTGGAAAGGAGAAGATGGTAAATGTATCTTCAGATGCTCAATTTTTATTGAACAGTTTAGGGGTAAAGACGAATTGGGAATGCCGTTTGTAAATTGCTAATTTAATTGTGTTGAGATTATATCGCTGTTATAACCTTTCATTTGAAAAACAAATTGTAGTAAGTTAACACATTATTTTCTGCATTATAAAATGTGATTATTAAAATGCTTTATAAATGCTTGAAGAAAAGAAAATTTCATAGAACGTTCTAAAATTTCAGGAACTTGGGCCCTCATTTTTTTACCCACATTCTTAGCTTCACGATGTATTTTTGTTTGTATGGCGTTTGATTAAGTTTCGTTTCATAACAGATTGGCGAAAATTATGTGTCTTTTTCGATGGCTTTTTGAAAATGTAGCGGAATGAAAAAGAAAATTAATTTATATCGACACAAATATATGAGCTTTAAATGAAATGAAACGATTGAGAACAATGTCAGATTATAAAAATAAATAAATTTATGATTTGAATGACAACTTTAATTAAAAAAAAAATAAATTCGAATAAATTTTTGAAAGTAAAACGTTGGAAATTAAAAAAAAAACTTTTCTTGCTATATCTAATTTTACATAACTGCCTAAAAAGCAGAAAATAATTTTCTCATTTACAAATTGAAATAATTGATACATGTTAGATCTAAAAATTTTCTGGGCAGCCCCTGATTGGTCCGCCAAACCGGAGTACTAATAAGTTGTTAGTGAACAAGAAAAATCATAATACAATGCAAATTAGTGAAGTGATTACTGACAGGCTATCATGACCTCACAAAATGAGTACAAACTTTGATTATGAAATAAAAATATAATGCTTTCAATTGAGAGTTTTAGATAAATATAGGAATTATATATATATATATATATATATATATATATATATATATATATATATTATTTTCATTTTTGTTTTACAGAACTATATCAATAAATGATTAATCTCTGAAATACATAATACAAGTAAATTAAAATTCTTCAATTATATATATATTCAATTATATATACACTGGCAGAAAATAAAATCCCAACACCAAGAAGGATTTGTGCTGGATATAAGAAATTTGGGAGGTTCGTTTGCACGTATGAAAGATGACTCCTATTCAAATTTCGAGCTAGACGAATAAGAGTGGCGCTAGTAGCGCCACTATGATCATGCAAATCACGAGTGCTTTAAATACTCGGTGTAAACTGCGTGAGCGTTATTTATCTTCCAGACTGGGCGTTGTGAGCTAGGTTTAAGTAAAGAATGTCTTTAAGGAGACGAATAAGGCAGTATCAGCAGCTTAGTGAGTTTGAACGAGACCGTATAATAGGGCTACGAGAAGGTGGATTTTCTTTCCGCGATATTTCAAAAAGACTTGACAGGGATGTATCCATTGTGCATGATTGTTGGCAGCAGTGGTCACGGGAAAGCACTGTCTCAAGAAGACCGGGGTCCGGCCACACACGGGTCACTACTGAGAGGGAAGACCGCCGTATTCGCCGCATGGCTGTGGCGGGTCGTACTGCATCTGCAGCAGCAATTCGAGCTTCTGTTGGCCCCAGAGTGACACAGCGAACTGTAAGAAATCGATTACTTGAGGGACAGCTCCGAGCCAGACGGCCTGCAGCGTTCATACCACTAGCTCCGAATCACTGCCATCTGCGACGTCAGTGGTATCAATCTAGAGCTCATTGGAGGGCAGAGTGGAGATCTGTTGCATTCTCAGGTGAGAACCATTTCTGTCTTGTTGCCAGTGATGGTCGTATGTTGTTAAGAAGGAGTCCAGGTGAGTGCTTGGAACCAAGCTGTTTGCGGGGGAGACACTCTGGACCTACACCAGGAGTTATGGCCTGGGGAATCATTTCCTATGACAGCAGGAGTACTCTCGTCGTTATCCCAAGCACATTGGCAGCAAACTTGTACATCAGACTGGTGATTGAATCGGTTGTGCTGCTATTCATGAGCAGTATTCAAGAGGGTGTTTTCTAACAGTATAACGCTCGTTCTCATATCGCTGCTGTCACCAAACGTGCTCTACAGCGACTCGACATGTTGCTTTGGCCTGCGAAATCACTAGATCTTTCTGCCAGCGAGCACGTACGGGACATTATTGGAAGCGTTATCCACAACCAGCATTAACCGTTGCTGATTTGGCTGACCAAGTGCAACAGGTATGAAACTCCATCCCACAAAATGACATACGGCACCTGTACGACACAATGCATGCCCGTTTGCATGCTTGCATTCAAAATCGTGGCGACTACAGGGGTTATTAATGTACCACAATTTCACATTTGAAATGGCTCTTCTTACGCATACTTTAACCTGTGATCTTGAAACTTTAATCAAATAAGTATGTACCCTACACAATTGCTTTGCCTAAATTTCATTCCTCTAAACTAATTTCTTCTTGGTGATGGGATTTTATTTTCTGCCAGTGTATATATATATATATATATATATATATATATATTAAGCTATCCTAGATTAACGTATCCTTTTCTTTCATAATTCTCATTCCAAATTCCTATCTTATGCTACTCTCTTATTGCAACCACCTTAACACTAAATATACCATGACTGGTCAAATGACTGGTTGTAAACTTTTGATTAAAAAATTCGCATATAATGCTATTGTTTTTTCTCACTGGACTTCATGACTTTTTCTATTAAATGTATAAAATCAATTTTTCATAATGAAGGTGAACTTTCTGAAAGTGAAGATATATTATTTGAAAACGATAATGACCTATTAAACACCACTGAGTATGAGCCTACAGTTACCGATAACGAAGAGGAAAATATTGTGAATATAATACGTAGAGGACGAAAAAGAATGAGCTTGCTCTGAAGTTCTGAAGATGGGAATGAAAAAAATGATCGTCATATTTCGATGGATGGCACTGTTCGGGAAAAAATTCAAATAAGTGCTACATTTGGGAGAGCAGAACTTTATAACATTTTCAGGGAAGAATCAGGTCCAACGGGATGTGCAAAACGTAATATTATAAAGTGTAAAGTAAAGACTGCATTTTCGCTGATAATCAACCACAGTATTATGAAACATATAAGAACATGCACAATAGAAGAAGCAAATATAGTTTTAAGAACTGAATGGAGTCTATTATCTTAAAGCTTCTTTGATTAATATTTCCTTACTAAAATCAATATTACCTGCATTTAGTCAGAAAAAATAAAGTTTTTATCTGAAAAGCGATCATTTGGTCGGTTAGGGGAATAATAGAAATATATTGAGTGTCGGTACGTTTAGAGTTAAACTCTATGCAACGTCATTAATATTACAAGAAAATACATGTATCCCGTCTTTTCATCTACAAAAGCATATTTGACCACTGATCTTAACCCCAACATAAACATTCTTATTAGAGTTAGTCTTCTCCCTCAGCCTTGAATAATCTATAATCATAACGA
Source organism: Amaurobius ferox (assembly GCA_951213105.1). NCBI lineage: Eukaryota > Metazoa > Arthropoda > Arachnida > Araneae > Amaurobiidae > Amaurobius > Amaurobius ferox. Next base: position 11,891,679 of record OX578154.1, on the reverse strand, counting down.
CTAAAATATGTTTCTAAGACAAACTTTCCAATCCGTATCACACTTTTGACGTATTGAAACTGCAAGGAAGGCATATCCCCATGCCGTCAACGATATTCATCCTCTGAAAGGAGTGTAACGTGCATGAAAAGGCAGACTGCTCTTAGACTGCTCTTAGACTCTCTTAATGTGCATGCAAAGGCAGACTGCTCTTAGACTCAGAGTTTTGTTCAGATAATGCCATGGAGAAAATACGTTTTTGTAGAGCTTGTCTGTTTCACAACTAAGACTACACACACGCGCACGCACACACACACACACACACGCACACACATAATGTGTTTACTCAAAACCACACATGTACGCACGCACAAGCATGCACGCATACAAACACACACTCGCACACATAATATGTTTATTCAAAACCACACATGTACGCACGCACACATATTCACGCACGCACGCTCACGCATACACATGGACGCACACGCATACACACGCACGCACACGCATACTTACGCACGCACACGCATACACACGCACGCATACATACACACACGCACGCATACATACACACATGCATATATGTGTTTATTCAAAACCACACATGTACGCATGCACACATACGCTCGCACGCACATACGCACACGCATACACACGCACGCATACCTAATGTGTTTATTCTAAACCACACATACACGCACGAACACGCAGAGACACACACACGCATACACACACATAATGTGTTTACTCTAAAACCACACACACACACACAATTTGTTTATTCAAAAAACTTGTTTTGTAGTTTCACCCTTTCTGTCGCTAAGAGCTTTACTTTATAAAATTAGTAATATTCCTAAACCTGGTGGAATATCTGAACTGTAGTTTAATGGCTACATCTAAAAGTTTGGTGCAATATTATGCAAAATACAGGTTGTCGTGATTTGTACAATAGCCAAGTGATTAATTGCCTGATATAAATTTGATCTGCATAGCAGACCACGTGATCTCCTGTTTTAATATTGCCTGAAAAGGATACATGGCTTTGCAGAAAATAGTTTCATATCCACAAAAACGGATACTCGATGCTTTCTAATTGTGTTGAATAGGCTGTTCTCTACAGGGGGGGGGGGCGAAAACCAAAACAAAATGTATAATTGCTTTCTTATATTGCCGAATAAATATTATTTAGAGTTGGCTGGAAAAAAGCATATAAGTCAAAATTCCAATTTTTTTTATAAAATATTGTGTTTAAGAAATTTATGATCTTTGTTGTTGCGGGAAAAGCACGTAAATCAGTTAGGCTTCGAAGATGTTAAAAAAAATAATAATAAAATAAACCTTTAAATACTTATTAAATTTTGTACGGATATCAATGGGGTGAAAAATATAAAGTTATTATTTATTTATAAATTATAAGAAAAGTTATTATTTATTTAGCTCCTAAATGCATAACAAACTCCCAAACTCCATAAAAATTAAAATTTGTATTCTGAAAAAAAAAAAAAAAAAAAAAAAAAAAAAAGTTCTCATGAAAGCGTCAAAATTTTCTTTCCCCGATATTTCAAAATCCTTGTTTTAACTTATATGCTTTATTCCCGCCAGCTCTAGATATATTGTTTTCCGAAAAATTATGGAATTCGAGATTTTGCCAAAACAGCAAGTATTTTAAGACATCTTAACGACATTTCGAATATTTTGGGAAAGTTGCCCGTCTGTTTGCATATGTGTGATAATTGAAGAATGCAAACTAGTATGAACTCGACCTATAGATGCATTATGTACAAAATTAGTATGAAATATATTCTATTTAACCAGGGAAGACCAGTCATGCTTATAGCATTGATTATAAAACACTTTCCAACTGAAATGCGATTTTATTTAAAAATCTTTAAAATGCGGTACATTCAGAGCTGATATTTTTTAAATTATCACAGTACTGCAGTAGTTTGTTATACTTGAAAACTTAAAACATCATCGAAAAATATAATACTAGTTACACAAAATGAACTTTATTCAAATGGCGTCATTGAAATATAAATCGTCTGCCTTTTACAACTGCTTGATTTGCTTACATTTTGCATGCTAAAGTTTAACTTTAAAATAGGCTTCGTTGTATGAATAATCAAAGTTTAGTGAAAATCTAAAATAAAAAATATTGTAATTGCATTGGCACCGAGTTCAGATATACACAGATAATATGCAAAAATAAAGCGTTTTTATGACGGCTGCAACACTTAATATAAATTTAAACGATCTTCAAATATCTACGGAAAGAGAAAAAAACTGAAGCCATATTTTACTTTGTAATGAGTCACGTGATCGCTTCATATATCATGTGTATAATTATTATTATAGGGTCAGACCACTTGGATTCCACTCGGAGGACCCGAGTTCGGTTCCCGACTCTGCCCAAACTGTTCGTGCGTTTACGCAGGGCACTGGCACGTCTAATATGTGGTTCTGAAAATCCTTCTGGTTGTTGGTGGTAGGGGAAGGAGGGTACTATCCCTGTGGATGTTGCCCCTGGCTTTTGGTCTAAATTAGGGGGGGAACTGTCCCGGCACACGTACCTTACACTTTCGGAGATGTCGGACCATCTGAGACGACAGAAAAAAAAATACTACTTTCAATTATGAATGCATAATTATTTGTAACGATTATAATAATTTGATTTTAATGATTATTTTGAAAAGCATTAACTATACAGGGTTATAAGAAAGTCTTTAAACACCCCAAAAATTTTGTAAGGTCATTAAGTGTATATCTTAGGTCTGCTTATATGTCGATCCTATATGCCTATATTTGATAGGGCATGGTCCTTTTATAGGTAGACCTAATGTGTACACTCACGGACCTTTCCATACAAAGCTATTGGGGATCTTAAGGAATTTCCTTTAAACACATTTTATTGAAGATATAGGAATATAAAAACGTAACATTTATATTGTTACGACCGTATCCTCAAGAATCGTGGGCGTAGACGCAGGATACAAGAACGAGTACAAGTTTCTGGATAACTTACGTTCGTTCACAAGCACAAAGTAAACAGGAACAATATGCAATCAAACACTACTTAAATGCTGCACTCATTTGACAGAATAAGCGATATTATTTTCAGAATGCTGACGAAAGTAATTTCACAAAACAGCTGCTGGGCCAACGGCCGTACCGTGCTGAAAACACCGGTTCTCGTTAGATCACCGAAGTCAAGCAGCATCGGGCGCGGTTAGTACTTGGTGGGTGACCACCTCGGAACGCCGCGTGCTGTTGGCCATCTCGGGTGCGGTATCCCCGTGGTTTGCGCGCTAGATTTGCACGCTGCCACAAATGCCGCCGTGTTCATGCGGAGTACGATCACGTTAAACATGTGGGTCCGTAAGTCCTTCCGAGAGGTTGGTGGTAGGGGAAGGAGGGTACGGTCCCTGTGATGCCTCCCCCACTGGGTTCCGGTCTAAATTGGGTGGCACTTCCCGGCCGTCCATACAGTTACCTTACACCTTTCTGGTAGGTCGGACGGTCTGGGTCTCAACAACAAAACAGCTGCTACTATTCTCAAAACATTGACAAAAATCACAGTCCAATGCAGCTCGTGTCACGTCCATTTGTCAACTCGTCCACTGATCTCCAAGGGACTGATGAGTTCTTTTTATAGTCTCTCTATAGAAACTTCTAGAAATCACTCCATATCTCGAAGATTAATCGTAAAGTTTCTGTAAAGATTCGGAAGTCGCCAAATATCGCCAAATTGGCGATAGATCGCCAATTTGACAACCCTTCTTCTAACTGGGAAACCCTGGGCTCACGGCATCCTCACGCCATGCTGACGTCATGGACTATGTTTTCTTCGCCTGGCCTTCGAGACAGACGAAAGAGGAGGCAACAAAGGAATATTGCGAGTTCGCAGCAATATTCTTCAAAAGTTTTTGACTATCAAGTACGTGGTCATTAGAAAATAAATGCATTCTTCAAAATAACGATAACTTGAATTTGATGCCTGGTTAAGATTGTAATATAAAATATTGGCATTTATTCTCTTCAAAAAAATTACTGAAGACTGAATAAGTACAACATTATAAGTAGTTATTTCCCCCCAAACTTTGCTATGAAACTCCAAAAAATATATATACACAGTAATTTTTGCATATTAACTTTTACTCTCTCGTACTATTGAATATAGAAAATATTGCTTTTAAGAAAATTTCCGATTTTGAGATTTTGATGCCAATATATGTTTTAGGACCTCCTGAAAAGTTTTGATTATTTTAGAAGTGATGTCTGTCTGTGCTCGATTTCTTGTGTAAGCGATAGCTGCCTTAAATATTAATGGATATTCACGAAACTGCATATTCGGCTTTGTGAATAAAAATCTAGAACTAAATAGAATTTTTTAAAATTTGGGAAAAAACTATTCGAAATTTGTTCGGGATTTTATACTTATTTAGCATGGAAGAGTAGAACAAAATTTGACATAATCATGAGTCAAATAGATAATTTTTGGTTCAATAATCACGAAACTTAATAATTTCAATCACTGCAGTCAAAAATAGCCGAGATACAACTTTGTTCGTAATGTCATTATACTCCTAGAGTGGGGGAGGAGAGTTACCCCCATCCCACCTATGAACATTTTCAAACTTACACTTCCAAACATATATTTTCAAACTTGGTATTAATGGACGAATGTTTTTAAAGCCTTTAAAATGATCGGTAACATGTTATAATTATAATCATTAGGGCCAACAATACAGATTTTTCAAAAAATTTTTGCAAAATTTGCAAGGAAAAACGTAAAATAAAATAAAATAAAAAAATTAAAATAAGAAAAAAATAATAATCGTTATATGCCACTTAAAAATGATCCTGGATAATAGAGAAAGTCGCGTTTAGCCACACTACTCCAATTAATTTAAAAAAAATTATTTCAGTTTATTCTAATCTAAACTAAAATTATAAAAGAAATGTACAAATTTGCTATTCCAGTACTGACTGAGCTGACCTATCATTAATATACTGTACTGAAGAATCAATAAACCTTCATTCATTTCAAACACATGTTTTTGTCTGTGCTTTTAAAGAAAATATTTTCAAAATAACTTTATTTTACAAGAATGGCGATGTCTAGACGTATTGTTCGTGATATTTTCAGTTTATTTTGGAAGCGTTTACATGAAATAAAACACTTCAGAATAAACACTTTCAGAAAAAGCCAAACTCGTATTTTCTTTAATGATAGAAAATTATTTTATCGGAGAAGATGGAACTTTGAAGACGAACTTTGAAGACAGACATTAAAAACAAACATCTAACAAAGTGGTAATACATATAAATTATATTTAAAAAAAAAATGAAATATATTGGTAGCTATTCCTGCAGAATTGGATAGTTATATTTTTAAATACGAACAGCTTTAAACCTTATTCTTAAAGAAAACGAGTTGGAAATTTATCTTATAGAAATAATATTTAATAAAAATTAAATATTTGAATTATATCGATTTATTATATTCGCAGGATTCCATAGGAGGCGTTCTCAAAGCTACTATCGAGTCCTCGTAAAGATATCAGCATCTTTGAACTGGTTTCACTTTTACTATGGGTTCTTCAGCAGGGAATATCCAACACCTCCAGTGATAGAAATAAAACTGCATGTACTCTTGTCAACCTCTATGGAGATCAGAGATCGAGGAATTCAGTCTTAGAACCCTTGTGAGGGGGGGGGGGGGGGCGCTCACAAACTAGGGTCAGGAATTAACAGAATCAATGAATCGGTTTTGCTTTTATTATACACTCTTCAGCATGGAAAGACTAAAAAATTATCAATAATGCATTGTTATCTTGCATGAATGTATTCATGTAATATTATGCATTTTATTATTATCTTGCATTCATTTTATATGAGGATAACATTTTAATAGATATAGTTATGTTCTTAATCACTAAAGTAGAAGGAGGCAAAGACCAAGAATAATGCAGACTAATTTTTTTGTTCTTTAATAGTACTTCATAAAATTAATGCAAGTGTGATTGTTTTAAATAGGTATTTCAAAAATGCATTGTTTATTAATCTCATTTAATGTTAAATTTGAACAAACTGAATCAATATTTTTTTCCTATTTAATACACTTATTTCTAAATTGGCGGTGTACATTCCCAGAAGAATGTTAAAAATATCATTCACTGTTTAAAAATTACCACTTTCAGTTTTTGTTACTATTGCTGCAAATTACATTTATAGAAATACTATCAACATAGAATTTATCATGTCTTTCACTACATTGTTTTGAGATATTATTTAAAATAATTACAAGTGTATATAAAACAAAATAGAAATAACCCGCTTTCAGTAGTAGCTTCCCTCTGCGCGTGATAGAAATATGGAATTAAATACATTGCCTAAAACATTTTTAACATAATAACTACTAAATCAGTTTTAATGAATTTATTGATGATGTTCAGATTTAAAGTTTTCTAAATTTGAAAGATTCTTTAAAAATAAATAAGGAGTAGTTTCAAGAAATTAACCATACCCAATAAATTTAAGAGAAATTGATTTTCAGAATAATTTAAAATAAAAACATTAAATTTGAAAAAAAAATCCACGAAAAATGAAAACTGAAAATTGGGTTTCAGGAATTCTCAAGGTTCAATTTGTATTTTTTTTAAGCGCTTTATTTTTGATTAACCACGCCCAACTACTAAATATGTTTTTATGAATTTACTGATAATTTTCAGTTTTGAAATTTTCTTTAAATTTGAAATATTCTTTAAAAATAAATAAGGAGTAGTTTCAAGAAATTAACCATACCCGATAAATTTAAGAGAAATTGAATATTCAGAATAATTTAAAATAAAAGAATTAAATTTAAAAAAAAAATCCACGAAAAAAGAAAACTGAAAATTGGGTTTCAGGAGGCTCAAGGTTCAATTTCTATTTTTTAAAGTGCTTTATTTTTGATTAACCACGTCCAACTACTAAATATATTTTTATGAATTACTGATAATTTTCAGACTCTAAAATTTTCTAAATTTGAAATATCTTTAAAAATAAATAAGGAGTAGTTTCAAGAAATTAACCATACCCAATAAATTTAAGAGAAATTGATTTTCAGAATAATTTAAAATAAAAACATTAAATTTGAAAAAAAATTTCCACGAAAAAAGAAAACTGAAAATTGGGTTTCAGGAGGCTTAAGGTTCAATTTCTATTTTTTTTAAGTGCTTTATTTTTGATTAACCACGCCCAACTACTAAATATGGTATTATGAATTGACTGATAATTTTTAGACTTAACATTTTCTACATTTGAACTATTCTTTAAAACAGAAATAACGTGTGGTTTCAGGATATTAACCACACTCGCCAAATTTCAGTATAATTGCATTTTCAGAACAATGTACAATAGAAGCACTGAGTATTTAAAAAATTGCAACGAAAATAAAAATTGAGCTTCAAAAAAAGCAAGGTTCACTTTCTATTCTTTTTGTATAAGTGCATTTTGGATATTAACCACGCCTACAAAATTTTGACGAAATTTGCATTTTTAGAAAGAAAAAAAAAAACTAAGGTTGTAATATAATTCAGTCTACAAAGTAATAAGTTCATTTTTACATGGTTTCAATTACTTTAAAAGGAATAATGTGGTTTCTACTCTTTTAAATGAATATTGTGGTTTCCATATACTAAATAACTTCCCCCAAGTTTCTGTCAGATATAACTGTTATGATAAAATATTATTAATTTAAAAAAAGAAATTGTCTTCGAAATGGAAAAAAAGACCTAATTAGCGGCGAAGTCTTCTTTTTATTAAAAAAAAGTAAAGGCTGATTTTAAGACATTAATCATGTTCAGTAAATTACAGAATATTTTGCATTTTAAAAAAAAAATAAAAAAAATAATTAATGTAATATATAAAAAAATAATTAATAATTAATATTTTTTTTTTTTCTAGAAATTTCATTTGAAAATGAAAAGGATTTCAATATACGTAAATAACACTTTTTCAAGGGTAGGGATTTTCTTAGGGACATGTGAATGTGGCGTGCAGACACTTCAAGCCAACTGAAGGAATTTTTGACTCTAGCCACCTAGCCACATTGATAAGCTAGCTGGTCTGGATAGGATAGCCAGTGGTTATTCGCTTTACCTACTTCAATAGTGCTGATGCCTTATTCGGCGCAGCTTTCTAGAATTCTGCCCAATTTCTATCAATAACAAAATCATTATTCATATACCATTTACTATAAAAATATTATCGATAGATATTTACGGTACACAAAAATATTTCTTTTTTAATTTTTTACAATTTAATGCTCTGTGGGGGTGATAAAATACTACTGTCAGTTTTGGTTTAGCTTAGGTCTGTCCAAATAATCGCAGTCAAAACACTTACCTATAGGGTTATAAATGAAATGATTTGGAATTTAGACTTGAAATGGCAGAATTAGCGCCAATATGAAATGCATTCCGAAAAATGACAATTTCCGTATTTTACCTTGATATTCCTAGCACTAATGAAACTTTCTGCTTAAAAGTCCCCCTTTTCATATTGTTGCGAACGCGGAATGTCCTGTTTAACGCCTACTGTATCGTCTGTCTCAAAGGCCAGGCGAAGAAAATACAGTGCATGGTGTGAGGATGAGGTGAGCCCAGGGTTGCCAGGATTTCCCAGTTAAAAGAATGGTTTCCATATTTGGCTATTTATCGCCATTTGGCGATATTTGGCGACTTCTGGAATGTTCCAGAAACTTCTCTATAGAACGAATATTCTTTGAGATAAAAAGATTTGCAGAGGTTTCTATGGAGAAACTATAAAAAGGACTCACCCTTCCGTTGCAGTGGAGTTGAATGGACATGCCACGAGCTACATTGGACTGTGATTTTTCTCAATGTTTTGAGAATAGCTGTTTCGTGAAATTATTTTCGTCAGCTTTTTGAGAATAATATCGCATAATCTGTGAAATTAGTGGAGCATTTAAGTGCTGTTTGATTGTATATTGTTATTGTTTACATTGTGCACGTGAATAAACGTGTGTTATCCAGAAACATGGACTCGTTTTTGTATCCTGAATATACACCCGGGATTCTAGAGAATACGTTTGCACGTTTGTAACAATATGCTGGCCATTCCAAACTTTCAATTCCTTCACACTGAAGGTAGCCTTTCCAAGGGATCGTCTGAGGACAATCGTGTCGTATAAAAAAAAATCTGATGTGGGCAACACATGACTTTCCTTATATAATGTAATGAATTTCTACTATTACAGTAAAAAAATAGATTTTTCTTATAGTAAATACTAATATTGATAATGAATTTTCGACAATTAGTCGTCATTTTCATTGATTTAGCGTCATTTTCATCCATTTGGCGAGATTTTCGTTAATTTGGCAACATTTAAAAAAGTCGCCAAGTTGGCGACATTCCGCCAAATTCGTTGCCAAAATCTCGTCAAGCGTTATGGACGAAGAAATAAGTTGTTCTTACAGCAGATAAATGACTATTGGCGTTCAAATACAAAAGTATTACTCAAAGTATCTTTTTTCATGAATGGAACGAGCTAGATCCACGAGAATGATGTCACCCAATTTTTCGCATGGTATTACATATGAAAAATGAACATGTTTCTCAATAGGAAATATTTTTTTATTATTTTATATGACTTTTCAATAATTTTTTTGAAAAATGTGCAACATCTCGAGAACGGTTCATGTTAGTGTTCCAAAATTTATGTCAATCGTTTTTTAATAAAAAATTACATAAGAAATGTCTATTTGCGTAACTTTATTAGTGGTGTTGATTTTTTGACGATTTTTTCAAAATTTTATTCGAAAATTTAGGGGGGCTCTGAACATTCGATTACGTTTAGAAACAAAAGGCTTCCAGTGTTTACGGATTGTGATTTTTGTACCAAATTCGGTTTGAATCGGTCCATTCGTTCGTCAGTTATCGTCTCCACAGACTCACTGACACACACACACACACACACATACACACGCACACATACTTTCACACACACACACACACAGACAACACTTCAAAAATGTTTGATTCGTGATCAGGGATGCTTGAAACGTGCTCTCCCGTCGAAAACTCGATTTCGAATTTTCGACCTCGTCACAATACTTTCCTTATACATTATGTATATAAGGAAAGTAAAAATATAGACCGACTGAAGATGCAAAAATTCCGACGTATGAATCAAGGACTTTGTCGAGATACTCTTGCGTCATGACAGTGCTGCCTGAGTAAACATTATGGTCTTTGCAGTCTCTCAAGGTAAAGATAATTTTTACCATCACACTACCACGAACAAAGATATGGTGTTTAACGATTACTGAACTCGTAGCATGATTCATGTTCTCTTGAGACTTGCACTCGCCTAGCAGGTCTTAATCTCAATTTGAAGAGAACATTTGCATATCTATACATGCAAGCACCTGCGTATATATATATTTATATGTAAGTATTCATGTATAATGTATTCCTTATCGAGTGCTTGTCAAAAAATTTCGAAATCTGCAAATGCTCGCGGATGACGAAATGTTTCAGACTCCTGTTGTAGATAGACTCACCATGTACACTGATGGACCTTTTCTTACAAAGTTATTTGGGTGTTCAATGACTTTGCTTGGAACTTTGTATATTTGTGATCAATATTTAAGGGAATAAAGTCAGTTACCACGTTTTATAACACCGTACATATGTCGAGAAATGTAATGAGATTTTTATATAGTGCTTAATAGTATTTTAATTGTCCTATGCTTAATAACATTTCAACACGATACTTTGCCAAATATGTCTATTCCAACAAATGGGTCAAATTATCTTTCCAAACAATATTTCGTATTCGTATACATTAACTAACCACTTTATACACCCCAGACCTCGTAGTTCCAAGTTGGCTGTTTTGTAACAGATGGATCAGCACAAATAACTTTACTTCCCACTTGCTTTTTCCACTTCTAATAACTTCTATATATCTTTAGGGCTTAAAGAGAAGGAAATCGAAAAGAGAAAACGTTCGTGTAATGATTTCTTGATGGTTTTTGGATCTTCTGATTAATTCTTTTGTTGTGTTATGAAATCGTTCGTTCTGTGCTTTTTCGTATGTCTTTTTTTTTAGTTTTGTTAGTTGCACTATGTAATCCTTTATAAATTTCTTTCTGGTGTTTTCAGTTTCTGTTGGTGTCAGTAAAATACTTTTTGTGTGTGGGTCGCGCAGTTTGTCATTGTTTTGGGACTTAAGGTTAGAGAAAGCCAGTACATGGAAAGTGCATAAAGAAGGGGGAACCACCAAATGTAAGAAATGTTTTAGAACTTCAGTAGACCTGCATAGGAAGTTCCTTTTTTTTGTTCGGGTTCATTTCTTTTGTCTTGTTTTTTAGCATAACGTCAGTGTATGTGTAAATGTGTCTGTGTCTGCCAGAAATATGTATTTTTACTTTTTCGTGCGATATAGTATTGTTTTACTTTCTCGTGCTATATAATTGTACGCATTGTTTTCACGAAAATTTTCAAATTCGAAATTTTGATGCCAATAGTATATTCTAGATGGGTGTTTGTCTGTCTGATTTCTGTGGTCGATTTCTTGTGTGCACAATAGCAGCCATAAATATATATGGATTTTCACGAAACTGTATATCCGGATTTGTTATAAAAAAATTAGAACTAGATAGCATTTTTAAAAATTTGAGCAAAATTTTATTCTAAATTTTATATTTTCTTATGGCAGCACAGGACAACATTTGACATAATTATGCATAACAATTTTGGCTTAATGATCACGAGACTTAATAGTTTCAATTTCTGTAGTGAAGAATTGCCGAGAGAATTTTTTTTATTTCGTGACGTCATTAGCTCTCCTTTGGGGCGTAAGTTACCCCCACCCGGGGGGTGAATTGTCAAGTATTGTATCAATCGAGCAATGATTTTTATCAAGTCCTTTAACGTGATGGGTATCGCGCTATAGTTGTAACTAATCATTTAGACTCACAATTCCGATTTTTCAAATGTTTTCTTGTAAAATGTGGAAAAAAAAATGAATTCGAGTATGAGGAAGTCGAGTTGAGTTACTTCTTTACACTTTCCAACATAGTTGAAAAGTGCTTATGACTTTGTTCATTCTGTCTATCTGTCTGTCCGTTCTCACGATAACTGCCGTAAAACTGACTTCATCAAATTGAAAATTTAGTAAGTTGTTGAGACGGTCAGCGAGACATATGGGAATGTAAATGAATAGTATCATCCAATAAGTTTTGGATTGAATCCGAGTTGAAAAACGGAAATACATCGAACCCTATTGGACCTCATTTCTCAAACATTTTTTAAGCGATGGTAAAATTCACAAATCGCTTCAGAAGTTTTAGGAAATATTCAAATTATCCCATAAAATATATAAAAATAATTTCAGCAAAATAGGTTCGGTAGTGTTTTAAATAAAAATTAAAATAATAATGATATTCATATAATATGAAGAGATCGAGTCATCCGTTTCAAAATAAAATAGGGCATCCATCTTTTTTTCTGGTGTAAAAATCGTGATTTTTGAAGATGTTTTACATTTATATTTAGTGTTACATCCGTCCTAAAAGCGCTTTATTTTTGCGTATTTTCTGTGCATTTATATTCTGTGGAAGCATAATTATAATATTGAGTTTCAATAATCATCAAACTTTGATTATTTCTGCAACAAAGTCTAATTTTAATGGATTCAGAATGTAAACAAGTTATTATGAGCTGTATAAGAATTGCTGAATTTCATCACGCAAAATTATTTAACTCTGGAGTCTGGAATAAATGTGTATGAATGAAATATTCCCTGCTTTTACATAGAGAGACAGACGATGTATATTTCAAGGTCGTCAATTGAATAATGATCATTTTTCTTTTATGAAGTTAAGTTTTCAAATGTAATAAATTATTGTAGTACTGTGGTAATTTAAAATATAACAGCGCTGCATGCATAGCATTTTAGAGATGTTTAAATACAACTGCATTTCAATTGGAAAGTGTTTAATAATCAATGCTTTATACACGCTTGATCTTTCTTGTTGAATTTACTCCAGTTAATTTCTAGTTAAAACAAAGCAACGACATTTTTACCCCTCCATTAATTTTATTGTTGAGCATGAATCCAACTGTCCTTGCCGTTTTTAGAAGTTATTATTTCCCATAATTTTCTTAATTTTCAAATTTCAGTTTTTTGCAAACCCACTTTTACTAACATGTGCATTCCGGCTAATTATTTCCCCCCCATTTCGTCTAAAAAGGCTTCCTTCAATGCATTTTTAGTAGCGCTTTTAATGTTAGTTCCACTAGTGCATCTTTAAACAGTGAAATTGATTTAATTTTTAAACTCGGTCAGGATGCTGATTATTTTTATGAGTTTGTTTATAAAATCTTTGCTAATATTCGCCATAAGTTTTTCAACCCAATTCTAATCTTATTCCCATCAATGAACGTTTACCGTTTAAAGCTAGTTGTCCTTACCATCTCATTACCGTGTTCTTACCATGTCCTTACCATCCTCTTATCAACTTTTGTACTGAATTTAATTTTAAATCCGCTCATTCAACTGTTACTACTATGTTCAATCGTATTCGTACTGATAAATTTAGGGATAATGTTAACTGTAAAAGTTTTGCTGGGGTATATGTCGTAACTCTTCTTCCTCAGGATAATGTTTATAAATTTTATATAGGTAGTACTAAACGTACGATTGATATTCGTTTGACTGAATATGTGAGAGACGTAAAAGATGATAAACAAACAACCACCCTTCCCCAATTAGTGACTAAAGATAATTTTCGTCCCCCTTTTTGAAAATGTACTTCTTTTGATCAGCTGCAATAACCCCCGCTCTATTTTACTTTACGAATCCCTTTTTATTACTTTCCCTGCAATACATGGCAATGTATAGGAAAAGTATTGGAATCATGTCGAAAATCGCAACTCGAGTTTTCGACGGATCTACACGTTTCGAGACCTCTAGAATACGAAAAAACTATTTTTAGCGTGACGTCTGTGTGTGTGTCTGTGTATCTGTGTGTCTGTCTGTCTGTCTGTCTGTGTGTCTGTCTGTTTGTGCAGATGTTGTATCCACTCTAACTAAAAAATAATTGACCGAAATTCATAAAATTTGGTAGGTAAGTCACTTGTGGGCTACTCTAGTGCTGATTAGTTTTGGGAATCACTCGGGATAAAAAAACCCGCCTTTTTTTGCGAAATGGCCCGCAAAAGCTTTTATCCACTTTAGCTGAAAAACTAAGAGACCGAATTTCACGAAATTTGGTAGATAAGTCGCTTGTAAGCCACCCTGGTGCTGATTAGATTTTGGTATAATTCGAAAAAAAAAATAACCTGCCTTTTTTTGCAAAATGGCCCGCAAAAATCGTCAACATCTAAACTTAAGACCTATGTATATTTAAATATAGCCATTAAATGCTTGTTTAATACGTAATTTTTAGCGAAGAAAAGAATAAGACCAACCCCATTACTCTAGGACTGGCCGTTCCTGAGATATTTTAGTTTTTCGTATTTTTTCTACCCCACCTTTGAAAATAAGTCCAGTTTTCAAATGAGAACGAAAATTGAATTAAAAGTGAATTAAATTTAATTTGAATAAATAGAATGTGAATATAAGTCTGCAGGGAAAGTCATGTGCTGCCCACATCAGATTTTTTATTTATATCGTACTTCTATTTGTAATTTTGACTCTGTTCAAGTCTTAAGTTATGCCTGGTGACCCGTTCTCGATGGCGTGCGTTTTAACCCATGGAGTTAAAAAGGAGGAGATAAAACTCCTATGGATGAAACACTTGAAAATGCCATAATGCTTTGAGAATTATATCTAGGTGTCGCTAGTGTTTGTGAAGTAGTTGAAATTGCTAGTTGACACTATAGAAAGGCGTAGTATTTAGTATATGTATTTTTAATAATTTTTAAATTAAGGATTCCTTAATTATGAGTATAATTAACCAGTATTTTTTCATAGTTGTAGGATAGAGTACAGAATATGTGGAGATAAAAATGAATTGGAAAGTAAAATAATTTTGAATACGTAGGAATATTATTTATTACTTCAGTTATTCTTTGCGTTCTACTAATAATTAATTTTTACAAAATTGACAGTTTAAATAAATATTTTACGTTTTTCGCCATAGAAATGCATACAATACAAGACTACTTATCTTATCCCAGCGCCACCTGAATTATTGTCTCAAACAATATTGACGTTTTCTTAATATGAAGATTTAACTGCTTACTTTTACCTCCATGTGTTAAACCTTTACATAGTTACCCTAATTTCTAATAATGTTCTAATGAATTTGATGTTTTTTAAAAAGTTTTTTTTTAAATGTTTAGCTTTGTGATTCGCAATTTTGTAATTTTAAAATTGTTGTATGTATTCAAAATTTTGTATGGATGGCAATTTTCGTAATATTCAAATTTTGCTTGACGGCATTGGAATACATTTAGGCATGTTGGCTTTGTTCTGATTCTACCGCCACTGAGGTAGAGCATGAAGGTGTTCGAAAGCGCCCTGGCTTAAAATTATTTGTTATACGTCTGTAGGATGGGTTCTTAATAAAGTGACGCTTAAATCTGGTTTTTAAGATTTGTCATTTAATTAGTTATTTCAGTGATTTGAAGTCTGACGTGTCGCCACTAATGGTATATATATACCGGGTGGTCAGAATTAAAACACCCCTACTCTGAGCTCTCTATACATCGAACTACTCAGTGTAAAAGCTCCAAAATTATTGAACCTACTATTCAAGACATGAGGAAAGGGATTACGCGAAAAAAAAAATAGTTCCAGAAACACCGATAGGTGGCGCTGTACAACAGAAAAAATGCTGAAAAAACACAAAATAATCACAAAAAAACAAACACATGCGATATGGAATTTTTTCTTCTTAATTTCTTTGGCTGATATGAAAAAAAAGAAGATAAAAAAGTGAAGAAACTTAAACTGTCATTGTAACTGTAATTTCGTACTGTAAGCACAAAAATTTGCATAAACCCTTGGTTTACAGCTACTATGTTCTGGGAATAAAAGGGGATAAAACTGGAAATTTTCATTCTTATCAGCGATGACTGTCACACTGCCAGAACGCGCTTTGCTTGTGAAGCTGTTTTATGAAAACAAAGGACATGCTGCAGCTGCATTTCGAGAGTTTCGTCGACTTAAGAATTTGCGCCATATTAAGCCATTGGGACCAATTTGGGCACCATATTGAGCAGCATCCCCTGCATCGATAAGGTCCTTGTGATATGAATGTTTGGTACGTTCGAATAAAACGTGTTACAAATGCGTATTTTGTGTCTTTTCAGCATATTTTCTGTTGTACAGCGCCACCTATCGGTGTTACTGGAACTAATTTTTTTTTCGCGTAATCCCTTTCCCCATGTCTTGAATAGTAGATTCAACAATTTTGGAGCCTTTACACTGAGTAGTTCGATGTATAGAGAGCTCCGAGTACAGGTGTTTTAATTCTGACCAATCAGTATATACCCTGTACATTCCCTCTAGTAAATGTAAATGTTGGAAAACTTATCCTCTTGAATCGTGGATGTATAAGCAGGATACAAGAATTAGTCCAAGTTTCCGGATCACTCACGTTTATTCACAAACACAAATTAAACAGAAACAGTATACAATCAAACAGCATTTAAATGAGCCACTCATTTCACAGAATAAGAGATATTATTCTCAGAATGTTGACGAAAGTCATTTCCCAAAACGGCGCCTCTACTATTCTCAAAGCATTGACAAAAATCACAGTTCAATGTAGCTCCTGCCACTTCAATTCGTCAACTCCCTGCAACAGAGGGGCGAGTCCTTTTTATAGTCTCTCCAGAGGGGAAAGAGGGTACGGTCCCTATGGATGTCTCCCTCACTGAGTTCCGGTCCAAATTGGGTGGCACTGTCTTGGCCGCCAGAACACATACTTTACACTTTTAGACTGGTCGGACGGTCTGGGTTGAACCCAATTGGACCAAAACGGACGAGGTTCATGTTTTGAAAAGATATAAATTAACATTTCCACAAAATGTATGAACAACAATTGTAAATTTAAGTAACAGAAAGAAAAGTTTAAGGATTTTTTTAGCACAATCCATGTCACGTAGCTGGATCTGATTTAAGACTTCATGCGTGTCTAAAAAACAAAGAATCCACTTCTGCCGGGCGAGACTGAAAACTGTTGTCCCCGGTATAAAGCTCGTTTAGATTTGACTCACGGTTATAGATCAGAAAATCGTAAAAATTAGATCCGAAACAAACTGTCTATTGCTATTGATATATAGATAATTTTTAAAGAGACTGAAAACTGTTGTCCCCGGTATGAAGCTCGTTTAGATTTGACTCACGGTTATAGATCAGAAAATCGTAAAAATTAGATCCGAAACAAACTGTCTATTGCTATTGATATATAGATAATTTTTAAAGAGACTGAAAACTGTTGTCCCCGGTATGAAGCTCGTTTAGATTTGACTCACGGTTATAGATCAGAAAATCGTAAAAATTAGATCCGAAACAAACTGTCTATTGCTATTGATATATAGATAATTTTTAAAGAGACTGAAAACTGTTGTCCCCGGTATGAAGCTCGTTTAGATTTGACTCACGGTTATAGATCAGAAAATCGTAAAAATTAGATCCGAAACAAACTGTCTATTGCTATTGATATATAGATAATTTTTAAAGAGACTGAAAACTGTTGTCCCCGGTATAAAGCTCGTTTAGATTTGACTCACGGTTATAGATCAAAAAATCGTAAAAATTAGATCCGAAACAAACTGTCTATTGCTATTGATATATAGATAATTTTTAAAGAGACTGAAAACTGTTGTCCCCGGTATGAAGCTCGTTTAGATTTGACTCACGGTTATAGATCAGAAAATCGTAAAAATTAGATCCGAAACAAACTGTCTATTGCTATTGATATATAGATAATTTTTAAAGAGACTGAAAACTGTTGTCCCCGGTATGAAGCTCGTTTAGATTTGACTC
Organism: Amaurobius ferox; assembly: GCA_951213105.1. Taxonomy (NCBI): domain Eukaryota; kingdom Metazoa; phylum Arthropoda; class Arachnida; order Araneae; family Amaurobiidae; genus Amaurobius; species Amaurobius ferox. Next base: position 11,873,684 of record OX578154.1, on the reverse strand, counting down.
ACGGTTATAGATCAGAAAATCGTAAAAATTAGATCCGAAACAAACTGTCTATTGCTATTGATATATAGATAATTTTTAAAGAGACTGAAAACTGTTGTCCCCGGTATGAAGCTCGTTTAGATTTGACTCACGGTTATAGATCAGAAAATCGTAAAAATTAGATCCGAAACAAACTGTCTATTGCTATTGATATATAGATAATTTTTAAAGAGACTGAAAACTGTTGTCCCCGGTATAAAGCTCGTTTAGATTTGACTCACGGTTATAGATCAGAAAATCGTAAAAATTAGATCCGAAACAAACTGTCTATTGCTATTGATATATAGATAATTTTTAAAGAGACTGAAAACTGTTGTCCCCGGTATGAAGCTCGTTTAGATTTGACTCACGGTTATAGATCAGAAAATCGTAAAAATTAGATCCGAAACAAACTGTCTATTGCTATTGATATATAGATAATTTTTAAAGAGACTGAAAACTGTTGTCCCCGGTATGAAGCTCGTTTAGATTTGACTCACGGTTATAGATCAGAAAATCGTAAAAATTAGATCCGAAACAAACTGTCTATTGCTATTGATATATAGATAATTTTTAAAGAGACTGAAAACTGTTGTCCCCGGTATGAAGCTCGTTTAGATTTGACTCACGTTTATAGATCAGAAAATCGTAAAAATTAGATCCGAAACAAACTGTCTATTGCTATTGATATATAGATAATTTTTAAAGAGACTGAAAACTGTTGTCCCCGGTATAAAGCTCGTTTAGATTTGACTCAGGGTTATAGATCAGAAAATCGTAAAAATTAGATCCGAAACAAACTGTCTATTGCTATTGATATATAGATAATTTTTAAAGAGACTGAAAACTGTTGTCCCCGGTATAAAGCTCGTTTAGATTTGACTCACGGTTATAGATCAGAAAATCGTAAAAATTAGATCCGAAACAAACTGTCTATTGCTATTGATATATAGATAATTTTTAAAGAGACTGAAAACTGTTGTCCCCGGTATAAAGCTCGTTTAGATTTGACTCACGGTTATAGATCAGAAAATCGTAAAAATTAGATCCGAAACAAACTGTCTATTGCTATTGATATATAGATAATTTTTAAAGAGACTGAAAACTGTTGTCCCCGGTATAAAGCTCGTTTAGATTTGACTCAGGGTTATAGATCAGAAAATCGTAAAAATTAGATCCGAAACAAACTGTCTATTGCTATTGATATATAGATAATTTTTAAAGAGACTGAAAACTGTTGTCCCCGGTATAAAGCTCGTTTAGATTTGACTCACGGTTATAGATCAGAAAATCGTAAAAATTAGATCCGAAACAAACTGTCTATTGCTATTGATATATAGATAATTTTTAAAGAGACTGAAAACTGTTGTCCCCGGTATAAAGCTCGTTTAGATTTGACTCAGGGTTATAGATCAGAAAATCGTAAAAATTAGATCCGAAACAAACTGTCTATTGCTATTGATATATAGATAATTTTTAAAGAGACTGAAAACTGTTGTCCCCGGTATAAAGCTCGTTTAGATTTGACTCACGGTTATAGATCAGAAAATCGTAAAAATTAGATCCGAAACAAACTGTCTATTGCTATTGATATATAGATAATTTTTAAAGAGACTGAAAACTGTTGTCCCCGGTATAAAGCTCGTTTAGATTTGACTCAGGGTTATAGATCAGAAAATCGTAAAAATTAGATCCGAAACAAACTGTCTATTGCTATTGATATATAGATAATTTTTAAAGAGACTGAAAACTGTTGTCCCCGGTATAAAGCTCGTTTAGATTTGACTCACGGTTATAGATCAGAAAATCGTAAAAATTAGATCCGAAACAAACTGTCTATTGCTATTGATATATAGATAATTTTTAAAGAGACTGAAAACTGTTGTCCCCGGTATAAAGCTCGTTTAGATTTGACTCAGGGTTATAGATCAGAAAATCGTAAAAATTAGATCCGAAACAAACTGTCTATTGCTATTGATATATAGATAATTTTTAAAGAGACTGAAAACTGTTGTCCCCGGTATAAAGCTCGTTTAGATTTGACTCACGGTTATAGATCAGAAAATCGTAAAAATTAGATCCGAAACAAACTGTCTATTGCTATTGATATATAGATAATTTTTAAAGAGACTGAAAACTGTTGTCCCCGGTATAAAGCTCGTTTAGATTTGACTCAGGGTTATAGATCAGAAAATCGTAAAAATTAGATCCGAAACAAACTGTCTATTGCTATTGATATATAGATAATTTTTAAAGAGACTGAAAACTGTTGTCCCCGGTATAAAGCTCGTTTAGATTTGACTCACGGTTATAGATCAGAAAATCGTAAAAATTAGATCCGAAACAAACTGTCTATTGCTATTGATATATAGATAATTTTTAAAGAGACTGAAAACTGTTGTCCCCGGTATAAAGCTCGTTTAGATTTGACTCACGGTTATAGATCAGAAAATCGTAAAAATTAGATCCGAAACAAACTGTCTATTGCTATTGATATATAGATAATTTTTAAAGAGACTGAAAACTGTTGTCCCCGGTATAAAGCTCGTTTAGATTTGACTCAGGGTTATAGATCAGAAAATCGTAAAAATTAGATCCGAAACAAACTGTCTATTGCTATTGATATATAGATAATTTTTAAAGAGACTGAAAACTGTTGTCCCCGGTATAAAGCTCGTTTAGATTTGACTCACGGTTATAGATCAGAAAATCGTAAAAATTAGATCCGAAACAAACTGTCTATTGCTATTGATATATAGATAATTTTTAAAGAGACTGAAAACTGTTGTCCCCGGTATAAAGCTCGTTTAGATTTGACTCACGGTTATAGATCAGAAAATCGTAAAAATTAGATCCGAAACAAACTGTCTATTGCTATTGATATATAGATAATTTTTAAAGAGACTGAAAACTGTTGTCCCCGGTATAAAGCTCGTTTAGATTTGACTCACGGTTATAGATCAGAAAATCGTAAAAATTAGATCCGAAACAAACTGTCTATTGCTATTGATATATAGATAATTTTTAAAGAGACTGAAAACTGTTGTCCCCGGTATAAAGCTCGTTTAGATTTGACTCACGGTTATAGATCAGAAAATCGTAAAAATTAGATCCGAAACAAACTGTCTATTGCTATTGATATATAGATAATTTTTAAAGAGACTGAAAACTGTTGTCCCCGGTATAAAGCTCGTTTAGATTTGACTCACGGTTATAGATCAGAAAATCGTAAAAATTAGATCCGAAACAAACTGTCTATTGCTATTGATATATAGATAATTTTTAAAGAGACTGAAAACTGTTGTCCCCGGTATGAAGCTCGTTTAGATTTGACTCAGGGTTATAGATCAGAAAATCGTAAAAATTAGAGATCCGAAACAAACTATCTATTGCTATTGATATATAGATAATTTTTAAAGAGACTGAAAACTGTTGTCCCCGGTATAAAGCTCGTTTAGATTTGACTCACGGTTATAGATAAGAAAATCGTAAAAATTAGATCCGAAACAAACTGTCTATTGCTATTGATATATAGATAATTTTTAAAGAGACTGAAAACTGTTGTCCCCGGTATGAAGCTCGTTTAGATTTGACTCAGGGTTATAGATCAGAAAATCGTAAAAATTAGAGATCCGAAACAAACTATCTATTGCTATTGATATATAGATAATTTTTAAAGAGACTGAAAACTGTTGTCCCCGGTATAAAGGTCGTTTAGATTTGACTCACGGTTATAGATCAGAAAATCGTAAAAATTAGATCCGAAACAAACTGTCTATTGCTATTGATATATAGATAATTTTTAAAGAGACTGAAAACTGTTGTCCCCGGTATGAAGCTCGTTTAGATTTGACTCAGGGTTATAGATCAGAAAATCGTAAAAATTAGAGATCCGAAACAAACTATCTATTGCTATTGATATATAGATAATTTTTAAAGAGACTGAAAACTGTTGTCCCCGGTATAAAGCTCGTTTAGATTTGACTCACGGTTATAGATCAGAAAATCGTAAAAATTAGATCCGAAACAAACTGTCTATTGCTATTGATATATAGATAATTTTTAAAGAGACTGAAAACTGTTGTCCCCGGTATGAAGCTCGTTTAGATTTGACTCAGGGTTATAGATCAGAAAATCGTAAAAATTAGAGATCCGAAACAAACTATCTATTGCTATTGATATATAGATAATTTTTAAAGAGACTGAAAACTGTTGTCCCCGGTATAAAGCTCGTTTAGATTTGACTCACGGTTATAGATCAGAAAATCGTAAAAATTAGATCCGAAACAAACTGTCTATTGCTATTGATATATAGATAATTTTTAAAGAGACTGAAAACTGTTGTCCCCGGTATGAAGCTCGTTTAGATTTGACTCAGGGTTATAGATCAGAAAATCGTAAAAATTAGAGATCCGAAACAAACTATCTATTGCTATTGATATATAGATAATTTTTAAAGAGACTGAAAACTGTTGTCCCCGGTATAAAGCTCGTTTAGATTTGACTCACGGTTATAGATCAGAAAATCGTAAAAATTAGATCCGAAACAAACTGTCTATTGCTATTGATATATAGATAATTTTTAAAGAGACTGAAAACTGTTGTCCCCGGTATGAAGCTCGTTTAGATTTGACTCAGGGTTATAGATCAGAAAATCGTAAAAATTAGAGATCCGAAACAAACTATCTATTGCTATTGATATATAGATAATTTTTAAAGAGACTGAAAACTGTTGTCCCCGGTATAAAGCTCGTTTAGATTTGACTCACGGTTATAGATCAGAAAATCGTAAAAATTAGATCCGAAACAAACTGTCTATTGCTATTGATATATAGATAATTTTTAAAGAGACTGAAAACTGTTGTCCCCGGTATGAAGCTCGTTTAGATTTGACTCAGGGTTATAGATCAGAAAATCGTAAAAATTAGAGATCCGAAACAAACTATCTATTGCTATTGATATATAGATAATTTTTAAAGAGACTGAAAACTGTTGTCCCCGGTATAAAGCTCGTTTAGATTTGACTCACGGTTATAGATCAGAAAATCGTAAAAATTAGAGATCCGAAACAAACTATCTATTGCTATTGATATATAGATAATTTTTAAAGACACTAACACAGCGGGAGAATATTTTCTTTTATATTTCAAAAGTTTGTGAACAATATATCATAGATAAATAATTAATAAAAGAGAAAGAACTATTTTATTATCCTTCAATTTATGTCTTCAGATAATTCAACGGAAAATACTTTCATAATACAGAAAAATTCAATCTATCTCGAATACCTAGCTGCCTCCCCCCGCTCCAGAAGTCATAAAATATTTTAACGGGCTTAAAAAAATGTACCTACCCTTAGTCTAGTATTATTTTTTTTTGTTCATTTTCGCAAATTTCCGAAGACGAAGTGCTCGTAAATTAGACAGATTTTATGGTAAACGTGTCCTATTGCAGAAAGAAATGATTTAGAATGAACACGGTAATTCAAAGAAAATGCCCCTTCCCCACAGACATAGAGAGTTTATAAAACTTTAAAAGCAAAAAGAACGGAGGGTTTAAACATGATGCGTATTTATGATTTAATAGAAATAAATAAAAAGTTTTCTTATCTCTGATCACCTGTGGTGTACTTTTACCAAAGTTCATTGCAAAATGCATATTACGAACTTACATGGCATGGTAGATGAAAAATTGGAATCATGCTGTATACAGGGTGTCCCACAAAAAGTGAACAATAGAAAATTTTTTGAACCGTGAATGTAGACCCATAGTTCTAATTGCAAAAATCTGATGTGGACAGTACATGACTTTCCCTGCAGACTTAAATTCATATTTTCTTCATTTCTTTAATAATTCATTAGATTGAGTTCAATTGCACCAAATAACACTGAATTTGCATTTTTAATTCAATTTTCGTTTTTATTTGGTAATTGGACATTTTCCTGATAGCGGCGTAACAAAAATGCAAGAAATCTTAAATATCTTGAGAACGGTTAGTCCTAAAGTATAATGGAGTGTGTTATATTCTTTTCCTCGTCAAAAATTGCGTATAGATCAAGAATTTAATGGATATATTTCAGCATACGTAGTCTTTTTTTTTTTAGATTTTGGCGATGTTTGCTGGTCATTTCGTAAAAGAGGCAGGTTGTTATTTTTCGAATCGTACCAAAATCGAAACAGCACCAGAGGGTCCCACAAGTAACTTATCTACCAAATATTGTAAAATTTGGTCAATTAGTATTTTAGCTAGGGTGGATACATGAAATTTTTGCAGGTCATTTCGTAAAAAAGGCTGGTTCTTCTTTTTCGAATCGTACCAAATTCTAATCAGCACCAGAGTATTTAACAAGTAACTTATCTACCAAATTTTGTGAAATTTGGTCAATTAGTATTTTAGCTAGAGCGGATAAATGGAATTTTTAGTGTCCATTTCGCAAAAAAATGCGGGTTCTGTTTATACGAATCGTACCAGAACTAATCAGCACCAGGGTCACATCCAAGTGACTTACCTACCAAATTTTATGAAATTCGGTCTATTAGTTTTTTAGTTAGAGTGGATACATACATTGCACAAACACAGACAGACACACAGACTGACAGACACACAGACAGACAGACAGACACACAGGCAGACACACACACAGACGTCACGCTAAAAATAGTTTTTTGGTATTCTAGAGGTCTCGAAACGTGTTGATCCGTCGAAAACTCGAGTTGCGATTTTCAACATGATTCCAATACTTTCCCTATATATTACCATGTATTGCAGGGAAAGTAAAAATGCTTTAAATAAGGTAGGAAGTTGTGAAGTATGAATTTAAATGATATCCCATATAATGGTAAAAATTTCAGAAAATTAACCTTACACAGTCTTCTATCGCAAAAAGACAAATTATAAAAATGGTGTCAGTACTTTATTTAGTCAAACAAAAGAAAAATTTGGTTCTTGCACGTTCAACTTTAGAACGAAATAAATTGTCAGACGTCCTGACTTACACCACTTTCTCGTGACTTTTCGATACTCTTTGAATCAACAAATTGCATGAATCCAGGGGACGTTCACAAATTGAATTGATGCACAGAAATCATTTAGTGAGGTTTTAAAACAATTTTTTTCCATGGTCTGCTGTTGAAACTTTTAGAGCCAGGCAGACGATACTGGTTAAAAGTTATTTTAACACTAAAATAGGGTAAATAAGATAGATTATTGTGATTTTCAGGCCTGTCAGTTATTTTCCTGACAAAATCTATGGAAAAATAAGCATGTCTTTCGATGTTTGAAATCAACTAGGATTATTTAAAACCACTGTTTCCAGTAAACTCAATAAGTTTCTGTGTTAGAAAATTTTATCCCTGCACTTTTTCCACCAGAATATGGAGTCTTTATAGACGAATCTGTAAGAACTGTTGCATGCCGTACAGCAAGTGACGGGTTCGAGTAGACAGATGGTGGGTTCGAGTAGACTGATGGCGAGTTTGAGTAGACTAGCGGCGGTTCCAAGTAGACTGATGGCGGGTTCGGGCACACCTATAGGAAAATGCTATTCAGTACATATAACCCAGACACTTGCATATGGATAGGGCGAGAAATAGGCTAAAATATTTATTTCATCATTTTCCGTTAGTAATCGTTGCCTTCATGAGCCACATCGAAAATGAAGCGAACAGCTGATTGTAATAGACATACCAACCTTAGAATAAAAACTCTAGTAGGATGCCGGCTTTACTGAAACGACCGACGATAGTATTCCATCACTGTATTACTAAGAGATCGGTCGCATTCGCCGCAAATCAAAATCATCTCCCAGAGTTCTGCCTTACTGAACAGCGCCATCATTTAAATTCTAGTTAGGTAGCAAATTTAACTGTATGCTTAAATACGAACTGCGAATTGACGCAATGATAACATAATAGTTTTACCTGCATAAAGTAAATTTGAAGAAGGGGTAACAGTTTTAATAACTATTTGCAACTGAAGTTGATTTGTGGATGATCCCTTACAAAATAACGTTTATAATTATTCGAAATAAAAATAAATGCAAATTCAACTTCATTTCAAATCATTATCCATGTTAATTTGCTCAATTAAAACTCAATTTAATGGATTGGGAAAGAAAAATTAAATTTGAATATGTCGGTAAAGTCATGTGCTGTCCCCGTCAGATTTTTTATTATGATATTTTACAGAATGATATTTTACATGTATATAAAGTAACATCCCGTAGATTATTTTGAGTCAAAAGCTAAAAGGGAAGAAAGATGCCAAACGGCTGAAATACGGAAGATGAGCAAGAGATTCTTCTTCTAATCGGATAATACTAGGTGTGCTAGTCTAGGGAGAACACTCAACGAGTTCAGTAACATCGTAATTCATTTACAGAAAAAATAAAACCTGATGTGGGCAACACATGACTTTCCTTAAATAATGTAATGAATTTACTATTTTTACAGTAAAAAAATAGGTTTTTCTTATAGTAGATACTAATATTCTTTCCAAGACATTGAATTTTCGACAATTAGTGGTCATTTTCATTAATTTAGCGTCATTTTCATCCATTTGACGAGATTTTCGTTAATTTTGCAACATTTCAAAAAGTCGCCAAGTTGGCGACATTCCGCCAAATGCGTCGCCAAAATCTCGCCAAGCGTTATGCACTAAGAAAGAAGTCATTCTTACAGCAGATAAATGACTATTGGCGTTCAAATACAAAAGTATTACTCAGAGTATCTTTTTTCATGAATGGAACGAGCTAGATCCACGAGAATGATGTCACCCAATTTATTGCATGGTATAACATATGAAAAGTGAACATGTTTATCAATAGGAAATATTTTTTTTTATTTTATACGACTTTTTGATAGTTTTTTTTTAAATGTACAATATCTCGAGAATGGTTCCTGTTAGCGTTCTAAAATTTATGTCAATCGTTTTCTAATGAAAAATTACATAAGAAATGTCTATTTGCGTAACTTTATTAGTGGTTTTGATTTTTTGACGATTTTTTCAACATTTCATTCGAAAATTTAGGGGGTTTCTAAACATTCGATTGCGTATAAAAACAACAGGTTTCCAGTGATTACGGATTGTGATTTTTGTAACAAATTTGGTTCAAATCGGTCCATTCGTTCGTCAGTTATCGTCTTCACAGACCCACTGACACACACACACACACACACACACACACACACAGACATCACCTCAAAAATGTTTGATTCGTGATCAGGGATGCTTGAAAAGCGCTCTCCCGTCGAAAACTCGAATTCGAATTTTCGACCCCGTCACAATACTTTCCTTATACATTATGTATATAAGGAAAGTAATAACTGATGTGTGGTTCAATTTGAATTTCGCACACCAGATTTCGTTTCTTTCTTTTCAAATTTTACAAGGAAAGATTTTTGTAAAATCGGTATTGTAGGTCTAAATTATTACAACTATAGCCTGTCACTCTTCACTTTAAAGAGCTTGAAAAAAATCTTTGAGATTGATACTACATATGATAATGTCCCCCGCAGTGTTTCTTTCAGGCATACCTGCGGGAGAGCGTCCCCAGAGACGAGTATTCGCACCTCCGCCCCGGACATATTACTTTCCCTGCAATACATGGTATTGTATAGGGGAAGTATTGGAATCATGTCGAAAATCGCAACTCGAGTTCTCGACGGATCTACACGTTTCAAGACCTCTAGAATACGAAAAAACCATTTTTAGCGTGACGTTTGTGTGTGTGTCTGTGTGTCTGTCTGTCTGTGCAGATTTTGTATCCACTCTAACTAGAACACTAATGGACCGAATTTCACAAAATTTGGTAGGTAAGTCACTTGTGAGCGAGTCTGGTGCTGATTAGTTTTGGGTACGATTTGGAATAAAAGAACCCGCCTTTTTTTGCGAAATGGCCCGCAATAGCTTGTATCCACTCTAACTGAAAAACTATTGGACCGAATTTCACAAAATTGAGTAGATGAGTCACTTTTGGGTTACTCTGGTGCTGATTAGATTTTGGTATGATTCGGAAAAAAATAACCTGCCTTTTTTTGCAAAATGGCCCGCAAAAATCGTCAAAATCTAAATTAAAGAACTAGGTATACTGAAATATATCCATTAAATGCTCGTTAAATACGTAATTTTTAACAACGAAAGAAATAAGACCAACCCCATTACACTAGGACTAGCCGTTCTCGAGATATTTGAGTTTCCGTATTTTCTCTACGCCACCTTTGAAAATAAGTCCGGTTACCGAATGAGAACAAAAATTGAATTAAAAGTGAAATAAATTTAAATAAAATAAAGATAACGTTAATATAAGTCTGCAGGGAAAGTCATTTGCTGCCCACATCAGATTTTTTTATATTAACCTAGTTTCTATTTATGTGACAGCATTAAGATATATTTATATAGGGCAAATAGGAAACGTGCCCCCTCTAAAATTTCGCTCGCCCCCGGCCAAAAAGTCCTGAAAGAACACTTTTCCATACCCTCCGGGGGGTAACTTGCTCCACAAAGGAGGGCTAATGACGTCATGATAATAAATTGTATCGGGGCCGTTTTTTACAAAAATGATTAAAACTATGAAGTCTTGTGATCATTGAACCATAAATAAACCCTTTTATGTATGATTATGTCCAATTTTGTCGCATGCTGCCATATTAAAATAAATATAAAATTTTAAATAAATTTCAATGTGTTCGCTCAAATTAAATATATATATATATATATATATATATATATACCTAGTTCTAGAATTTTTGATAACAAAGTCAGATATAAAGTTTCGTGAAAATCCATTAATATATGCGGCTGCTGTATTGGGTACACACAAAAAATCGACCACAGACATTAGTCATACAGACGGACGGACGGTCATCACTCCAAAAATAGACAGAACGTGTTCAGGAGGTCTTAAAACATACATTAGCATCAAAATCTCGAAATTGAAAAGTTTTGTGAAAATAATACTTTCTCAATATTACTGCGTATGAGAAAGTAAAAATCATCAATTAAGCGATTTTTGTTGGGGGGCACGGTAGTTTGATTACATTTTTAAGAGACTGTACCTGGGTTCCAAGAGTACTGGGTTCCTGGAGTGGGTTTCTCTCAGCGTTACACGAGACTCTTCTAGGTGGCAGGGTGGGTCTGATTTTGTAATCCGTTCCCAAATCCATCAGCGACTGGAGTCTTTACTTGGCAGTTAATCTTCAGATCTACCCGGTGATCGTCGACCCTGAAGCCCGTAATTGGAGCTTTGTGGAATGGGAGATGTGAAATTGAGGCGCACTTTAATATCAGCATGAAGACCCACTTTACAGTGGCCGATTCCCTCTTTTAACATGCGGAGACAAAAGTTAAAAACAAGATCAATCATGCTTAAAGCATTGATTATGAAACACTTTCCAACTTCAATGCAATTTTATTTAAACAAGTCTGAAATGCAATACATTCCTCGGTAATATTTTGAAACTTATCACAATACTGCATTAATTTATTATATTTGAAAACTTAAACCTTCATCGTAAAAAAGAACTTCATTCAAATGACGGCATTGAAATATAAATTGCCTGGTTTAAACATCTCTAAAATGTTATACATTCCTCGGTAATAGTTTTAAAATTATCATAATACTACGATAATTTATTATATTTGAAAACTTCATCGAAAACAAGTGAAATTAATTCAAATGACGTCATAGAAAAAATAACACGCCTGGATCTCTCTATAAAAACAGGATTTCATTCATAACTTTCTCCCAATCATTTCATTCATCAAAATACTATAATAATTTATTTTATTTAAACATTTTGTTTAAGACCATGGAGCTATAAAAAATTAAACTCTATGCTTGAAACTTCATCGAAAAAAATCGTCCTTCTCTTTATGAAATCAATTAATATTTCATTCATATCAGCCATGGACTAAATTATTTTGTGTTAAAAAATACAGGAGTTCTAATACAACTCATTCTATATATTTTGCTGTTTACATTTCACATAGGTGAAAAATAGGCTTAGTTGTGGAAATAATCAAATTTAGATGAGCATTTAAACTCAAATATATTACCATTACGTTGTTTCAGTATGTAGATGCACAGAATTTAAGCAAAAGTAAAGTAGTTTTAGGACGGACACAACACTCAATATGAATTAAAAAGAACTTTAAAAAATCACGATTTTGAAACATGATGGATGGAATATATCATTTTGAAGTGGGTCATGTGATTGTTTCATATCATGGTGACGTGATCGTTTCATATAAGAGGTGTAATTATTATTTTAATTTTTATTTAAAAAACTACTGAATATATTTCGCTGAATTTTTTTTTATATATTTTATGGAACAATTTGAATATTATCTAAAATTTTCGAAGCAATTTGTGAATTTTAAATCCGCTTTAAAAATGTTTGAAAAATTAGGTCCCATAGGGCTCAATGTATTTCATTTTTTCGACCCGGGTTCAATCCAAAACTAATTGGGTGATATTATTCATTTATTTTCCCATAGGTTCTACAGACCGTCTGAACAACATACTAAAATTTCATTTTGATTAAGTCATTTTTACGGCAGTTATCGTGCTAACGGACAGACAGACAGACAGACAGACAGACAGACAGACAAACACTTTTCAACTTTGTTGTAAAGTGTTAAAAATGAGTTCTTTTCTTTTGGTAAACATAGTTTTCCAAAACCAAGGAGGGAACCACTTAAGGAGATAATACATCTTTATCGTGTAAGAAATGTTTAAAACATTACCAAAGTTTAAAATTTGTATTTATGAAACAACTACTTAAGAAAAATACATAATATTTCCATAACACATATAACCTATATAATGAATAGCAAAAATATTCAAGAAGGTAAAATACTAATATTTCTATATTTAAAAATTTTTAAAGTAATGTTTTTATAGGAAACTCTGTATTTTATTGCACGTAATACTAGAATATAACCTTGACGTCCGTGGCGTCCGTTTTAAAATAAATAAGTGATTTTTAATTTTATTTAAGCCTATGGAAGAAAAAAACTTATGCGGACTTAAAAATTACTAAGGAAGAAAAATTGGAAATAATTTGAAAGGAGAAAATATTTACATTTATTGTTTTCGACAATGCGATCACTCTGATAGGAAAAGGTTTAACAGAACAATAATTTACATTTGAAACATTTCTCTGAAGAAAAGAAAAAGAAAAACGAACCGCGTTCAAGCAAAAATTTAATTAGCCAAGAAAAACGCTCCGGTTTTTACTGTGAATACTGAATTGAAGCAGCAGTGAACGCGGACAGTCAATGGTTGATCGGAAAAATTGAGTGTTCACGTGGAGGGTTATGAAAAGACTGATGGTCTGGTTTAGTATCTAAAGTGAAATGTTTATCCGTGACTGAAACACTTTTGGCAAAATTTTGTTGCAGTGTTACCCAGAGATAGGTAGATAAACAGACATATAAATCAATGTGTTTATATTATTAATTTTGGCAGGGCTTAGCTTAAACAATCAATGCATTTAAACAAAGACCTCATTTGTTTTCAATTACTAAAATATGGAATTTCTTTCATATTAATTTATAGTATTTTAATTCTGGTGCTTGAGTCTAAAGACTTATTTTCATCTTTACTTTTTCTCTATATTAAAGAAAAAGTAACTGCCGTCGCCATCATCACTGATAAATACCTCGAGTTTCTCTATCACGGACTCTTTTATGTATGCTTAGTATGTGTAATTTCGTTCCTATGCTGCTATGCAAAAAAAGTGCAAAATTTCGAATCAATTTCGAAGTTTTCTCTCTAATTTAAAAGAATTATATCTAGTACTGGACTTTTTGATAACAAAGTATATAAAGTATATATATAATGTATAAAGTGTTGTAAAAATTCATTAGTATTTGTGGCCAGACAGACAGACGGACGGACATCACTCCAAAAATAGCCAAAACGTGTTCAGGAGGCCTTAAAATATATATTGGCATCAAAAATTTGAATTCGAACCTTTTCGTGGAAAAAAAAACATTCTCTGTATTATATTACATAGTATAAGAAGGTAAAAATCCAGCAGGTCAGACATACTACCAGTGCCTTTGCAGTAGTTAAATGGTGAAATTTTGAACGTAATTCATTTTCAATGTAATATCAACTGACACGGTAAACATTTTAAGAAACTTCTTACTTGAAAAATACATCCTTACTTGAGGAACTAGCGCTAAATGGGGAAAATGATATCTGTTTTGGATCATGTTCTGGCCAATCGTGTTTACTCCCGTTTTGGATTGGCGTCATTTTTTTCCATATTGCTTTCTGATTGGCTTACTCATTATCCAGGTCTTGGGTATATATGGGGGCGCGACAGCTCCAGTGGTTAGCGCGCGGGAATTGCACTCGGTCGGCCCGGGTTCGATTCAGCCACTGCCAGAACTACCGCCCTGTTCACGCGGAGTACGATCACGTTAAACATGTGGGTCTGTAAGTCCTTCCGAGAGGTTGGTGGTAGGGGAAGGAAGGTACGGTCCCTGTGGATGCTTCCCCCATTGGGTTCCGATCTAAATTGGGTGACATTTCCCTGCCGTCGAAACAGATACCTTACCTTTCTGGTAGATCGGACGGTCAGGGTCGAAAAAGAAGAAGGTCTTGGGTATGGGGTGGAGTAGCCCAGTGGTTAGAATGCGAGGATTGCACCACGATGACCCGAGTTCGATTCCCGACTCTGTCCAAACTGTCCCCGTGCTTACGCGGAGTACGGGCACGTTAAATATGTGGGTTCGTAAGACCTTCCAAGAGGTTGGTGGTAGGGGAAGGAGGGTACGGTCCCTATGAATGCCACAGCCACTGGGTTCCGGTCTAAATAGGGTGGCGCTTCCCGGCCTTTCAAACAGATACCTTACATCTTCATGTAGGTCGGACGGTCTGGGTGGAAGAAGAAGGTTTTGAGTATATCAACCCCTGCTTCTTCCTTTTACGCCCATTCCTCTTTTGGACTTCAGGCTAGTTGGTCTTCTTGCAATGACGAAGTGATCAAGCGTATCCTCGAAACAGATATGTATACTGCAGTATTGTTTTATTTGTACATAAGCACGTTGCTCTACTTTTCCATATCTGTATCTTTATTCGTTTATTTACAAAGAAAGGATTTTATACATTTTTTTAATAATATATACTTAAAATAAAAATTAATGTGTCGTAAATTATTTAGATAGACACTGTCTACCATGTTTTCCCTGACGTTTTTTACCACAGAATGTATGAGAAAGTATACTGGAGCCTTAAACTTCATATATTTTCTCTGCCCCTTCTATCCCCCCCCCCCAAACAAAATCAAATATTTGTACTTTGTAGGAAAAATCACATTGTAGATAAATCAGTCTGTTCTTTCTCATAGATTGTATATTCTCCAAGAAAACATCGCATTTTATTGTGTCAGCTGCGAAAATAATTACATATTTTCTTATTGCCCTCCCCTCCTAAAAAAAAAGGAAATTTTTGTACTTTATAGGAAAAATCTCATGATGGTCACATAAGTATTTTCTTTTCTCGTAGATTGTATATTTTCCAAGAACGCATTCAATCCGTATAATGTCATCTGCGAAGATAAATTTTACTGATATCATTAATAACAACGGTTACAGGCAAAGACGTTCAGAAATGCGTTTTATCAAAACCATTACTTGAATCGATAAATAGTTTTGCGTTCCTGTAAGTTTTCCTAATATGATTAAAGAATCAAATCGCGAGGCTCATATTATAGTTGTTTATCGATATGGCTCATGCGAAATCGATAGCAGCTGTGTCTTACAACGCGCATGCAACATAACCATAAATGTCATATTTGCGAATGAAGAGATCGTTTGGTTTGGTAGTTTTGTTATCGATTAGTGGCAACGGAAATTTATGCTGATAATGCATTCTTTCAGAGGCTGTTAAGGCATTTCTGCACGTTGGTGGGTAGGGGAGACTGGGGCTTGTTGGCGCAATTTTAAAAATATATTTTTCTATTCATTTCGATCGAATTCATTCCATCAATGTCTGGTGAAAGATATTTTTCACTCAGGAGACAAGCATGATTTTAATGCTCCCCCCCCCTACACCCCATGGTCACCAAATGAAAATCTGATGTAGGCAGCACATGACTTACCCTATATACTGTAATGCATTTACTTCTTTTGCAGTGAAAAAATGACGCGTAAGGTCCACGGCACAGTGTTTTTAATGTTAAATTATAGTTTTTCCAGACAATCAAAAGATCCCTTTAACGACGATTGAATCTTTGCACCCTTGTACACTCTTTTGCAAAAATAAAAAAAAAACGAAACACCATGAAAAAAGTGACTGTTTTTATTGAAATTAAATATGCGAACAGCTCATACACAGGCAATGAAATGATTACAAAATCAAGGTCGCAGGATCCATCAATGGTTAGTACTTGCGCTATCAATTTTCAAATCAGTAATTTGTGAAATCCTCATTGGAGGCAATGCATGCTTGTATACGTCTAGATAAGGAGTGATAAAGTTTCCTAATGTCATCCTGAGACCCATTCTACCAGGCATTCTTCAATTACTGCTGCAGATCTGCCACATTACGGGGTGCCCAAATCTGGCGACCTAGCATGTCCCATACATGCTCGATTGGCGAAAGTTCTGGTGACCTTCCTGGTCAAGGAACAGTATCAACAGCACAGAGACAGTTCACAGATATGCGAGCAGTATGTGGCGTGGCATTCTCTTGTTGTAAAATGGTCTCAGAATGACGTGCCATGAAGGGTAACGCAAACGGCCCCAGGATTTCATCAACATATCGTTGAGCTATTAACGTTGTACGCAGGATGACTAGGGGTGACTTGCTGTTGTATGCGATAGCACCCCACACCATCACACCAGGGGATTAGGTTGTATGCCTGTGTAAAACAAAGGCCGATTGGGACCGCTGGCCCTGGAGCCTCCGCACACGTACCCGATGGTCATCTGCTGAAAGAAGACAGCTGCGTGATTCATCGCTGAGCACTATGTGATGCGAGTCTGCTGTCAGCCATGATGCTCGGCTAAGACACCGCTCCAAACGACTCTATTGATGTTGGGGTGATGGGTAGACGTCTTAAAGGCCGTTGTGAGCGTAACCTCGCGTCAGCCAAGCGCCGTGAGAAGGTGGAAGGTACCACAGGTGGCATGGAAGAGGCTGTAGCACGTTGGATAGCGGACAATGATGCCGTTGGACCAGCCGCACAATCATCCGATCTTGCCTCGCATTCGTGCATCTTGGCCTTCCAGAGCCTTCATTCCGCTAATGAGTTCCGGGCAGAAAACATTGCTGCCAGCACTTTTGCACAACAGTATTCGCTTGGCGCAGGTGGCTGCCTGTTGCTCGGTATGACCAGCCAACTTCACGCATCCCGACTATACGACCACGTTCGTACTTGTCTAATTGCTTATAAGGTCTTCGGCAACGTCGTAACGGCATTATTGGTTGTATCTTCATGAAACTGCAACGCCGATAACGAGCAACTATAAACCGTCCACATTTTTAACCTGTTTTATAGGATGCCAGTTGCGCAGTAGAAACGGGTGCTATGACCGAAATTAACACTTATTGGTCTTGCAAATTTAATCATTTACATACGTGGTATAAAGGAATTCGCATGCGAAATTTTGAGATGATCGGATTATTTTTTTTTTTATGAGTGCTTCGTTTTTTTTTTGTTTTTTTTTGTCGCGTACTATTCGTGCATACCGATAATATTTTCAAAATTTATTTTATATAATAAATGATGTAGTTTAATCATTATTGCATCAGAAAATGGGCAGTTTTAAAATCAAGAATGCTGCGCCCAATAAAGCCGCAGTTAAATGAAATAGGTATAACAAATAACAGCGGATGGTCCTCGTTAGTACTCATTAGCTGTACATACACACCTTAGTTTAGTTAATGAAGGTAAACAAAAAATATTAATCATGCATAAATCATTGATTATCTGTCTTCTGAGCCAATTTTCAAAGCTAAGCTTCATACATGGTTAGACTAAAATTAAACTTATTTAAAAGGCTACAACTTCATATTTTAGGGGTTGCCTTTGTTAAGACCCAGACCGTCTGACCTACTAGAAAGGTGTAAGATAACTGAAAATTTAGGGGTGTAATTTTTCCCTGTTTATGACGATCGTATATATTAGTCTTAAAAATCTGATGGTGGCCGCATATGATTTTCCCAATATAATGCAAGGAATTTATTTCTTTCACAGTAAAAAATTATGCATAAGATCTACGGCACAGTGGTTTTAATGTTAAATTGTACATTTAGCGCTTTTCCGGATGACATCATGTAAAACTGTACGTTGTATGTATTCTATATAGCTACATTTCATGCTAATATAAATGGGTCAATATCATTATTGAAAGCATCTGTAATAAGCAATACAGTCCATTGATTAAACTATTTTAATAACTAATTCATCAATTCGGGGTCATTTTCGTTAACTTAGAATATATTTTACAATTTTAACACTATTTTCATCAATCTGGGGCAAACTATTGCACTATTGCCGAGTTGCCGATATTTTGCTAACCGAGTCTACAAGTTTGCCAAATTTATCCACCAGCGTTACAGACAAACGGAGAGAAGAGCATTTCACACACACACACACACATATATATATATATATATATAGAAGACTGTTAGCGTCAATATACAAAACTATTTCACAGAATCTTCTGTCACACCTTTCTGGTAGGTCGGACGGTCTGGGTCTCAACAAGAACAGAATCTCCTGTCGTGAATGGAACGAACAAGATCCACTAGAATGATGTTAACAAATTTAGCGCATAATAATACATTTTGTAAGTAAACATATTTCACAGTACTTAATAGTGTTGTGAATGTGTAATCATCTCTCACTGGCGACCCCCGTCTTGTCTTTCATCTCTATCGCAGACCAAACGGTGTCATCGGAGATTTTTTACCTGACGTCATTCTATGGTTTCTAGAATTTCGAGTCAGAAAAAAGTTGCCATATTTGGCGAATTATCGGCAATTTTGCGACATTTGGTGACTTCCAGAATGTTCCAGAAACTTCACGAAATAACGATTAGTCTAGGAGATATTAGATAAATCTGGAAATTTCTACAGGATTTCCAAAAGATTCTATAGAGAAACTATAAAAATGACTAGCCACTCCATTGCAGTTCTGTGGACGAGTTGACGACTGGACGTGATACTAGCTACATTGGACTGTGATGTTTGTCAATGTTTTGAGAATAGTAGCGACTGATTTGTGAAATTACTTTCGTCAAAGTTTTGAGAATAATATCGCTTATTCTGTGAAATCAGTGGAGCATTTAAGTGCTGTTTGATTGTATATTGTTCCTGTTTACTTTGTGCTTATTCTTATATTGTATATTGTTCCTGTTTGCTTTGTGCTTTGTATCTTATTCCAAATAAAAAAAAATTGTAAATGTAAAAAATTTCGGGTATGTTGCTCAGCACGACTGTCACCTTTTCAGATTATTTTTCATTTGGAGTCAGATTTAGTCTTTTCAATAACAATCTCAATACTCAACTGAATACCGACTCTCTCTCTGAATAACACTGCTTGAAATCATGACTCTCTATTTCTCTCTTCCACTCTTGAATAATCTTTCAATTATATTCGTTGACTTTCCTCCTTGCAGCCGCATAATTTTGCCTGGAGTTTAAATACGCCCTCCTTGCTCTCATTGGATACTCATCAGTGCGATGTAGTATGCATTTTTGGCTCTTTCAGTTTACAATGAAGCCTGATTTAAGTCTTAACCCTAAGGTATTTTGCACCAACCACACCTATAATATGTGTTATGTGTATGTATTGGGACCATAACTGTTCGGGACCAAGACTGTCATAAAACTGTGACTAAAAGTCTCCGCTTTGTTTCGTCGTAAACATCAAAAACTGCAAACGGTGCCTCCTGGTCTCATAAAAAGATCAAGCTCAAACGTCTCAATTTAATGCTTGTTTTATACGCAATTTTTGACGATGAAAATATTAAGATGAAGCTCATTAATCTAACACTAGCAGTACCAGTACAGGGATATTTTAGTTTTTTCGCATTTTTGCTGCGCCTTCTTTGAAAATACGTCCAGTTAACAATGCAAATAGAAAATTGAATTAACAGTGCAAATTCAGTGTCGTTTCAAATAATTATGAGTGTTAATTTGTGAAGTTAAATTCAATTTAATTAAATTTCAAAGAAATAAATAGGACATTAATTTGAGTCTGTAGGAAAAGTAATGTTCTACCCACATCAATTTTTTTTTACTTTCCCTACAATGCGGGGTAATAAGGAAAGAATTGGAATCGTGTCGAAAATCGCAACTCGAGTTTTAGACAGATATACAAGTTTCGAGTAATCTAGAACACGAAAAGACTACTTTTAGCGTGACGTCTATGTGTGTTCTGCCCGTGCAATGTATATATCCCCTCTAATTCTAAAATTAGCTGACCAAATTTCATAAAATTCGATAGATATGTCACTTGCGGGTGGTTTTAGTGCTTATTAGTTTTTTGTACGGTTCCAAAAAGAAAATCCTGTCTTTTATTACTAAATGGCCAAAAATTGCCAAAATCTGAAATTAAAGACTGCACTACATATGCACGAATGTATCAATTAAATGCTTGTTTCATGCGTATTTTTAAGATCAATTCGATTATTTTAGGACTAATAACCTTTCATGAGATATTTTAGTTTTTCGTATTTCCTTTCAACATCGCCTTTGCGAAGTCCAGTCGCATAAGTCCAGTCGTCAAATGAAAATGGAAATTGAATTAAAACTGCAAATTCGGTCTAATTTCAAATAATTATCCGTATTACATTATGCAATAAATCTCAATTTAACGAATTATGAAATAAATTAAAACAGAATAAATATCGGTCTGCAAGGAAACTTATTTGCTGTTTATACCAGACATCTATACCAGATTTTCTATTGTATCAGAATAGCAAACTAGTTTGATTTTTGGAGAAAATGTTGTGATAAGCATATCATATTTTTCTATATGATCTAAACAAAATATCTATCAGCATTCCTCCAACGACCCTATTAGCTTTGCAAAAAATAAAAGTAATTATTTTATTCTGTAAATTTACAAATTAATTATGATCATTATGTGAACACAATACAAAGCAGAAAAGAACCCACTGCATTGCATCCGTTGAATCGAAAAAGAACAATTCGATATTATTTTAATTATCTTTCTTAAAGAAGTGGGCAACAGATGTCAAGAATTTTAAGTGATTTTTTGTTCTTTTATGTAAAGAATTTTTCAGGTCAGATCAATACGATTGTCATTATTGAGATGCAGAGGGTAGTCATTTTTAGAAAAATAAATTCAGATATTTTATAAAGGAAAGCGAAATAAGGTAGTGACACCTTATTTAATTAGATTATTAATATGCTTTTCGCACACTCAAGATAAGCGTTATTAAAATATGTCACTGTAACGATTTTTATTGTTTTCACACACTCAGGAGAGGAGTTATTAAAATTTGTCATTGCTACGATTCTTACTTATTGTTTTCCCACACTCAAGATAACCGCTATTAAAATGTTGTTGTTGTTGAGACCCAGACCGTCCGACCTACCAGAAAGGTGTAAGGTAACTGTATGGACGGCCGGGAAGTGCCACCCAATTTAGACCGGAACCCAGTGGGGGAGGCATCCACAGGGACCGTACCCTCCTTCCCCTACCACCAACCTCTCGGAAGGACTTACGGACCCACATGTTTAACGTGATCGTACTCCGCATGAACACGGCGGCATTTGTGGTAGCGTGCAAACCACGGGGATACCGCAGCCGAGATGGCCAACAGCACGCGGTGTTCCGAGGTGGTCACCCACCAAGTACTAACCGCGCCCGATGCTGCTTGGCTTCGGTGATCTAACGAGAACCGGTGTTTTTAGCACGGTACGGCCGTTGGCCCCGCTATTAAAATGTGTCATTGTTACGATTCTTATTGTTTTTACGCACTCAAGATAGGCATTATACAAATGTGGTATTGTTACGATTCTTACTTATTGTTTTCACACACTAAAGATATGTGCTATTAAAATATGTCATTGTAACGATTCTTATTTATTGTTTTAACACACTAAAAGTATGTGCTATTAAAATATGACATTGTTACGATTCTTATTTATTGTTTTCACACACCCAAGATAGATGTTATTAAAATATGCCATTGTTACGATTCTTACTTATTGTTTTCACACACTTAAGATAGGTTTTATTAAAATGTGTCATTGTTACTATTCTTACTTATTGTTTTCCCACACTCAAGATAGGCACTCTTAAAATGTGTCACTGTTACGATTCTTATTGTTTTTACACACTCAAGATAGGCATTTTAAAATTGTGTTATTGTTACGATTCTTACTTATTGTTTTCACACACTAAAGATATGTGCTATTAAAATATGTCATTGTTACGATTCCTACATATTGTTTTCACACACTAAAAATATGTGCTATTAAAATATGTCATTTTTACGATTCTTACTTATTGTTTACAGACACTAATGATATGTGCTATTAAAATATGCCATTTTTACGATTCTTACTTATTGTTCTCACACACTCAAGATAGATGTTATTAAAATGTGCCATTGTTACGATTCTTACTTATTGTTTTCACACACTTAAGATAGGTTTTATTAAAATGTGTCATTGTTACTATTCTTACTTATTGTTTTCCCACACTCAAGATAGGCACTCTTAAAATGTGTCACTGTTACGATTCTTATTGTTTTTACACACTCAAGATAGGCATTTTAAAATTGTGTTATTGTTACGATTCTTACTTATTGTTTTCACACACTAAAGATATGTGCTATTAAAATATGTCATTGTTACGATTCCTACATATTGTTTTCACACACTAAAAATATGTGCTATTAAAATATGTCATTTTTACGATTCTTACTTATTGTTTACAGACACTAATGATATGTGCTATTAAAATATGCCATTTTTACGATTCTTACTTATTGTTCTCACACACTCAAGATAGATGTTATTAAAATGTGCCATTGTTACGATTCTTACTTATTGTTTTCACACACTTAAGATAGGTGTTATTAAAATGTGTCAGTGTTACTATTCTTACTTATTGTTTTCCCACACTCAAGATAGGCACTCTTAAAATGTGTCACTGTTACGATTCTTATTGTTTTTACACACTCAAGATAGGCATTATAAAATTGTGTTATTGTTACGATTCTTACTTATTTTTTTCACACGCAAAAGATATGTGCTATTAAAATATGTCATTGGTACAATTCTTACTTAATATTTTCACACACTAAAAATATGTGCTATTAAATTATGTCATTTTTACGATTCTTACTTATTGTTTACAGACACTAATGATATGCGCTATTAAAATATGTCATTGTTACGATTCTTACTTATTGTTTTCACACACTCAAGATAGGCGTTATTAAAATGTGTCAGTGTTACAATTCTTAATTATTGCTTTCCCTACAATGCATTTCAATGTATGAGGAGAGTATTGGGATTGGGTCGAAATTCTAAACTCGAGTTTTCGACGAATGTACACACTTCGGACACTGTCCAATACAAAGCCACAGTTTTTAGTGTGACTTCTGTGTGTGTGTGTGTGTGTTCCGCAAGTGCCAAATCTGGCATTTAATACCTTGTTTTGTGTTTGATAGTGAAAAAATAATATTTCCATGAAATTGAAGATTATCACATTACCACTTTGTTTGGGGGCATTTTCGCCTTTAACTTTCAACATAACACATGTTAATATATAGATAAAATATTGGAATGGTGTTGATAATCACAAATTAAGTTTTTGTAGAATCTACACGTTTCGAGCACTGTAGAACCCGGAAAACTATTTCTATTGTGAAGTCTGTGTGTGTGAGTTTGTATGTTTGTGCAATTTTTATGTGTGCCACTCTAGAACATAAACTAATCGACGAAATTTTGCCAAAATTTTATATGTAAGTTATGTGAGGGTTACCCTTGTGTTAATTAGATTGAGGCATATTTCAAAAAACAGAAACGTTTTTTTTTTTTTTTTTGCAAAACATCGAAATTAAGACGATATATGCTGAAGTGGAAAATTTAAACATTTGCTTCATACGAAATTTATGACGACAAAATGGTTGAGACAAACCCCATTACTCTAGCATGAACCATTCTCGGGATATTTTTGTGGTTTGGAATTTTTAGGAGAGGAAGGCGTTTTAAAACGGATTTACCAAATACAAAAGAAGATTTATTAAAATAGCGAATCAGATATCATATAAAATATATGATGTAAGCAGCACATGTCTTCTCCTACAGACTTAAATTGATAATCCATTTAATTAAGTTTAACTGATCGCATTGTTACAGATACTTACTTGATATCCTATGCAGTTTGTAGTTGCAATTACGTATTCTCTTAAACTGCTACAGATGCATATTAAAACATCGTCATCTCTTCAAAGAAAAAAACATGAATGCCTCGAAATCGGTTTGTTCCATAGAGCAGCGATCTTAAAACTTTTTTGATCGCGTACACCTAAGGCGAAAATAATTATAAGTTGTACCTCCTATAATAGAATATGACATAATATAATATACTCGAATATATATATATATATATATATATATATATACCGGGTGATATAAAAGTTCGGAGCAAAAGTAAAACGCTATAAAAAATATCTGTTTGTCGGAGAGACATGAGGTTTGCAGATTAATATTCACCGTGGTGGGGGATTTTGTACGGCATGAAAAAAATAGTTCAAAATTTCGATACTAGGGGAGTGCTGCTGCGAAGAAAACAATGCGAGGTAATAATTGTGAAATGAGATATTTTATTTCAGCATGATTTACAGCTGCAGGTGCTCAATGTGTCCACCACCATATTCCAGTACTGAGTGCATTCGCGGTATTACGACTGAAACAGCATGAAACATCATATCAACGGGAATGGCTGCTACCTCCTGCTGTAAGGAGTCTTTCAGTGCTGGTAAGGACTGGGACTTTCCTCTATAGACCAGTGATTTTAGGTATCCCCACAACGAAAAATCACAGGGTGTGAGATCTGGGGATCTCGCAGGCCAGTCATGTGTGCAATCACCTCCATGCATAAGTCATCTCCATGGCTTTATCTGCAGCAGCGGTGTCGAGAGTTTGAACTGCTTTTTTTCAATGCCACACAAAATTCCCCACCACGGTGAATAATAATATGCAAACCGCATGTCTTTCCGACCCATAGATATATTTTTATAGTGTTTTACTTTTGCTCCGAACTAATATATATATATATATATATATATATATATATATATATATATATGCGTGTGTAGCAAAAATCAAATTATTTATGATTAATTTATTTTAAATAATATACTTACATTTAAATTAAATTACAAATTTACATTTTGAATTAGAATTTAATGTGAGCAATGTGATTGTATTTGCTTAGTAATATCGGAAAAATCTGGTTTTATGCCCTCTGTTAATGTAATTCGAAGATCTGTCTCCAACTCTAATTTATTTCTGTATTTGTTTTTAATTGTTGTCATTGCAGAAAACGCTACTTCACACAGGTATGTAGAACCAAATGGTAATATTGCATGCGTTGCTGTGCTTACTAAATCTGGATATTCGGTTTTCAATTCCAACCGTCAATTTCGAAGAGATTTTTCTTTAAATTCGGAATGCAACGTTGTTCTTTCTCTTATGCCAATTAACTGTTCTTGAGCTGCAATCGAAAGATGATCTATTTCTACATTTTCAGTAAATAGGTTCATGACTCATTGAAACTCTGTTTTAATACTAGGAAGATCTGTAAATTGGTTACAAAAATCTGTCTCCAAATTTTTTAAATGTGTAGATATAAGACTTTTAATTTGTTCCGCATTTACTTCATTTTCAGAAACAGAATCGCACAATGATGGAAATATTCCTAAAGAACCTGACACTCACGTGGTACACGATAATACATACACTCGCAAGTGATCGTGAGCCTATTTCTTTGACGTACCCCCTGGGGTACGCGTGCCCCACTTTGGAGACCACTGCATAGAGTAATGGAGTTGGTCCTATTCGTTTCGTCGTTAAAAATTAAGAAATAAAACAAGCATTCAACGATGCATTTAAGCATATTCAGTCTTTAACTCCATGCTTTGAAAATTTTTGGGAGCAATTTCACACAAAAAGGCAGAGGGGCGCGGTAGCCCAGTGTTCAGCGCGCGTGAGTTGCACTCGGTAAGCCCGGGTTCGATTCCCTTCGCTGCCAAAACTGCCGCCGTGTTCACTCGGAGTACGATCACATTAAACATGTGGGTCCGTAAGTCCTTCCTAGTAGTTGGTGGTAGGGAAGGAGGGTAGGATTTCCGTGGATGTCTCCCCCACTGGGCTCCGGTCTATATTGGGTGGCACTTCCCGGCCGTTCAAATAGTTACCTTACACCTTTCTGGCAGGTCGGACGGTCTGGGTCTCAAAAAGCAGAATATTTTTTCCGAATCTTACCAAAGTGTAATTACGGACAAAACAAGCATTTAATGAATTACTTTTAAATATACGTAGTCTTTATTTCAGATTCTACACGTTTTAGGATCTCTAGAACACAAAATAACTATTTTTAGCATGATGTCTGCTTGTGCGTCTCTGATGTATGTGTCTATGTATGATATGTCTGCTTGTACAATAGATGTATTCATTCTAACTCAAAAACTAATTGACGAAATTTCATAAAATTTTATAAGTCACTTGTGGCTGATCCTGGTGCTGATTAGAATTTTGTACGATTCGGGATAAAAGAACCTGCCTTTTTTTGTAAAATGGCAAGCAAAATATCTCATGTATCCTCTCTAACTAAAATTTGAATTGACCTCATTTCACAAAATGTGTTAGATAAGTCACTAGTAGATTATCATGGTGTCGATTAGATTTTGATACGATTCGGTGTAAAAGAACCTGCCTTTTTTGGTCCTCAAATCGTCCTCAAAAATCATCAAAATCTGAAATGAAAGACTGCGTATACACAAGGGTATCAAACAAATACTTGTTTTATGCGTGGTTATTTATTATGAAAAGAATAAGAGCCTTCTCATCACTCTGGGAGGGGGGGGGGGCGCTTATCCCCGATGGTTGAGGATAAGAACTTGAAACCTTTAGATTGTTGATATCGTACTATGCCGTTAGGCCCAAGAGAATTCTTCGGGCTCGAAGGTATAATCGGGGATGTCTTTCATAGCATAGAGTGACGTAAGAGCTGAAACCGTCACAACTCTAAGACTAGCCACTTTTGGCTACGACGTTCTTTTAAAAACCATCCAGTTACCAAATAAATAGGAAAACTGAATTAAAAGTGCAAATTTAGTGTCATTTCAAAGAATTACGCGTGGTATATTGCGCAATTAATCTCAATTTAATTAATTAATGAAAGAGAATAGAAATGAATTTAAGCCTGTAGGGAAAGTCATATGCTGCCCACATCACATTTTTTTTCTATTGTAAACTTGCAAATTAATTATAATCATTATGTGCACACATTGTGAAGAAGAAAGAAGCATCGGTCGAGTTAAAAAAAAATCAATTCGAAATTAGTTTTAATTAGCTTTCTTAAAGAAGTTAGTAACAGATGTCGCAAATTTAAAGCGAATTTTTTTGTACAGGGCAAATCAGTGATAGCATAATAATTATTATAGGACACATAAGAAAGTTAACTTCAGAAAAATCAATTCAGATAAAGTTCTGATAGTTGAAAGAAGAAAGCGAAATTTCGAAATGTAGTGACAAGCCATTTAATTGGAATATTATAATGCTTTTCATACATGTAAGGCAGGTGTTAATAAAACGTATCATTGCTAAAAGCGTTACTTAATTTTGTTTTTGTCGATTTGAAAATTCAACAGGGAGAGTGTAAAAATTAAGTGGTAAGAAGGAATGGGCAACCCAGTGGTTATCGCACAGGGATTGTACTCCGTGTTCACGCTGAGTATGGGCACGTTAAATATCAAGGCCTGTAAGTCATTCCGAGATGTTGGTGGTAAGGGAATGAGGGTGTGATCCTCGTGGATGCCACACCCACTGGGTTCTGGTCTAAATTAAGTGGCAATGCAATAAGTAAGAATCGTAACAATGACATATTTTAATAGCACATATCTTTAGTGCTTGTAAACAATAAGTAAGAGTCGTAACAATGACATATTTTAATAGGACGTACCTTTAGTGTCTGTAAACAATAAGCAAGAATTGTCACAATGATATATTTTAATAGTACATATCTTTAGTGTCTGTAAACAATAAGTAAGAATAGTAACAATGACATATTTTAATAGCACATATCTTTAATGTCTGTAAACAATAAGTAAGAATCGTAACAATGACATATTTTAATAGCACATGTCTTTCGTGTCTGTAAACAATAAGTAAGAATCGTAACAATGACATATTTTAATAGCGCAAATCTTTAGTGTCTGTAAACAATAAGTAAGAATCGTAACAATGACATATTTTTATAGCACATATCTTTAGTGTCTGTAAACAATAAGTAAGAATCGTAACAATGACATATTTTAATAGTACACATCTTTAGAGTCTGTAAACAATAAGTTAGAATCGTAACAATGACATATTTTAATAGCACATATCTTTAGCGTCTGTAAACAATAAGTAAGAATCGTAACAATGACATAATTTAATAGCACATATCTTTAGTTTCTGTAAACAATTAGTAAGAATCGTAACAATGACATATTTTAATAGCACATATTTTTAGTGTGTGAAAACAATAAATAAGAATCGTAACAATGATATGTTTTAATAGCACATATTTTTAGTGTGTGAAAACAATAAATAAGAATCGTAACAATGATATGTTTTAATAGTACATACCTTTAGTGCGTGTAAACAATAAGTAAGAATCGTAACAATAACACATTTTTATAATGCCTATCTTGAGTGTGTCAAAATAATCCTGGCCGTCCAAACAGATACTTTACATTTTTGGGTTGGTCGGACGGTCTGGGTAGAAGAAGAAGAAGGTTTTGATTATACAATCCTCCTTCTTCTTTCTTTCGCGTCTATTCTTCTTTTGGACTTTGGATTTGTTGTTTCTCTTGTAATGACGAAGTGATCGAGCGTATCCCCAAAACAGATATGTATACCTCATTATTGTGTTATTTGCACTTAAGTACGTTGCTTTAGTTTTCCATATCTGTATCTTTATTCGTTTATTTACAAAGAAAGCATTTTATACATTTTTTTCGAATAATATACAGGGTGTCACAAAAAGATTGAAACTCGCTTTAAATCTTTACCTGATGAAGATAATTGGGCAATATAAATTGCGAAAATGTTGAAAGTAAGGTAGGAAATAAGACAATGTTAATGAAATAGTCCTCCCATTCATTTTCGAAAAGTTACATTTTTTAAATTTTTATAGGAGCCCCTTAGACAAATTTGGTCAATCAGATATTTTTTATTTTTAATGCAACAAGATCATTAAAAAACCCGCATATTTATATATTTAAAATCAACTAATTTATGATAATATCTGACTTATGCCATTTTTCCGTACCATCTGAAAGGCTGTTTCATCAGTAAAAATAGGGATCATATACAAAGAGATGATGGAAATTGTTTAGATCAAAAATACGGGATTTAAATAGGGATTATAAACAAATTGACGATGGAAATTGTTAAAAATACGTTGATATGTGTAACAATTTTTTATCACAAATGCATCTAAATAAAGTATTGCACAGACAGAGATCATATAAAGCAGTGGCACTCAGTACGCGGTTGGGAATCCTATCTATTATCATCCAGTTTTATCTTTTTTGTGATATGTCACAAATTTACATTTATAATTTGATATAGGGTCCCCATTCACAGTGTTCAATTTTCAATTAAATACAACTCGATCCATTTTAAAGATACAGATATGCGATTTTTTTTAATGATCTTGTTGCATTAAAAATAAAAATGTTCTGTTTGACCAAATTTGTTTAAGGGGGTCGTATCAAAAAGTGTAACATTTTGAAAATTAATGGGAAGACTATTTCATTAACGTAGACTTATTTCCTACTTTACTTTCAACATTTTCGCTATTTACATTGCCCACTTATCTCCAACATGTAAAGAATTAAAGCGCGTTTCAATCTTTTTGGGACACCCTATACACTTAAAATAAAAGCCTTTGGGTAGGTTGGACGGTCTGAGTTGAAAAAACAGAAAAATAAGTGATAAGAAGAAAATTTACATTAAATACATTTTAAGTTCATTATGTAACGGGGTGTATATAAAATTTTGGTAAAGATTAATTATTATCCTCCAGGCTGCAGATCCTGCTCTCTAAAAATCTTCAGATATACGCAAATTTCCAAATCAATGTTATTAATTAACATGCGAATCCTTAAAAATTCATAATTGCTAAACTACCTTCTCATAAATCAAAAGTAATTTTCAACAGTTTATGCTCCAATATTATTTTTGTACTTTTCACTTTTTAGATTTTTATCACAAAATGAAAACAAATTATGTACATCCGAGCCATATATTACAAACATGCAAAATGTATGTGTTATACAAATCTATGTCCTGTATTGTATACATCTGAGTCATGTATTACAAATATGCAAAATACATGTGTTATACGAATCCATGTCCTGTATTATATACATCTGAGTCATGTATTACAAACATTCAAAATGCATGTGTTATACAAATCCATGTCCTGTATTATATACATCTGAGCCATGTATTACAAACATGCAAAATTCATGCATTATACAAATCCATGTCTTGTATTATACACATCCGAGTCTATGTATTATACTCACTCAAAAGTTATGTATTCTACACATCCGTTTCTTGTATTATACATACGTGAAAGTTATGTGTTATACACTTCATGTCATGTTTAGTCATACACATCAATGTCTTTAAAATATAGCATTGTTTAACATATTTTTTGTACATATTTTTGGAAAATACTGAAATTGACAAAGAGGGTTAAAAATTAAAGTCATAATTTGCAATAACTTCATTCTTATTCCTCCTATTATTATTTTACTTTATTTATTTATTTATTTTTTGATCAAAACCAAATATTTAGTAATATTTCTAAAACTGTATTAACATTCCAAAATAAAAGAAAATACTTATTTTTTATACCAGTGTAAATTAATTATGGTCCTTCTATTTAATGCATATATAGAAAAAAAAAAGAACAACAGTCTCGCATTGGTTATGATTCGGAAAAGAATTATTTTAAATTATTTTAATTACTTTTCTTAAAGCAGTTGGGAACAGATGTCACGAATGTAAAACGATTACTTATTCTTTTAAGAAAGGAATTTAAAGCACATCAATGAGAGGGTATCATTTATTAAGGTTTGGGAAAAGTAATTTTTAGAAAAGTGACATTTTTATAAAGAAAGAGCGATAATAGTAAAAAGTAGTGACATGTTATTTATTTGAAAATTCAATTTTTTTTTATGTATTAATGAAAGGAGTTACTAAAATGTATAGCAACGAGTCCTAGAAAATATAGTATTTCTAAGCTTATATATATTATATATATATATATTATATATATATATATTATATATATATATTATATATATATATTATATATATGTATATATATATATATAATAATAAAAATTCAAATAATATTAACATCACCATAGAAGTAAAACCACGGCCATAATGCCGATAAGAGAAAAGAACAACACCGGTCCAAATTCGATGATTAATCAGAATTAAATTCATCTTCAGGTCTGAGTATTTAATTCTAATTTACCCAAACAAATGCCTGTTTCAGATTGAGTAATAGTATATTAAAATAAATGCTCAAACTCAGACTACAGGCATCAAAAGTTGATATATATATTGCATATACATATATATATATATTGCATATACATTATATATATATATATATATATATATATATATATATATATATATATATATATATATATATATATATATATATATATGTATATATATATATATATATATATATGAAATTTATAGATAAATTAAAAAAAAAAATTCGTAAAAGCGAATAAATTTCATTTTATTCAATAATACTTGTGGTTGACTGTTTCTTTACTGATAATACAAACCACTCATTGGTTTCAGATTAAAAAAAAAATAAAAAATAAATTTTTTTATCCAATTATATTAGCTTACACATAGCCGAACCTATAGAAATATACCGTACCTAAAACCAGAAGTGACGTCACCAGAACAGGAAGTGGAAATTCTTAGTGAACCCTTAATTCTTTTGGAACTCGATGCTGATCCATTTTAGTCATCATCTAAGCTCTATTTTCTAAAGAACCTTGTGGCTCCAACCGGAAATCGAACCCTGGGTCTTCGATCTGGTCAGCCGACGCTCTACCGTTGAGCTGCTGGGATGAAATTGCAAATTCCTGTAGTCGAAGTAGGCTTTGTAATCTTATCCAATCTTTAGGAATAGTTGCTTCAAGGAAAAACAAAAATGTTTGAACCGGGAAAAAAAAAAGAAAAAAGAAAGTGGAAATTCTTAGTGAACCCCCTTATAGCTCCTATAGATTCTAATCACAATCTTCAGAATATCCTGAGAAATAGATATTTCAAAGAAAACTGTTCAGTGAAAACAGCATTACAACAAAGTTTTGCCACTAATAATGACAGTTAATGGAAGCGTTGAATCAGAATCTTACAATGAAACCTGTATATCGCAACCACTGTGAAATCACAGAATGATTTTAGTGATTCCAGGAAACTCACATTTTTATTCGCTCATACTATGCAATATATCATAGAGAATGTATTGCGTTCCCGGAAATTTTCGATTTCGAGATTTTGATGCCAATATATGCTTGAGGATCTCCTGAGCACATTTTGACTATTTTTGAAGTGATTTCTGTCTGTCTGCCTTTAAGTCTATGGTCGATTTCTTGTGAACACACTATAGCGGCCACAAATATATATTTTCACGAAACTTCATATCCGGCTTTGTTATCAAAAAATCTATAACTAGATTGCATTTTTTTTTAAATTGAGCGATTTAAATTTTTACGTTCCTTATATACATAATGTATAAGGAAAGTATTGTTGAAGACCCAGACCGTCCGACTCGTCCAGAGGACTAAGAGCAACTATTTGGACGGCCGGAAGGAAAGTATTGTGTCGGGGTCGAAAATTCGAATTCGAGTTTTCGACGAGAGAGAACGTTTCAAGCATCCCTGATCACGAATCAAACATTTTTTGAAGTGATGTATGTGTGTGTGTTTGTGTGAAAATATATGTGTTTGTGTGTGTGTGTGTGTGTCAGTGAGCTAGTGGAGACGATAACTGACGAACGAATGGACCGATTCGAACGAAATTCGGTACAAAAATCTTAATCCGTAAACACTAGAAGCCTATTGTTTTTATACGCAATCGAATGTTCAGAACCCCCCTAAATTTTCGCGTGAAATTTTAAAAAAATCGTCAAAAAATCAAAATCGCCAATAAAGTTACGCAAATAGACATTTCTTACGTAATTTTTCATTAGAAAACGATTGACATAAATTTTAGAACGCTAGCGTGAACCGTTCTCGAAATATTGCACATTTTTCAAAAAAATTATCAAAAAGTCATATAAAATAAAAAAAAATATTCCTATTGAGAAACATGTTCACATTTCATATGTAATACCATGCGATAAATTGGGTGACATCATTCTCTTGGATCTAGCTCGTTCCATTCATGAAAATATTTCGAGTAATACTTTTGTATTTGAACGCAAATAATCATTTGTCTGCTATAAGAATAACTTATTTCTCCGGCCGTAAAACTTGGCGAGATTTTGGCGACGAATTTGGCGTATGTCGCCAACTTGGCGACTTTTTGAAATGTTGCCAAATGTATCTACGATAAGAGAAACCTATTTTTTTTATTGTAAAAGTAGTAAATTCATTACATTATATAAGGAAAGTCATATGTTGCCCACATCAGATTTTTTAACATGGCAGCATAGTACAAAATTTGGCATGATTGTGCATAAAAGGGTTTATTTATGTCAATGATGATGAGACTTTATAGTTTCAATCCTTGTTGTGAAAATTAGCCAAGATACAATTTTTAGGGGAACTCATTAGTGCCCCCTTGAGGGACAAGTTACCCGCCAACCGGGGGCACATTGTCAAGTATGGTATCTATCGAAAGTCCGTCTTTCTGGCCGTGTCGATTTCTTGTTACGCGACAGCGGCCACAAATATTAATGGATCTCTCGAAACTTTATATCAGTCTTTATTATGAAAAATCTAGAATAAGATAGGATTTTTTTTTAATTCCAGAGAAAATTTCGAAATTTACACGAAATTTCGTAACTTCTCAATATGGCAGCATAGGATAAAATGTTACATAATCATGCATAGAAGTATATTTATTTTTGGATCCATGATCATAAGACTTTAAAGTTTCAATCATTGCTGTGAAATATAGCTGCGATACAATTTTTTCTTTTCTTATATACAATAATGTATAAGGAAAGTATTGTGACCGGGTCGGAAATTAGAATTCGAGTTTTCGACGGGAGAGCACGTTTCAAGCATCCCTGATCACGAACCGAACATTTTTGAAGTGATGTCTCTCTGTGTGTGAAAGTATGTGTGTCTGTGTGTGTGTCAGTGAGCCTGTGGAGACAATATCTGACGAACGAATGAACCGATTGGAACAAAATTTTGTACACAAATTACAATCCGTAAACACTTGAAGCCTATTGTTTTTGTACGCAATCGAAAGTTCAGAACCCCCTAAATTTTCGAGTGAAATTTTGAAAAAATCGTCAAAAATTCAAAACCTGTAATAAAGTTACGCAAATAGACATTTCTTATGTATTTTTTCATTAGAAAACGATTGACATAAAGTATGAAACGCTAACATGAACCGCTCTCGAGATATTGCACATTAAAAAAAATTATCAAAATATCATATAAAATAAAAAAGAAATATTTCCTATTGAGAAACATGTTCACTTTTCATATGTCATACCATGCGATAAATTGGGTGACATCATTCTCGTGGATCTAATTCGTTCCATTCATGTGAAAATATACTTTGAGTAATACTTTTGTATTTGAACGGTAATAGTCATTTATCTGCTGTAAGAATAACTTATTTCTCCGTCCATAACGCTTGGCGAGATTTTGATGGAATTGATGGACGAATTTGAACGAACGGGTTGGACGGATTTGGACGAATTTGATGGAATGTCGCCAACTAGGCGATTTTTTAAATGTTGCTAAATTAACGAAAAACTCGCCAAATGGATAAAAATGAAGCTAAATCAATGAAAAGGACGACTCATTGACGAAATTTCAATATCTTGGAAATAATATGAATGTCTACTATAAAAATAATCTATTTTTTTTACTGTAAAGGTAGTAAATTCATTGCATTATATAAGGAAAGTGATGTGCTGCCCTCATCAGATTTTTTTTGTTCGTAATATCATTAGTCCCCCTCGGGGAGGGGGAGAGTACTTGCCCCCTCGCGGAAAGTACATTGTCAAGTATGGTGTCAGTAGAAAAAACTGTTTCAAGCTCTTTAAAGTGAAGGGTAACACTCTATAAGTGTAATCATTTGGATCCACGATATCGATTTTACAAATAAATAAATAAATAAATACATAAAGTAAAATGAATAAATAAATAAATAAATATATAAAAATAAACAAAGAAAAAGCTACTAAATTTAGTATTTGGAATGGGAATGTCGAGATGAGCCACAAGTTTTTCTTTACAGTCAACTACAGTTCCACTCAGCTGTATAATTCATATCGGGAAATCATATGGTGCCTTTCATTTGTAATTCATTTTAAACAAGTTTATCTCCATCCTGCATACTCCTTCATAAAAAAAATAATATTATATATTTATTCATAACATTCTAAACGTCAAAATTTCGTTCGAAAGCTATCAAATACACTGCAACAACTTGGAACTTTCTCCATCCCGTTTCAGTTTCCAATCCGGTCCATCGCATGGGTGTCAACAAATCAGTTCCTTT
Organism: Amaurobius ferox; assembly: GCA_951213105.1. NCBI lineage: Eukaryota > Metazoa > Arthropoda > Arachnida > Araneae > Amaurobiidae > Amaurobius > Amaurobius ferox. The sequence goes on along the minus strand of OX578154.1, from coordinate 11,837,643 downwards.
GTTGTCTGGGCGCTAATGATGCAGAAGTGGGAACGCATCCGAGCGAGTCGTTCACTCACCATAAGGGAATGACTCCTCTTCGGCGGAGAAGAGAGGGAAACAAATGGGGATTTTACGAAAAAGAAGTGTGAAGAGGAAGAAGTTGGAGGAAAGAGAGGGGGGAAGAAGGGGTGTCTTGATTTTTTTTTTTTTTCACGAATGCTTTCTTATTTTGTTAAGCATTCGAGTGGCAGCTGTGTAACAGACTTGATATAAAATATTTTTATCTTATATATTTGTAATACTTTAGATATTATTGTCAGATGTCAAAGCTCTCAAATGTTATATGAATAACGTTGAAAATCTAATAATGTTTTTTCTGTTTCACAACCAATACAGTAATAAGTATCTGTATCTTTTAAAAATAAATTATGAAAATATGTTAGAAGTGCATTTTTACTATATGTAGCTTATGACGTTTAGGTTTCACCCCCCTCCCCCCACCTTAAATAAGCTCCCCACATGTTAATGATTTTAAGATTTTTACATTCCCTACAGTCCATGGTAATGTATAGGGAATATATAGCAGTAGGGTTGAAAATCTGAAATCGAGTTTTCGACCGATCTACACGGTTTGAGCCCTCTAGAGTACGCAAAAAAAAAACATTTTTAACGTTGTGTCTGTGTGTCTGAGCAATGTATGTGTCTACTTTAGCTAAGCAACTATTTAACGAAATTTCACAAAATTTGGTAAATAAATAGCTTGTGGTCTACCCTGGTACTGATTAAACTTTTATGTGTTTCGTAAGAAATATAACAGACCTTTTCTTGCAAAGATGACCGGAAAATCTTCAACACCTGAAATAAAATAATATAAGTATAAAATATCTGATGTCAGACTTATAAATCCTTAAAAAAATAAATAAATTAACTATTTTAATAAAAATGAGAGAGAGAGAGGGGGAGGGGGAGGGGGGGAGAGAGAGGGGGGAGGGAGAGGGGGAGAGAGAGAGAGAGAGAGAGAGAGAGAAAATAATCATGACAGAAGGTCATTAAAACGCTTAGTGAAATCGAATCTCAAAAGATTGACCTACAAAATTTCCCAAAATTTGGTAAATAAATTGCTTGTGGTCTACCCTGGTACTGATTAAACTTTTATGTGTTTCGTAAGAAATAGAACAGACCTTTTCTTGCAAAGATGACCGGAATATCGTCAACACCTGAAATAAAATAATATAAGTATAAAATATCTGATCTCAGACTTATAAATCCTTAAAAAAATAAATAAATTAACTATTTTAATAAAAATGAGAGAGAGAGAGGGGGAGGGGGAGGGGGGGAGAGAGAGGGGGGAGGGAGAGGGGGAGAGAGAGAGAGAGAGAGAGAGAGAGAAAATAATCATGACAGAAGGTCATTAAAACGCTTAGTGAAATCGAATCTCAAAAGATTGACCTACAAAATTTCCCAAAATTTGGTAAATAAATTGCTTGTGGTCTACCCTGGTACTGATTAAACTTTTATGTGTTTCGTAAGAAATAGAACAGACCTTTTCTTGCAAAGATGACCGGAATATCGTCAACACCTGAAATAAAATAATATAAGTATAAAATATCTGATGTCAGACTTATAAATCCTTAAAAAAATAAATAAATTAACTATTTTAATAAAAATGAGAGAGAGAGAGGGGGAGGGGGAGGGGGGGAGAGAGAGGGGGGAGGGAGAGGGGGAGAGAGAGAGAGAGAGAGAGAGAGAGAAAATAATCATGACAGAAGGTCATTAAAACGCTTAGTGAAATCGAATCTCAAAAGATTGACCTACGAAATTTCACAAAATTTGGTAAATAAATTGCTTGTGACCTGGTACTGATTAAACTTTTATGTGTTTCGTAAGAAATAGAACAGACCTTTTTTTTGCAAAGATGACCGGAAAATCGTCAACACCTGAAATAAAATAATATAAGTATAAAATATCTGATCTCAGACTTATAAATCCTTAAAAAAATAAATAAATTAACTATTTTAATAAAAATGAGAGAGAGAGAGAGAGAGAAGGGGGGAGAGAGGGAGAGAGAGAAAGAGAGAGAGAGAAGGGGAGAGAGAGAGAGAGAGAGAGAGAGAGAGAGAGAGAGAGAGAGAGAGAGAAAATAATCATGACAGAAGGCCATTAAAACGCTTAGTGAAATCGAATCTCAAAAGATTGTCCTTAGAACTCACAACCATGTTCAATAATGGACGCAAGACCATTTCCACTCGCATGATGAGACGAGAACTCAAAGGGCTGGGATTAAACAGCTGTGTTCCAAAAAGGAAACCATTGGTTACTAAGAATATTCGGGAAAAAAACGACTCCAATTAGCCAAGGAACACAAACTGAGAAATGGGGGGAATCATATGCTCCGATGATTCCAGGTCCAGTCTCTTCCAACATGATGGATGCAACGGGTTTAGAAGGGAACCGCATGAAGCATTGGACCCTTACTGTACTGTTCCCACTGTAAAGGCCACAGGTGGAAGTGTTATGACCTGGGGTTGCTTCTGTGTCGGCTGGTCAAAGTGCAGCAACACTGTGCAGCAATAAAATGAAGTCAAATTAATATCTGAGCATACTGAATGACCATTTTATTCCATCAATGGTATTACTTTCCTTATATACATAATGTATAAGGAAAGTATTGTGATGGGGTCGAAAATTCGAATTCGAGTTTTCGACGGGAGAGCACGTTTCAAGCATCGCTGATCACGAATCAAACATTTTCGAAGTGATGTCTGTGTGTGTGTGTGTGTGTGTGTGTGTGTGTGTCAGTGGGTCTGTGGAGACGATAACTGACGAACGAATGGACCGATTCGAACCAAATTTGGTACAAAAATCACAATTTATAAACACTGGAAGCCTATTGTTTTTATACGCAATCGAATGTTCAGAACACCCCTAAATTTTCGAATGAAATTTTGAAAAAATCGTCAAAAAATCAAAACCAATAATAAAGTTACGTAAATAGACATTTCTTATGTAATTTTTCATTAGAAAACGATTGACATAAATTTTAGAACGCTAACATGAACCGTTCTCGAGATATTGCACATTTTTAAAAAAATTATCAAAAAGTCATATAAAATAGAAAAAAAAAATATTTCCTATTGAGAAACATGTTCACTTTTCATATATAATATCATGCGATAAATTGGGTGACATCATTCTCGTGGATCTAGCTCGTTCCATTCATGAAAAAAGATACTTTGAGTAATACTTTTGCATTTGAACGCCAATTTATCTGCTGTAAGAATAACTTATTTCTTCGTCCATAACGCTTGGCGAGATTTTGGCGACGAAATTGGCGGAATGTCGCCAACTTGGCGACTTTTTGAAATGTTGCCAAATTAACTAAAATCTCGCCAAATGGATAAAAATGACGATAAATCAATGAAAATGACGACTAATTGTGGAAAATTCAATATCTAATAAGTTATATAATATATAAATATATAATAATAGTTATATAATATATGTCGAAAATTCAATATCTAATAAGTTATATATATATATATATAACTTATTTCTTCGTCCATAACGCTTGGCGAGATTTTGGCGACGAAATTGTCGGAATGTCGCCAACTTGGCGATTTTTTGAAATTTTGCCAAATTAACGAAAATCTCGCCAAATGGATTAAAATGACGATAAATCAATGAAAATGACGACTAATTGTCGAAAATTCAATATCTTGGAAAGGATATTAGTATCTACTAGAAGAAAAACCTATTTATTTTACTGTGAAAGTAGTAAATTCATTTCATTATATAAGGAAAGTCATGCGTTGCCCACATCAGATTTTTTTTCTTTCGTGAGGGTAATAGCATATTGCAGGATCACAACGCCCACTCTAAAATTGTGAAATATTGGTTCAAGAAGCATGAAGCCTCAGTCGCGCATTTGAATTTGTTACCACAAAGACCTAACCTCAATCCCATTGAAGATGTGTGAGATATACTGGAGAACCAGCTAAGGAGTGATTTCACTCTTCCTTCATGAACGAAGGAACTTGGCAAAATGGAGAATCTGGCCACAAATAAGCATTAATTCAATACCTGAACTCATACACACAATGTGACGACGAATGCAAACCGTGATATGTGCAGAAAATGATCTAACGAAATATTAACACACACGACTTTCTTTCTTGGCCCGGCAGTGTACACAATAAAAGAAAAATGTCTGTGTGTAATTCTGTCTGTGCAGTCTGTAGCGGAAAATCTTAACGTCGTGCGGTCGTGAAATTTGGTACACAGGTACTTTAAGACCGGAATAAGGTGCACCTCGGCGTTAATATTTTTACTTTCCTTATATACATAATGTATAAGGAAAGTATTGTGACGGGGTCGAAAATTCGAATTCGAGTTTTCGACGGAGAGCATGTTTCAAGCATCCCTGATCACGAATCAAACATTTTTGAAGTGATGTCTGTGTGTGTGTGTGTGTGTGTCAGTGAGTTTGTGGAGACGATAACTGACGAACGAATGGACCGATTCGAACTAAATTTGATGCAAAAATCACAATCCGTAAGCACTGGAAGCCTATTGTTTTTATACGCAATCGAATGTTCAGAACCGCCCTAAATTTTCGAATGAAATTTTGAAAAAATCGTCAAAAAATCAAAACCACTAATAAAGTTACGCAAATAGACATTTCTTATGTAATTTTTCATTAGAAAACGATTGGCGTAAGTTTTAGAACGCTAACACAAACCGTTCTCGAGATATTGCACATTAAAAAAATATCAAAAAGTCATATAAAATAAATAAAAAAGTTCCTATTGAGAAACATGTTCACTTTTCATATGTAAATACCATATGATAAATTGGGTGACATCATTCTCGTGGAACTAGCTCGTTTCATTCATAGAAAAATATACTTTGAGTAATACTTTTGTATTTGAACGTCAATAGTCATTTGTCTGCTGTAAGAATAACTTATTTCTTCATCCATAACGCTTGGCGAAATTTTGGCGACGAATTTGGCGGAATGTCGCCAACTTGGCGATTTTATGAAATGTTGCTAAATTAACGAAAATCTCGCCAAATGGATAAAAATGACTCTAAATCTATGAAAATGATGACTAATTGTCGAAAATTCAATATCTTGGAAAGAGTATTAGTATCTACTATAAGAAAAACCTATTTTTTTACTGTAAATGTAGAAAATTCATTACATTATATAAGGAAAGTCTTGTGTTGCCCACATCAGATTTTTTTACTTTTGAATCAGTTTTTCACACTGTACAACATAGTTGAAAAGTGTTTATAACTTTGTTCATACTATCTGTCTGTATGTATGTCTGTTCGTACGATAATTGCCTTAAACATGACTTTATCAAAATGAAATGTTAGTATGTTGTTGAGACGGTTTATGGGACAAATGGGAATGTACATGAATAATATCCCTCAATTGGTTTTGGATTGAATCCGGGTTAAAAATTTGAAATACATTGAACCCTATGGGACCTAAATTTTCAAGAATCTTTTAAGCGAAGTTAAAATTTACAAATTGCTTCGAAATTTTTAGAAAACAAGCCGAATACCTGTTCAAAATCAACGGTCTCGCAATAAGCAACCACTGAATAATGCAAAATTTTGAATAACTCGCGTTTCACATTTATTCGGCAAATCGAATATTTTGGTGTGCAAAACCCCCCTGAAGAAAAAAATATGGGAAAACTAAAATTGCGCACTTCTTCCTTTCGAACTATCTACTCGTACACCAAATTAAAGTCTCTATATCATCCCGAAGTATACAATTTTACCATTTCCCCTTTCAAACGCTTTTCTTTGGAGCACACCCATAAATGAACATTTATAAAAAGTTCTATTCATCTTGGGGTTTTTTATCAGACGATTAGCCTATATGTCAAATATCAAGCCTCTATCACAGTTAAAAGGAAGCGTGTCTCATTAATTCGGTCGAAAATATTGGTGTGCGGCATCCCCTAAAATAGCAAATATTGCAAATCTGAAATTGCACGCTTTCTTCATTTCCAACTATTTACCCGTACACCAAATTTGAAGTCTCTATCTCATCGCGAAACATGCTTTTTCTATCATTTCACCTTTCGAATGTTTCTGTGTGGTATAACCACCCCCTTAAATATACATCGTTAAAAAAAAATCTATTTTTCTTGGGTTTTAGATCAGATGATTCGCTCATATACCAAACAGCAAGTCTGTATCACGTCTGAAATGGGGCATTTCTCCTTTATTCCGAAAATCTAACATTTTGGTGTGCGGCACCCCATAAAGTAGAAAATATTGGAAAACTGAAATTGCACACTTTCTTCTTTTCGAACAATTTACCCATATACTAAATTTAAATTCTCTGTCTTATTGCAAAGCATGCTTTACTATCATTTTACTTTTCGAACGTTTTGATGCGTAGCACCTTTTTTTCAGAGCATTTTCGGAAAATACGATTTCCCAGGGGTTTTTATCGAACAATCGCCCCATGTACCAGATTGCATGTCTATCTATTCGAGAAACGCCTAAAAAAGCATGACAGACGGACAGACAGACAGACGGATACTTGGCAATAAGTATACAGGGTGTCCCCAAAACATTGATTTCGGCTTTTATTCCTTAAATATTGATCTTAGACATATATAATAAATTACAAAGTTGCGTAAAAAAAGGTACAGAATTTTATGAAATCGATAAAAAATTTCAGATGATTAAATGTGAAAAAATACAAAATTTAAATTTTTATACGGCTCCGTACAAAACCATTTCCAATGAGTAAAATGTACCCCATATGCTAATAAGGTGATTTACAAAATTTCAGTATTTTATCCTAAAAAGTCCCAGAGATATGTTTAAACAAATTTGGTGAGGGATTAATCACAAATTAAAATGTAAATGTTTACAGCAAGAGTGCAAATGATGTAACGCAGAAATGCTTCATAGGCAAATATTATCTGCCTCCTATCTTTAATGGATCTTTGGCATGGATGGAAAACATTTTGAACAAGCTTTGTAATCATTGCGTAAAGTTATTATTTCTACACAGTGTGGATACTTTAGTACCAATAAATAGCAAAATTATTATTTATTTATGTAATCATTGTTTTCTTTCGTAACTTGTGTATGACCCCTGAAACGCGATCTGCCGATATGATTTTCCCCTCTGAGAACAAACACATGTCGATGCATCGAAAAGTGGTTTTAGTCAGCATTTTTGTTTTTCTATCACTGGGATTTTTTATGATAAAATGCTGAAATTTTGGACATCAACTTATTATCAACAGCACATTTTACTCATTGGAATTGTTTATGTACGGGGGGAGGGGGGGGGGCGTATAAAAATTTAAATTTTGTATCTCATAAAACTTAATTCGCTTGAAAATTGTAATTGATTTCATAAAATTCTGTACCTCTTCTTACACAACTTTATAATTTATTATATATGTCTAAGATCAATATTTAAGGAATAAACGCCGAGGTTAATGTTTTTGGGAGTGCTTTAATGTATAATATTCAAATTATTACATTAAATATATAAAAGAAATCAGCTAAATATGTTCGCTAGTTTTTAAATAAAAATTAAAATTACACAGATATAATATGAAGAGATCACGTGGCCTATTTCAAAATAAAACAAGGCATCGATCTTTTTTTCCTAGTGCAAAAATCGTGATTATTAAAGTTCTTTTACATTTATATTTAGTGTTGCATCCGTCCTAAAATCGCTTTATTTTTGCGTATTTTCTGTGCATCTGTAGTCTGTGCAAGAAGAGTTTAAATGATCATCAAACTTTGATTATTTCTACAACGAAGCCTAATTTTAATGGATGCAGAATGTAAACAACTGATTGTAAGATGAGTGGCATAAGATTTGCTGAATTTTTTTCACTCAAAATTATGTAACTATGGAGTCTGGAATAAAAGTGTATGGATGAAATATTCACAGCTTTTACATAAAGAGCCAGACGTTTTATATTTCGATGACGTCAATTGACATGTATTTTTTCGGTGAAGTTTTAAATTTTTAAACATAATAAATTACTGTAGTTCTGTGATAATTAGAAATATATCACCGCTGAATGTAGTGCATTTTAGAGATGTTTAAATAAAATTGCATTTCAGTTGTAAAGTTTTTCATAATCAATTCTTTATGCATGATTGATCATTTATCTTGTTAGTTATTTTCTGTTTTAACCCAATTTACAACGATTTTGGGCCTAAAATACGGAAAAGTACATTTTATGCTTCCCTGTACACGAATAGAAAGATTTTGAGGTGGTGTATGTGTGCATGCATGCATCTTAGTATATGTGTGTGTCTGGGAGGCTGTGGATACGATATCTCACGAACGAATGGAGTGTTTCTAACGAAATTTGGCACACTTATTACAATTTACGTTATACGTTTTCGAGATAATGCAAATATTTTAAATAAATTTATTCAAAAATGTCACATAAAATTTAAGAGTATTAACTATAATAAAATCTATCCATTTCTCACATGTAATATTGTACGATAAATGTGTTCACATCATTATAATGTAGCTAGATTGTTCCATATGCGAGTAAAGAAACTTTGTGTAATTGTTTTGCAATTTGACGCCAAATAATTCGCCAACAGTCATTTATATATATGAATATTTCTTCTCTCTGTTCGTCTGTAACGTTGAGCTAAAAAATTTGGCGGACTTGGCGGCTAATTTAACAATATATCGCAAATTTGACGATATTTTGCCTCCAGATAAATCAAGATATTGTCAAAAATGCAAAAATGACGCTAAATTCATGAATTAATTAAAAAATTTTAATATATGGACTTTATTGTTTATTGCGAATGCTATCAAGATTGATAATATTGTCAATTTAGAGTTTTGCAAAATATAATACAATTGGGTACTTTGAAATAGGCTGTCATGTTGCCATCAAAAGCGACCAATGTATACAATTCTATATGTAAAACACTGTGCCATGAATCTCATGCATATTTTCTTTCACTCTGATAGAATGAATTCATTGCTAAATTCATTCACTCTGATAGAATAAATTCTCTGATAAATTCATTGCATTATACAATGAATGCCACGCATTGCTCACATCATATTTTTATTGTCTCTCCATTACGTGGTAATGTATAGGGAAAATATTGGTATCATGTCGAACATGATATTGGTATCATGTCGAACATGATATTGGTATCATGTCGAAGGCATGTCAGTGCCTTCTACGACTCTATATACTTTTGGGGACCTCTAGAACATAAAAAAATCTGTTATAGGCAGCACATGAAATTTCCCTGCAGACTTACATCTACGTTCTCTTTATTTTAATTAAATTTAATTCACTCTTATATATTTCAATTTTCGTTCTCATTTGGTAACTGGACTTATTTTCTAAGGTGGCGTAGAGAAAATACGAAAAAACTAAAATATCTCGAGAACGGCTAGTCTTAGTGTTGTTGTTGAGACCCAGACCGTCCGATTTACCAGAAAGATGTAAGGTAACGGCTAGTCTTAGTGTAATGAAGTTGGTCTTATTCTTTTTTTCGTTAAACATTACGTATTTAATGGATATATTTGAGCATATATAGTTTTTTATTTTAGATTTTGACGATTTTTGGGGACCATTTTACAAAAAAAGGCCGGTTATTTTTTTCCGCATCGTACCAAAATCTAATAAGCACCAGGTTGTCCCACAAGCGACTTATCTACCGAATTTTGTGAAATTCGGTCCATTAGTATTCCATCTAAATTGGATACAGGCTTTTGCGGGTCATTTCGCAAAAAAAAAAAAAAACGGATTCTTTTATCCCGAATCGTACCCAAAACTAATCAGCATCCGATTCACCCACAAGTGACAGACACACAGAAACACACACAGACGTCACGCTAAAAATAGTTTTTTCGTATTCTAGAGGTCTCGAAACGCGTAGATCCGTTGAAAACTCGAGTTGCGATTCTCGGCATGATTCCAATACTTTCCCTATACATTACCATGTATTGCAGGGAAAGTAAAAACTGTTTTTAGTGTATGCGTGTATCTGTGTGTTTGTCTAGGCAAAGCATGTAACCACTCTAACTTAAAAACGAATGGACCGAATTTGTTAAAATGTTAAGGGGTGAGTCACTTGTGGGTTACCCTGGTGCTGATTAGATTTTGGTACGATTCGGGATAAAAGAACCTAACATTTTTGCCAAATGGCCTGCAACACGTGTAAGTATCCACTTTGGATAAAAAGCTAATAAAACCAATTTCACACAATTTTATAGATAAGTTACTCATGGCTTACCCTGTCGCTGATTAGATTTTGGTACGATTCTGGAAAAAATAATTTGCATTCTTTTGCGAAATGACCCGCAAAAATCGTCAAAATCTAAAATACAAGACTACGTATGCTCAAATGTATCCATTAAATGCTTGTTATATACGCAATTTCTAATGATGAGAAGAATAAGAACAATCTTATTTCTCTAGAACTAACCGTTTTCAAGATAGTTCAGTTTTTAAGCATTTTTTACGCCGCCTTTGAAAAAATGTCTAGTTACCAAATGAATGCAATAATTGAATTAAAAGTGCAAATTCAGCGCCATTTCATAATTATTCGTGTTACTTTGAGCAGATAAACTCAAAGTAATGATTTATTACAGAAATAAAGAGAAACAAATCTGATGCGGGCAGCACAAGACTTTCCTTATATAATGCAATGAATTTACTACTTTCACAGTAAAACAAATAGATTATTTTTCTAGTACTTATTTGTATTCTTTCCGAGATATTGAATTTTCGTCAATGATTTGTCATTTTCCATGTCGTCATTATCAATGAGTCGTCATTGATTTAGCGTCATTTTTATACATGTGGCGAGTTTTTCGTCAATTTAGCAACATTTAAAAAAGTCGCCAACTTGGCGACATTCCACCAAATTTGTCGCCAAAATCTCGCCAAGCGTTATTGAGGAAGAAATAAGTTATTCTTACAGCAGATAAATGACTATTGGCGTTCTAATACAAAAGTATTACTCAAAGTACCTTTTTTCATGAATGGAATGAGCTAGATCCACGAGAATGATTTTACCCAATTTATCGCTTGGTATTACATATGAAAAGCGAACATGTTTCTCAACAGGAAATTTTTTTATTTTACATGACTTTTTGATAATTTTTTTTTAAAAATGTGCAATATTTCGAGAGCGGTTCCTGTTAGCGTTCTAAAATTTATGTCAATCGTTTTCTAATAAAAAATTACATAAGAAATGTCTATTTGCGCAACTTTATTAGCGGTTTTGATGTTTTGACGATTTTTTTTAAATTTCACTCGAAAATTTAGGAGGGTTCTGAATATTCGATTGCGTATAAAAACAATGGGCTTCCAGTGTTTACGGATTTTGATTTTTGTACCAAATTTCGTTCGAATCGGTCCATTCGTTCGTCAGTTATCGTCTCCACAGACTCACTGACACAGACACACACACACACACACACATATACTTTCACACACACACACCCACACACAGACATCACTTCAAAAATGTTTGATTCGTCATCAGGGATGCTTGAAACGTGCTCTCCCGTCGAAAACGCGAATTCGAATTTTCGACCCCGTCACAATACTTTCCTTATACATTATGTATATAAGGAAAGTAATAAATTTGAGTCTGTAGTTAAAGTCATGTGCTGCCCACATCAGATTATTTCCCAAGCAGTGATAAAATAACAAAGATGTAACTTTGTTTTCAGTATCCATGAACTCGATGAGCAGCAATAATTCATTTGAAAATAAGACACGCAGAATGCTAGATAATTAAGAACACTTTATCGGGAAAAACACACGATCGCCAGAACGTAATAAAATATGCCTTCATTAATGAATGTTTTAATTAGTTTTCTTTTATGAATGATAAATATGAATAGCTTATTGTTCTTTTTTTATTCTAACAGTATTTAGGAAAAAAATACATGCTCTCCAGTGGAGAACAACAAGGTGATAGTACAACTTTCAAATTAATAATGATATGAAAGATGTAAAGGAAAATGAGCCAAAACAAAATAGTTTTGTATTGATTGTTATAAGTCAGTTGCAAAGTTGACGGTGGACGCCATTTATGGTCCTTAATCTCTAAATAATAATTTGTCTAATGGGTTTTTGCCTTTGCGGATCTTTCAGTAGCACCTCGGTGACCTAGAAGACTAGAATTTTGCGCATTTATAGTATCTAAAACGGGATTGAATTTAACAGAGGCGAAATTTTGATTCCCCAGGGGAGAAGAAAATAAAGATCCTGACTGAAGCAAGGGCATGCGGGAGAGTCCAAATTAATGGGTCTCTAATTAATGGGCCCCATATTAATGGGCCCCATATCAATGGGCCCCATATCATTGGGCCCCATATGAATAAGTTCCAAATTAATGGGCCTCAAATTGTAGCATTGAAAAATTAACGACTGCTTCCCGTTGAAAAAATTTTGCCACTGGATATATATAGGGATTATTGCACAAATTCACGATATAGATCATATTGAATTTGAGAGGGATGAGAAAGTTGTCAATAATTTTAATTCCTTTAAAATATGTAAGACCTTTATTTTGTATACCGTTTCCAAGAATGCGTTTATGCTTTTGAAAAATAGGTTTGCTCACTTCAGATATGTCGAGAAGTAAAAAGGAGCCCCAAAGGAGCGTTTACCCTGGGCCCTAATTTTGCTAACTCGAGGCCTGGAGAAAATGGGGCCATTTCGAGGCCCCCCGGGAACCTAAATGGCCGAATATTTGCTTCCTTACAGTATAACTATGGGGCGAACCGCAATAGAGCCAGACAATACCCGACCTAAGGGGGCGGAGAAATTTGTAGGGTTCTGCATGTCGTCTCAAACCCTCCCCCTAGAAGTACTTCAAATGACCTAAAAAGCTGATTCTTTGTATGCATAAATTGTCGACCACAAGACAGAAAACAACGATCTCTAACATGGAAGGTTAAAATGAAGGAGTGTTGAAGAGTCCTCTATAAAAAGCCGTTTAAAAGGCATTTCTGCAAGGAGTAGACTCAGAGTTTTCCGTGTTTAAATACGTACAACAAATATGTCTAAATAAAAATGTACATCCCAGTAATTTTTTCCCCGAATTATATATTTTGATATCAATCCAATGTCCCTACGCCATTTGAATTGGTATTTTTTTTTACTTTTGCATTATTAAATATTACATTACTATTACATTAAAGAAAGACACATAAACGTAACAGGGCAGAATTTGTACGGCCATATTTGTTTTTGTTAAGGCTAAACTCATTCAGCAAACGATAATTAAGTCCTTTTACGTGCACGTAATTAAATGGAATCTATATAAATAAAATTCTCTCACCACCAGGAAACCCATCACAAGATGGTGGTGTAGGGATTTTAGCCCTTCATAGCTCTAGTCCTCCTTTTATATGGATCAATCTATGGATAGACCGGGTACTAACGTGCGTTTGGTCCTGAAGCAGATGCTTCCAGGTGGAAGAGAGAAGCAGGCCATTGTGACCTGCATTCAGACCAGTAGGCGATTGGGGTCGAGACTCGACGACTTCGCCCTACCTGATGAATAATTGCGCCGACACTTGCTCTCCTGGCTGTGGTCTCGCTGGATGGCGGAAAACTCACCTCCCCCCCCCTTCAGCAGCGTAGACCATTACAAATCGCGGCGGGGGGAGGTTTCTGTGACTGTATATAAATAAAGTTGAAAATCTATATGTATGTGCATCTATGTACATGTCTCATCGTCATGGGAGAACTGTTGCCCAAATTGCATGACATTTTGTGTGTAGCCCTAGAATAGCCCCACTTGAAATTTAGTAAATGTTTTGAGTTTGTCCAGGTATTAATAGAAACCGCGGAATTGAACGTTGCATTGAAATTCCATAGAAAAATTCCATAAGCAATTCCATAGAAAATAGAACTTTCAATATAATTTTGGCATACGCGTATATTAATCCAATTTCATATTTTTTGTAAATTTGTTCGCAAACTGGACCAGGATGTTTTATTCTTTAGATCTGCTCGTGAAGATTGATTTGAATAGAGAGAACACATATTCTTATACTTCTTTTTAGGAGAAAGAAATTAAATATTTTAATATAATCTTTTGCATAACAACGTCATTCAGAGTACAATAGGGATTTGCATGTAATTGTGAATTTTGAACTTCTTTATATTATATTTCCGTATGAAGAGCAGACATACTGCTAATATATACGGAGTGATCATAAACTCTTTAAAAGTGAGGAGTGATAGTACACATCAAGACGAATAATATTTGCAATGCACCTAGTAGAAGACCCAGACCGTCCGACTCGTCCAGAGGACTAAGAGCAACTATTTGGACGGCCGGGGCAATGCACCTAGTGCAGCATTTCACCTTTAATGACAGAAAAGTTACATATTCACGTCGATCCTCCAACAATAAAAATATACTTCACTAATTTAGGTGTTTTAAATTTCCATTTGCTTCAGATAATCACTTAAAGTAGTTGCTCAAAGTAGCGTTAGCGGGCTGCAAAGACTGATGCATATTTTCACGGACTTCTGGTGTTGATCTTGTCCGCAGCAACAACGATTCTCGTGAAGAGATCGTCTAGGGAGTCCGAGGGTGTTTTTTGTACACAAATGTTTTCATGTGCTCCCAGAAAAAGAAGTTCAGTGAATAAAGGTCCGGGGACTGTGGAGGCCAAGAAACAGGTCCGCCATGTCTAATCCACCGCCCGGGATAGGAAATGCCGGATCTTGGTGAAAAGTGTGCTGGAGGACCATCAAACATATATCATGTCCTCTGTGTGGTGAGCGGAACTCACTGCAACAGACCATGAAGCACATTCTCCAGGAACACACGGTATGCTGCGCCGGTGACACGTTCTGGTAAGAGGTAAGATCCCACCGGACAGTCACCAAGGAAACCTGTTCAGATGTTGACGGCAAATCTCTGCTAGTGTTTACGAGGGTCAGTGACGTGTAGATTTTCTTGAACCCAAGAGTGGCTGTGGACTCCTTGGAAGATCTCATCGCAAGAATCATTGTTGCTGCGGACAATATTAAATCCACACCAAGAGTCTGCAAAAGGGTGCGGCAGTCGTTCATTCGCCGGTGTCGGCTATGCAACAACGCCCTCGGACGCCACTTTGAGCAGCTACTTTGAGTCTTTATACGATACGAATGACAATGTGAAACACTTAAATTAGTTAAGCCTCCTTTTCCACTGTTGTAGGATTAACGTGGATATGTAGCTTATTCTTTTGTGGCACTATGAGTGGAATGCTGCCAAATAATTCTATTATGCAATTCCTATTCTTGACTTCTTATTTTTCAAGCAGTGTCGTCCCCTGGGAAAGAAGAGTCTAAATTTAAATAGCAGCCGCGCCGATTGAGGAAGGCAGGTGGAGCTGGCAACTAGGTTCTTGAAATGCGAAGCACGAGTTGGAACGTGACGTGTGTGACTGCAGCCGACGGTAGAAAGTTGTGGAGCATGTCCATTCTGATTTATTATTTGTAAATTTTGTTAATTGACGCTTATTTTATGTTTTTTTACAGTGTTAAGAATAAACTTGTTGTTTTTATCAAAGATACCTGCGTGTTCAATCCGCCACCTATATAAGGTTCCATTGCAAATATTATTCGTTTTGATGTGTACTATCAGCCCTCTTTTATTAAATGAGTTTAAGATCACTCTGTATATAAATAGATGGATTATAGTGGCAGAAAGTGTAATTCTAAATAAAATTTGCACACTATTCCAATACTCTTCTTATACCTCACAATACGTATTAGGAAAAGTTAAATAACTTCAAGTATAATAGATTTATTATTCAACACATTCACAAAATATTTATTTTTATTATTAAAACATTCAACTCGGTGCAATTTGAAAGAACATCTGTGACAATTGTCACGGCAAAATTCATTTTCGAATCTAATAAAACGCGCTAGTGCAGAAGTTGTATAAAAATTGCAAAAGGTTAAAAAGTTAATAACGCGACACGAGAAGTGAAGTCTCATTAATAAATATGCAAGCTCATTCCTTTCAGCAACATTTTTCTTGTTAACTTTCATTTCAGCGTGAATTCAAATTGAGCAAAAGAGTTGAATCTCTATAATAGAAAATGGGAATAGTATTAGAAATAGAAAGTATTTCAGTTAAAATTAAACACATGCGGATGTTATAATTTACTTTAACATAGTTTTATTACTTTCCTTACATACATGATGTATAAGAATAAATAGTATTGTGAAGGGGTCAAAAATTCGAATTCGAGTTTTTAACGGCAAAGCACGTTTCAAGCATCCTTGATCACGAATCAAACATTTTTGACGTGGTGTGTGTGTGTGTGTGTGTGTGTGAAAGTATGTGTGTGTGTGTGTGTGTGTGTGTGTGTGTGTGTGTGTCAGTGAATCTGTGGAGACGATATCTCACGAAGGAATAGAGCGATTCGAATGAAATTTGGTACAAAAATCACAATCCGTGAATACTAGAAGTCTATTGTTTTAAAACACAATCGAATGTTCAGACCCCCCTAAATTTTCGAGTGAAATTTTGAAAAAATCATCAAAAAATCAAAACCTTTAATAAAGTTACGCAAATTGACATTTCTTTTGTAATTTCTTCTTAGAAAACGATTAACATAAACTTTAGAACGCTAGCATGAATAGTTCTCGAGATATTGCACATTTTTTCAATAAATTTATCAAAAAATCCCATAAATTAAAAAAAATATTAACTGTTAAGAAACATGTTCACTTTCATATGTAATATCATGCGATAAATTTGATCGACATCATTCTTGTGGATCTACCTCGTTCCAATTACGAGAAAAGATACTTTGAATAATACTTTTGTATTTGAACGCCAATAGCAATTTATCCGCTGTAAGAATAACTTATTTCTCCGTACATAACGTTCGGCGAGATTCTGGCGACGAATTTAGAGGAATGTCGCCAACTTGGCGACATTTTTAAATGTTGCCAAATTATCGCAAATCTCGCCAGATGGATAAAAATCAATGAAAATGACGACTACTTGAAGAAAATTCAATATCTTTTAAAGAATATAAGTATCTACTATAAGAATAACATTTTTTTAACTGTAAAAGTAGTAAATTCATTGCATTATATAAGGAAAGTCATGTGCTGTCCACATCAGATTTTTACAAGTGCATACGAGGTTTTAGGTTTGACGTATGTTTTTATTAGAACTGTACTTATTTTAAATCTAATAAGGTATGTTGAGATTGTAAATTTAATTATTTTTACGAAAATATATTTAAATAGAAATTTTGTTTGACGAA
Organism: Amaurobius ferox; assembly: GCA_951213105.1. NCBI lineage: Eukaryota > Metazoa > Arthropoda > Arachnida > Araneae > Amaurobiidae > Amaurobius > Amaurobius ferox. The sequence continues at coordinate 11,820,359 of OX578154.1, read as the reverse complement.
ATGCTAATAATAATTTATAAAGTTTAAAGTTCTATTCCAATTTCTCATACTTTCATGTGCCAGATATTACCGTACAGAATAAAAAAAATATATTTGCGAGTGTGTGTATTGTCTGGAGCGTAAAAATCTAAGCTTCAGACAGCCACGAAATTTAGTAATGGATTAGTTGAATTCCAGGTACAACATACCTCGGCGAAATATTTTCTTTTACATTTGGATTATTTGTTTCAGATGTTTTATGTTGAAGCCCAATTCAGAGCGATATTCGCATAAATCGGTTCATTAGCGATTGGAAATATTACCTTGATCTATAGTTTCCATCTTGATGTCGTTGCAAAGATTAAAGAACGCTCTTTCTGATGGATAGACGGAACTTCTTAATGGACAGACGAAGAAATGGGCAATTCTGATAGTAGATTCTTAAATTTCTTTCAAGATATTGAATCTTCATTGACGAGTTGTCATTTTCACGATTTAGTGTCATTTTTATCAATTTGGCGACGTTTTCGTCCATTTGGCAACGTTTAAAGAAGTTGCTAAGTTAGCGATATTCCGCCAAATTCATCTCCAAATTTCGCCAAGAGTTACAGACGGAGAACTAACTTATTCTTAGATAAATGACTATTGGCGACAACATCAAGATACAGAATACATCAAGATACAGAACCATTACCCAAATTATTTTCTCTCTTAAATAGAACAAACTAGATTCACGAGAATGATGTTAACAAATATATCGTTTAATAATACATATGAAAATTAAATCTATTTTACAATAGTTAATACTCTTGTTAATTTTATGTCATATTCTGAAAAAATTATGTAAAAAGTCCGCAACATCTCGAGAATGGTTCATGCTAGCTTTCTAATGTTTCTGTTAATCGTTTTGTAATGAACATTTACATTAGAAATGATTATTTACGTAACCTTATTGAAGGATTAAAAATTTTAATGATTTTTCAAAATTTTATTAAAATAATTTTTGATTTTCCGAACATTCGATTTTGTTTAAACACAATATAGCCCAGGCAACAAAAGAAAAATAGGAAAAAATATCGTGTAGTTTTGAAATTTGGCAGAGTTATAGAGGGGAGTGTCCTGAACAACATACTAAAAGTCTCCGTGGATGGGGGTGCGCGGAGGGTGAGGGGAGCGTTGAAATGTCGTTTTTCTCAGTTTTCCCTAAATATATCAAAAATTATGAATTCTAGCAAAAAACACTTATTTACAAAATTAAACTACATAAAATTTCCCCTACAAAAAAGATCTATATCATTTTTATGTAGGATTAATAGTTTAGACCGGGGGTCGGCAACTGGCGGACCTCGGTCCAGGTCCGGACCGCGGAAGGTCAAAAACTGGACCGCCAAAAATTTTTTGACAGTACAAAATGAATTAATCAGATTATTTAAAAAATATTTTTCTATATTATAGAAAAATATTTTAGAATCAAACTTATAGAATCTATAAGTTTGAGCGCCACCCTTATTATTTTTATTTAATGAAATTATTTTTATTTAATCAAAGCAGGCGTAACTGGAACGAAAGCCTAACGCCACTTTATGAAACTTATCTTTCGGGCGGGTCTACTACAGCGGCGACCTTGGTCGCGGAAGCGTCTCCCCTTTGCGGTGCGGTCCTTTGTTGTGCGCCAGAATACACTTTGACACGGAATCTGTCGTCGAATCACTTCGTCAGTCAGTAGTTGTTGCGATCTCGTACGTTTTGTTATTATCGAGGCTTATAACGTTTCATTTTCATCGATATGGATCCTGAAAAGCGTAAAGTAGATAGCGAAAATAGAAAGTTTTTAACTGAGTGGACTGAACAATATTGTTTTATGCTGCCTGATAGGCCTGACGCTGTTTCAGTTTGCCTCATATGAAACAGAACTGTCGCTCTTGTTAAAAGTGGCAATTTAAAGCGACACTGTGAAACAACTCATCAGCAGTTCCATAAAAATTTTCCTCTGGGTAGTGAAACTCGTCAAGAAAAACTCCAGGCATATCTAGCTACAGAAAAAAGCACGGTCTTACTAGGTCCCTCTATGAGTGAGCAAGAAAAATCTGCAGAAGCAGCGTTGCGTGTGTGTTGGACGCTTAATAAACACCAGACGCTATTTTCAGACGCTGAGATAGTAAAAAATGTATGTTGGAAGTGGCCGCGGCACTTTTTGAAGAGAAAAAGGATGTTGTTGCCGCAATTCAAGGTATTCCATTGTCGGCAAGAAGCAATACAAGAAGGACCGATATTTTGGCTGCTGACAATAAAAGTAGTTTGCTCGAACTTCTGCAGAAGGCGCCTTGCTACGCCATAGCACTTGATGAATCATGCGACATTGTTGATGAGGAACAAATATCCATTTTCGTGTGATTTTTGGATATTGAAAGTAAATCATTTAGGGAAGAATTGCTAGCAATCTTGCCATTTAAAGGCAAGACTCGAGGGAGAAGATTTATTAAGACTTTTGATGACTTCATGACTAAATCAAACATTAGTTATGATAAAATGGTGTCTCTTTCAACTGACGAGGCCCCAGCGATGATCGGCAAAGGACAGGGACTAGTAAAGAAAATCAAGGATAAGAATGCTGGGCTACTATCTTATCAGTGCATAATTCACCAGGCAGCCCTTTGTGGAAAATTTAGTGTCACTTTGAAAGAAGTAATGGACAGCTTGATCAGGTTGATTAATTTTATGAGGTTTTATTCTGCACAGACAGTTCAAAGAATTTCTATCTGAGTGTGATTCGGATTATTCTGACTTACTGCAATACAACAATGTTCGTTGGCTAAGTACAGGTCAAACGATTGAATGTTTTGGGGAAATAAAAGAAGTATCCTCCTTCTTAGAAAACTTGGATACACAAAAAGCAAGAAACCATTTGGAGTTCCTAGCAAACGAACGCAATATGCTAGCTGTGGCTTTCCTGAAAGACATCCTTAGACATTTAAATGCGCTCAATATCGAGCTACAAGGAAATGGGAAATTAATATGTGATCTGAAACAAAGTGTGTTTTCTTTCCGTCGCAAGCTGGATATCTTTGAAAAAACATTGCAAGTCAAAAATTTATTTACTTTCCAACAATTTTTGAATATAAAAAGAATTCTGAATTAAGCATTGCAAGATTTTCAAATTTTATGTCAGAACTTAAGAAGAAATTTGCAACAAGATTCCAAGACTTTGCAGAGATAGGGAAGTTGTCGCGATTCTTAAAATCGCCTTTTGAAGTTTCTGCAGAATGGACAGATGTGGCTGCGAAGTTGTTCCGCCTTTCAAAGCCTTTACTCCAAATGGAGATAATAGACTTGCAGAAAGACATTTCCTTGCAAACGTATAAAAACGTACATCCGCAAACGTACATTGCAAACGTGCATCCGCCGAAGAATTTTGGAGTAAACATGTCCCAGAAAAATATGGAAATTGCAAAATATTAGCCATTTATCTGGCTACTCTGTTTAGCCCCACATATGTTTGTGAAACTTCATTTTCAAAAATGAATTTTTTGAAGAACGAATATCGCTCAAGATTAACGGCTTCCCACTTTGAAGACATTCTTCGCATAAGCTGCTCCCCGCGTGAACCTAACTTTAAAAAACTGGCTCAAGACCGCAAATGTTATTTCTCCCATTGATTTTTGAATACAAATATGCCTATCTACTGTATTTCATATTATTTTGTGAGTGAAAATTAAAATAAAAAACTAGTAAGGAATATGAATTTTTTTTTCTGGACCTCGATAAAAATTTTCAAAAGTATCCGGACCCCACCTAAAATTACTTGCCGACCCCTGGTTTAGACAATAGAGGGGGTTGAAAAATGACATAGTTCTGAAAATTCTTGTTGTATTGCTTTTATTTGAAACAAAAAAGAGAGCAGATGGTAATTAAAAAGGTACGATGCCAAGTAAACAAATTCTTAGAAAAATATTAGTAGTAAAGGTAAATATTACACAAAAAAACTCATTATTATTATTGTAGAACTTAGAAAAATGACATGGTATGAACGCGCGTTACAAGAAACATGAACTATTAGCCGTTACATTTTCCGTAAAAAATAACATATTTTTATTTGAAACTAGCAGCATACCCGTTCTTCGTACGGAGTATATAATATAAAGAAACTTGAAATTCACAATCATGCGCAAATTCTTATAGTATACTAAATGACATTTTTAATCAAAATATTCTGTTAAAATATTTAATATAATGCTCCTAAAAAGAAGTTTAAGAATCTCTGTACTCGCTATATAAAATTATCTTTTATGGACATATCTGAAGAATAAAACATCCTGGATTCTTATGTAAGCAAATATAAAAAAAAATATGGAATTGAATCAATATATGCAAAATAAAAGCGTTAAAATTGTATGGGACTCATACTAATTATATACGCGTATATTAGAAAATATAACCTGTATTGGTAGATTACATGTATAAATTGAAAATACCAATAAGCCCGTAATCTTTTAATCTGAAGACAATCATTTATTCCAATAAATGTCAAAATGAAAGTGCTAAAATTATATGGGAAGATATAAACGTACTACTTATAATGTCCGATTATTAGTGGAAGATTACCCGTATTGCAATATGAGTCTCAAATGTTTTTGGCAAAATACAACAGACGACGTAATAAATTGAAAATATCATTAATCCCCTTAATCTTCATACCAGAAGACTGTTCTTGATTCCAATATATATGCCAATATATGTCAAAATATATGCCAATATACATGTACTACTTATATTCTCGTAGGTTAGAAGATATACCCGTGCATTCCTAGAAGATTACTCGTACAACGTACAATATGCGAGTGTCAGCAATTTTTGCCGCAATAAAACAATGGCGTAATAACTTAAAAATATCAATAATCCCTGAATCAATAATTCCGGAAAATATCAATAATAATAATGTTTAAACCTGAGTATAATTGATATTATCCAGTCCAAAATGAAATGGCAATGAAATTTATTTTATATACATATCTTCATTATTCAAATCGGAAAGGATTTAATAAAAATCGTCTGCCGCATAAACACATTGGATTTAAATCCGTTGCTAAGCGACATGATATCATTTGCTTCAAATAAATTGGTAGAAAAAATATCGTCTAAATAGTTATATTTCTATGGAACATTTGGCGACAGTTTCGTCAAATTAGCGACATTTTAAAAAATCGCCAAATTTATCGCCAAGTGGGACTGTAGAACTGACAGTTTCTCTTTGCGACAAATTGACGAAATATCATCACAATACTATCCCCTAACAAAAAACAATTAATATAATTTATGTAGCGCAATTTTATCAATTTCAAGATATTTTTATAGATTTGAAAACATTTTTATCAATTTGGTGACATTTTAAAAATTCGCTAAATGTATTACTAAGTAGGATGGTTGGTCTGACAGATAAATGCTAACCAAACATCATTTCAGTACTCTCTTCTAACAAAACAAAAAAAAATTTCATTGATATGTAGAAGACCCAAGCCACACGACCAACCCGAAGGTTTATGGCAGCTGTTTGTGTGTCGTTTATATCAATTTGGCGACATTTCCGTCAATTTGGCAAAGTTTCAGAAAAGTTGTCAAATTAGCAATATCCCTCCAAATTCGTAGCTTTGAATTTGCAGATCTGAATGAAACATTCTTATCCCGTTTCAATATACTAAATGAAAACACTACAATTGTATTAGAAGATATACCCGCTCTACTCTTTTTCTGTTTCAACAATCGGCTATATGAATTTATTGGCTAAACACAATATATGAGTTTAGTAGCTAAATACGATATAAGCTTGAAAACTCTTTGCCAAAATAAATGAAATTGATGTACGCAGTCAGCAATTAATATAATTAAAAGAAAAATCAAACCGTCCATTCATAAGATATACTTTTATATCCATTTATCCATTTATTTATTATTTAAATCGAAAAAAAATAATAAAAACATTAACAAACACACTTAATTTAATTGCGATGCCGAGCAACATGATATATCCTCCTAAAATGTTAAAATTTATTAACCACTAACAGCACACCCGTTATTCGTACGGGGTGTATAATTTAAAGAAACTTAAAGTTCGCAATCATGTGCAAATTCTGTTAAAATATTAAATTTATTGCTCCTAAAGAGAAGTTTAAGAATATATGTTCTCACTATGCAAAATTATCTTCACGATCAGATCTGAAGAATAAAACATCCTGCCCCCTTTTGTAAGCAAATTTACAGAAGAAAAAATAGGAATTGAATGAATATATGCAACCCCGTACTAATTATATTGTCGCAGATCAGAAAATATGCCAATGTGTTAGTAGAAGATTACCCGTATTACAATATGCGTCTCAAAAATATTTGCCAAAATAAAAGAGATGACGTAATAAATTGAAAACATCAATAATATCCGTACTCTTTATACCAGAAGGTCGTAATTGATTCCAATATATGCCAATATATATCAAAACATATGTCAATATACCTGTACTACTTATATTCTCGTAGATTAAAAGATATACACGTGTATTTGTAGAAGATTCGTACAACATACTATATATGAGTTTAAACAATTTTTGTCATAATAAAATAATTGCATAATAACTTGAAAATATCAATAATCCTTGAATCAATAATCCCCGAAAATATAAATAATAATAATTTTTAAACCTGAAGACCGTAATTGATATTATCCAGTCAAAAATGCTATAAGAAAAATCAAATCGTTCTTTTCTAAAATATATTTTTATATCCATTTATTTATTATTCAAATCGAAAAAATAATTATTAAAATTAACAGACAGATTTAATTTAATTGCGTTTCTGAGTAACATGATATAAGATAGAATCTTATAACATGTTAAATATGTCATGTCTAATAACATAAACTGCGAAATTAAATAACGATTTTGATTTCTCTATACTTCTCATTGTTCCGTAAAAGCTTGTTTTAAATAAACCATGAACCATGGAGATAGATTTCCCCTTTAAATCATGTTTCAAACAATTCATGTTTTCAGAAAGTGACTAATTAACGCAAAAAATCTCCCATCAAACTCAGAGATTAAATTTTAATTCACTTTCAAACGATTTTCAAGCTTTTCGTTTGGATAAACCACGGAGTTAGGGAGTAGAACTCCTAGGAAAAAGTTCCGTTTTTCATTAATATCTCGACAACCCCAGGTCTTAGAAACTCGAAACTTGGACAAAATTTATGGGGGGATATTTCAAGGCTATTCACAAAATTTCATTAAATTCGGTTCAGCCGTTTTTCCGTGATGATGAGACAAACGAAAATTTCGTTTTTTACTAATATCTCGAGAACCACTGGTCGTAGAAACTCAAAACACGGATATAATTTTAAGTGGGGCTATTTCTGGGCTACCCACAAAATTTCATCAAATTCGGTTCAGCCGTTCTCCCGTGATGGTGTGACAAACAGACAGACAGACAGACAGACAGACAGACAGACAGACAGACAGACAGATTTTCATTTTTATTTATATAGATTATTACTGATTCTCAGCATAACTGTTTACTTGTCGTCTATTTCTACCTGAAACTCATTATATGCACATATATATGTATTAAAAAATACCTAAACGACATCTTCTGCGTCGACGTCATCAATTTGAAACTCCTCTTCTTCTAATGGTGTACTGCTGCTGCATGTGCCATGACAGATTCTGCAAAAGGATGAGCATTTAATGCCTGCTTTTCGGCATACACATCTTCCACCACACACAGTGGTACAGCGGCAAATTATGGTGTTCAAAATTGTGTCAGGAGCGACCGGGTCCATTGTTTTTAGTGGGAATAGCGATTTATCTTCTCCTCGCATCCATCCCTACTGGTAAGGAGGTAAGTTGTTATCGAACCACTGTTGAACCTGTAATTACACTCTCAACGAGTGTTGTCCCGCTGAGACTCTAGTTGGAGGAAGTGAGGAGAGGTCAGCTTTGACCTTGGTTGATGAGTTGAGGAATGATGAATACCGGTGGTTATTCAAATCATGTTGATTAGCATTGGCTGTGTATATAGCAAGGGACATCTTCTCACCAGCTTGTGACACAGCACCAAGTGTCGATGAGGGGTTATAAAATATTTCAGCAATGTCTCTCATCTGGCTTGGCTGTTTTTTGAACAGTGTGACTATTGTTGCTTTGCTTTTTTTATAAATAGCTGAAGTTGTATCGCATCCGCTGACGGCATGAAGAAGGAGGATGGATTGAGAAAATGAAAGTTGTTGAAGTTGTTTCGTTGAAAATAATTTATCTTCTACTTTTCCCCTGCCAGGTTTCAAGAAATAAATGTTACTATCTGGTGGTGCCAAAGCAATCAGTAGCACGACCAAGTCTACATCTTCCTTTATTACAGCAACAGTAGAATTAGTAGTTGCTTTCTCTATCCCACATCTCACGATGGTAGTATCAGCATCACCTGTAGCGACCTTAGTTTCAATTCCTCTTGTAGCCATTTTCTGTGTGAGGAAGTGAATAACCCTGGTTTTATTCTTTTCACTTGCCAGAAAATGTTCCTGTTGAACAGTGGCATTCATGTTCTCATTAAAATTAATAACAACAAAAGCTTTCGTGGTGCCTCTTCGCCTGTGTTCTGTTCGCGTTGTGCTGTTGACATCACCACACCCATCAAAACACAGTGGTGTAGTTTTCACCATAATGCTTGATAATGTAGGCTACATACTGATCACAAATTGAATAAAACTTGTTCCCAACATTCCATTTTACTCGGTGTAGAAAGAAGCCACCATCTACAATATTAATACTCATTTTGAGGTTTATTGTTGTCATATTACTTACTACAGAAGTGCATCATAGCTGACCTCTTTCACTTCCTCATTCATCCTTCATCGAAGAGAGCCAATGGGAATGGGGACAATTCATAACATAAAAGATCCGCAACATCCTCATCACTCTTTTTTGCAATAGTGATTCTTTGGAAGATTATTAGAGGGTCAAAAACCACTTGTTCATTGTTTACTTTGATAGCACAGGTCATACAGGCTAATGACAACACTACATTCTTTTTTGATTGCTTGATGTCAGCAAAATTATTTCCAACTATACTTTTCATTGTTTGGCTTCCAAGTTGTAGAGCGTGGTAACAATTTATTTTGAAGTTTCCAAGGATACCCTTAGACAGTGACATTAGCAAAGCCGACTTCAGAAAAGGAGGATGGTTGCTGAAACACTCATAAACCATAAATGGGTCCTGCTCATCTCTATTTTGCTGTGATACACGGAAATCAACGTGCTGCTCCACTTGAAAATACCACTCCAGAAAAATCCTCCACTGACGAACAGATGGCAGCTGCTGCAGATGACCCACAAATCCACTTTTCTAACACAGAAACACTGATTCCTCTTCCTCGTGTCAGATCACAAGAGCTTTTTTAAGGAGCGCATCAGAGTCTGTTCCATAACCAAATCAGACCAACCTCCTGCCTATGGTGAACCACTTCTATTTATGGCGAAATATCCATTTTCCGCAAAGTGCTCTAACACATCTGTGTGGTTAGTTGTTAAAGCAAGCATATCTTGAACATAAAGATGAGCACATTTCGCATACTGAAAGTGGCCACTTGCATGAAAGAAAGGGATCATTTGCTGGACACAGAACAAGTGGACATTCCAATCACCACAACAATCTGCAACAGTGAACTCTCTCATCAGCGAAATCATATTCACATATTGCACACACAAAACTGCTGTGGGCCCATTCTCCTTGACATGATTAAGCCCATTTCGTAGTTTGTTTTGAAGTAAAGTCAGATGAGCATTCTCTCTAACTTTTTGTGGAGTAAGTTCCTCCATGCGGCACAAAAGGTTGATGATCGCCTCTTCTTTTTGTGATGAAACACCATCCAGAATGATTCTAACCAAAGCAGCTTGTACTAGGATATGCCCTTTAACTGCTCTGTTATAAGCATGTCCAGTTAACATTTTGTCCACTGAATTAGGAGCAAAAATTGATGATAACACATCCTTCAGCCCACTTCCTGCCATTGTGTGACCTATGCACCCCATATAGAACATAAGCATATGAAATCCTCCCAGTCTCACGACTATTGTTTCAAACAGAGGCTCATCCGACAAGGAACATACTATTTCTCAAACCTTGATGTACAGAGGCTGACCGAATGTGACGAAACAAGTTTTGGAACCTTGCTGATGACTATCCGTGGCAGCATATTTCAAAGCAGTGAACACTGTGTCGAAGTCGCTAGGTGGTGAATTTATGAATGGTAGAGGTTTCACAGAACTTTTATCAGAATGTAACGATTCACAAACCAAATGCATGAAACCCTTCCACTCTGGAATGACTGGCTCTTCTGGGGTGTTCTGCAGTGAGTAGAGCCATTTACTTGACATCCATAATACATCTGGAAGGCTGGGTGCAATTCAGCCTTTTAATTTTTTCTGCGGGGGGAAGAGCCCGGGCTGGCGTAATGCACTTGATACCTCCCATGCTGTAGAAAGTATTAAAACCATCAAGAGTGGCCACATTAAAATCCGCATTGTCAAAAATATATTGACTGAAATTTCCTATAGGGTTCTGAAGGGTGGTAGATGGTTGATAGCTCCAGTTGCTGGGCATCGTGATATGACGCACTGAATCCCAAACGTGACAGTAGATTCACCAAGTTTTTGATCCAAACTTTCTGTAGATAAACAAAGCGATACCGTTTAGGACAGGAGATAGAAATGATCGAGGTCTAATGGTTGAGATAATGGAATGGGAAATAGCTATTAACTTTTTTTTCCATTTTCTCGTTATCCCTCCTTTTTCTTGAAAGAGAATCCATGAGAGCCCTGAGAGTCTGAGGCACTATTTCCTCGGCCTCGTTGCAGAAATCGTCACTAGGCGGGAAAACAGTGGTGTCATACACCATTGACTGCATATCTTGCAATAATATTGCACCAGCGGTTCTAACAATTCTTTCCCGTTCTGCATTTTCATCACTACACCTTGAAGTATACCAGCTATCGTTTAAAATTTTTTCACAAGCATCACGAAAGCATACAATAGTTTTTCGTGTCTAGACAGTGCTAAAAACAATGCGGTGTCCGTATTTTTTCTTCATTTTTTCTCTGACTGTTGCTGGTGTTGGTTTTTATCCCGAAATTTGCTCCATCAGCTCATCTAGGGAATATTGACAATCATCCTTTCCATCTAGATAGCTGTAAATCTCCTCTATTGCTTCTGAAACAGCGTTATCCTCAGGGGCGACCCTTTTTTCTTCCAGTAGGTGCAGCTGCTACAAAATTTTATTTATAGCAATCATCGTGATAGATCGCTTCAACTGCAGGTAAGTCTCCTACAATGCTGACACGTCTTGCATCGTGATAAAGCAATCGTGAGATGTGGGATACCGTCTTTACCACTCTAGCCTTTATCCACTCTAGCTGAAAAATTAATAGACCAAAATTTCACAAAATTTGATACGTAAATAACTTGTTAACCAGGTGATGATTACATTTTAGTACGATTCGGAAAAAAAGGACCTGCCTTTTATTGCAAAATGGTCCGCAAAAATCATTTAATCTAAAAATAAAAGACTACGCATGCTCAAATATATCAATTAAATGCTTATTTTATACATAAATATATTATACATAATTAATGATTACCAAAATAATAAGATCAACCAAATTACTCTAGGCGTAGCCTTTCTCGGGGTATTTCAGTTTTTTTTTTGCATTTTCACTACGCCACTTTTGAAAATACATTCAGTTACCGAATGAAAACAAAAATTGAATTAAAAGGGCAAATCTAGTGTAAGTTAAAGTAATTATGGCTGTTATTTTGTGCAATTAAACTCAATTTAGTGAATTAAAGAAATAAAGAAAAAGTGAATTTGAATCTGTAGGGAAAATCATGTGCTGCTCACATCAGATATTTTAATATGTCGAAGATTTTTCTAACTCATATTTTCTATTCTGCTGAAGCGATTGTGAAAATAGGGTAAAACTAGCTGAATACCTTTTGTAAATCAACGGTCTCACAATAAACAACCTCTGAAAATCGGAAATTTTTGTGTAATTCGATATTTCCAGTGGTATTTTTCACACTGCTCAACAGTGCACCAAATTTTAAATATCTGTCTGAATTCAAACCAGGTATTCCTCATTTATTTAGTCAATTAAACATTTGTGAGGCATTTCTAAATTTGCAGATATTAGAAAGTTGATATTATACACTTAATTCCAAACTAACAATTTATCTTGCACCAATTTTATAGTATATATCTTATTGCAAAGTCCGTTTTACTATTATTTTACATTTTGAACGTTTAGGTCTCGAGCATCCATTAAATGCACATTTTTAAAAATTACGGTCCCCGCCCCCCTCCTGAGGTTTTATCATTTCATTGATCCATGCATCAAATTTTAAGTCTTTATTTCTCATTTCACCTTTCGAACGTTTTGGTGTGGAGAACCCATTAAATGAGCATTTTTGAAAAATACGGTTTTCCTTCCCTGATGTTTTATCATTTGATTGATCCATGCATCAAATTTTAAGTCTTTATTTCTCATTTCACTTTTTGAACGTTTTGGTGTGGAGAACCCATTAAATGAGCATTTTTGAAAAATACGGTTTTCCTTCCCTGAGGTTTTATCATTTGATTGATCCATGCATCAAATTTTAAGTCTTTATTTCTCATTTCACCTTTTCAACGTTTTGGTGTGGAGAACCCATTAAATGAGCATTTTTGAAAAATACGGTTTTCCTTCCCTGAGGTTTTATCGTTTGATTGGTCCATGCATCAAATTTTAAGTCTTTATTTCTCATTTCACCTTTCAACGTTTTGATGTGGAGAACCCATTAAATGAGCATTTTTGAAAAATACGGTTTTCCTTCCCTGAGGTTTTATCGTTTGATTGGTCCATGCATCAAATTTTAAGTCTTTATCTCTCATTTCACCTTTCGAACGTTTTGGTGTGGAGAACCCATTAAATGAGCATTTTTGAAAAATATGGTTTTCCTTCCCTGAGGTTTTATCATTTGATTGATCCATGCATCAAATTTTAAGTCTTTATTTCTCCTTTCACCTTTCAACGTTTTGATGTGGAGAACCCATTAAATGAGCATTTTTGAAAAATACGGTTTTCCTTCCCTGAGGTTTTATCGTTTGATTGGTCCATGCATCAAATTTTAAGTCTTTATCTCTCATTTCACCTTTCGAACGTTTTGGTGTGGAGAACCCATTAAATGAGCATTTTTGAAAAATATGGTTTTCCTTCCCTGAGGTTTTATCATTTGATTGATCCATGCATCAAATTTTAAGTCTTTATTTCTCCTTTCACCTTTCGAACGTTTTGGTGTGGAGAACCCATTAAATGAGCATTTTTGAAAAATACGGTTTTCCTTCCCTGAGGTTTTATCATTTGATTGATCCATGCATCAAATTTTAAGTCTTTATTTCTCATTTCACCTTTTGAACGTTTTGGTGTGGAGAACCCATTAAATGAGCATTTTTGAAAAATACGGTTTTCCTTCCCTGAGGTTTTATCGTTTGATTGGTCCATGCATCAAATTTTAAGTCTTTATTTCTCATTTCACCTTTTCAACGTTTTGGTGTGGAGAACCCATTAAATGAGCATTTTTGAAAAATACGGTCTTCCTTCCCTGAGGTTTTATCGTTTGATTGGTCCATGCATCAAATTTTAAGTCTTTATCTCTCATTTCATCTTTCGAACGTTTTGGTGTGGAGAACCCATTAAATGAGCATTTTTGAAAAATACGGTTTTCCTTCCCTGAGGTTTTATCGTTTGATTGGTCCATGCATCAAATTTTAAGTCTTTATCTCTCATTTCACCTTTCGAACGTTTTGGTGTGGAGAACCCATTAAATGAGCATTTTTGAAAAATACGGTTTTCCTTCCCTGAGGTTTTATCATTTGATTGATCCATGCATCAAATTTTAAGTCTTTATTTCTCATTTCACCTTTCGAACGTTTTGGTGTGGAGAACCCATTAAATGAGCATTTTTGAAAAATACGGTTTTCCTTCCCTGAGGTTTTATCATTTGATTGATCCATGCATCAAATTTTAAGTCTTTATTTCTCATTTCACCTTTTGAACGTTTTGGTGTGGAGAACCCATTAAATGAGCATTTTTGAAAAATACGGTTTTCCTTCCCTGAGGTTTTATCATTTGATTGATCCATGCATCAAATTTTAAGTCTTTATTTCTCATTTCACCTTTTCAACGTTTTGGTGTGGAGAACCCATTAAATGAGAATTTTTGAAAAATACGGTTTTCCTTCCCTGAGGTTTTATCATTTGATTGATCCATGCATCAAATTTTAAGTCTTTATTTCTCCTTTCACCTTTCGAACGTTTTGGTGTGGAGAACCCATTAAATGAGCATTTTTGAAAAATACGGTTTTCCTTCCCTGGGGTTTTATCATTTGATTGATCCATGCATCAAATTTTAAGTCTTTATTTCTCATTTCACCTTTTGAACGTTTTGGTGTGGAGAACCCATTAAATGAGCTTTTTTGAAAAATACGGTTTTCCTTCCCTGAGGTTTTATCGTTTGATTGGTCCATGCATCAAATTTTAAGTCTTTATTTCTCATTTCACCTTTTCAACGTTTTGGTGTGGAGAACCCATTAAATGAGCATTTTTGAAAAATACGGTTTTCCTTCCCTGAGGTTTTATCATTTGATTGATCCATGCATCAAATTTTAAGTCTTTATTTCTCATTTCACCTTTTGGACGTTTTGGTGTGGAGAACCCATTAAATGAGCATTTTTGAAAAATACGGTTTTCCTTCCCTGACGTTTTATCATTTGATTGATCCATGCATCAAATTTTAATTCTTTATTTCTCATTTCACCTTTTGAACGTTTTGGTGTGGAGAACCCATTAAATGAGCTTTTTTGAAAAATACGGTTTTCCTTCCCTGAGGTTTTATCGTTTGATTGGTCCATGCATCAAATTTTAAGTCTTTATCTCTCATTTCACCCTTCGAACGTTTTGGTGTGGAGAACCCATTAAATGAGCATTTTTGAAAAATACGACCTCCTCCCCCTGAGGTTTTATCATTTGATTTATCCGTGCATCAAATTTTAAGTATTTTTCTCTCATTTCACATTTCCAAAGTTTTGGTTTGGAGCACTCCCCTCCCCCTCCTCTACAAAACTCCTTCGGAAATTTCGATTTTTCCAGGGTTTTGTTCGAATAATCGACCCGTGTACCAGACTGCATGTCTCTAACTATTCGGAAAGTGCTTAAAGCGCGTGAAAGACAAACATTTGGTAATTAGTATATATAGATGGTACGGTCATATCCTATCAGTTTTGTTTCTTCATGTTGGCATATGTTGACCGGACTTAATGTTTCATTTATATATTTTTAAAAATCGAGATCAGGATACTTTGTTCATATTTGCTTGAGAAGAACATATTATAATAAGAAAACATAGATTTTTATGGGATTTTGTGCTTTAGGGTAATTTAATAAAACATTTAGAGATAATTTAATAACTATATAATTTAGAATAATTATAATAATCCGCACATATTTTAACTCACCATCTTATATCTGTAATCCATCTTATAACTTATATTTACAAGTATTTAACATCAGAATGGGGAAAAACCATCTTCCATTCTCATAAAATATTTTTAAATAGACCGCATTTTAATAAAATATGGAAAGTAAGCAACTACTGTATTGCTAAGGTTTACTGCCATATTTTTTAAACAAACTGAAACAAAAATTATTTTCAGATAAGTCTGCTGTAAGATAAATTTGTCAAAAATTTAATTATCAGTTACAAAAACAAAATACATCCTATTTATTACATCGATTATTAATACATCATTTAAATAAAAACAAAGCATTTTTGTTTTACCATTAATTCTTCGAATCAATTACGCTATTGTTACAGCTTAAAAATAAAAATTAAAGCAAAATCGCCTTTCACAAATTATTTCTTAAAAAAAAATAATAACAAGTCATCAAAATGTTTTAATTACTCTTCTCCGCTAGATGGAAAACAGATATTCGGACATTTGTATGAAGATATTTTTTTATTTATTTCCAAATAACTTTACAAGGATAACGTCGTAACTGAAATCGATAACATACTGCTGTTGAGATTAATGATTATGTTAGAGAAAGTGCAGTTTAAATTAATTAATTAATATTCAGTGAAAAAAAATCATAGTTATTACCAGAGTTAAAATGTCGAGTTAGGAACGACGCCATGTTTTACACCAGCGTAGATAAACATTGTAAAAGTCCACTTAAGAAGGAAATATAATGTGCCTAATATCATGATGCATGGAGTAAGAGGGAAGAAAATTTAATCCGTTTGGATAAAAAGCTTGGAATTACCATAACGCTATGAGAATTATATCTAGGTGTAGCTAGTGTAATTAAAGTCCCATCTGTTCTCATCTGGCACAATGTATTTTTGATTATTTAAAAATTACAGTTCCTTAATTATGATTATTGCATTGATGATCATTGCATATTGTCATTGCATTGATGATCACTGCATATGGTCATTGCATATCGTCATTGCATTGATGATCACTGCATATGGTCATTGCATTGATGATCTTTGCTTATGGTTATTACATTGATGATTATTGTATATGGTCATTGTATTGATGATCATTGCATATTGTCATTGCATTGATGATCACTGCATATGGTCATTGCATATCGTCATTGCATTGATGATCACTGCATATGGTCATTGCATTGATGATCTTTGCTTATGGTTATTACATTGATGATTATTGTATATGGTCATTGTATTGATAATAATTGCATATAAGGTCATTGCATTGATGACCATTGCATATGTCATTGATGATCATTGTATATGGCATTGCATTGATGATCATTGCATATAGTGTCATTGTATTGATGATTATTGCATATGGTCATTGCATTGATGATCATTGCATATGCCATTGATGATCATTGTATATGGCATTGCATTGATGATCATTGCAAATAAGGTCATTGCATTGATGATTATTGCATATGGTCATTGCACTGATGAACATTGCATATGTCATTGATGATCATTGTATATGGCATTGCATTGATGATCATTGTATATGATAATTGCATATGTTCATTGCATTGATGGTCATTGCATATGGTCACTGCATTGATGATCATTGTATATAGTCACTGCACTGGTAATTTTTCTACAAATTGAACAGTGTAGATAAATATTATTTGATTCAATACGAACCTTTCGCCATACAAATACATACAATGCAATGGGACTTACCTTACACTAGCGCCACCTGAATTATTATGCCAAATGACTTTGACGTTTTCTCAACATAAAGTTTTAACCCCATCGTTTTATCTCCATGGCTCGATGGCAGAGACCGCCGTCTGGACAGACAAAATTAAGGATTATTGTGTTGCCAGAAGTGGAAAATTAATAAATATCAGAAACAGTACAATAAAGTTAAGTTGTGGTACATTTCAAATAGGTTGTGGAGATGACTGGATTTCCAAAGGAATCGCCAGACTGATTTTAATAGCGACAGATTCAATTAAAATATTTATTATAGGTACAGAGGTAACAGGTGTGTTCATTCCCACAAATGGCTATCCCAGGAAGCAAGAAAAGCCGATTAGAAATTATATATATGATTTCAGGCGCCCCTTTGTAAATTGTTCATTAGGCCATCCAGCTAAGAAGTCATTTCCGGCCCGCAACGTCAATGGGCAGAGCCAGAACGCACATCAAAAGATACGAGCTTTAACTATATAAACGAGTATATAAAATACACGATCTTTTGCAATATAAGCGAGTATTTAATATATACGATCTTTTACTATATAAACGTGTATACGATCACGTTAAACATGTGGGTCCGAAAGTCCTTCCGAGAGGTTGGTGGTAGGAGAAGGAGGGTACGGTCCCTGTGGATGCCTCCCCCACTGGGTTCCGGTCTAAATTGGGTGGCACTTCCCGGCCGTCCAAACTGTTACCTTACACCTTTCTGGTAGGTCGGACGGTCTGGATTTCAACAACAACATATAATATCGTCAGGGTCAACGGCTCTACTGTGCTGAAAATACCGGTTCTCGTTAGATCACTGAAGTCAAGCAGCATCAGACGCGGTTAGTACCTGGGTGGGTGACCACCTGAGAACACCGCGTGCTGTTATCACATTTCGGGCGCGGTATCCCAGTGGTTTGCGCGCTGGATTTGCACTCTGCCACAACTGCCGCCGTGTTCATGCGGAGTACGATCACGTTAAACATGTGGGTCCGTAAGTCCTTCCGAGAGGTTGGTGGTAGGGGAAGGAGGATACGGTCCCTGTGGATGTCTCCCCCACTGGGTTCTGGTCTAAATTGGGTGGCACTTCCCGGCCGTCCAAATGGTTACCTTACACCTTTCAGGTAGGTCGAACGGTCTGAGTCTCAACAACAACATATATTTTGGTCTACGATACAGAATCTAACGAAGCTGGATTTTCAATTTACCTCCACCTCCTCCACACACACACCGGGAGCACAGAAAATGTCTTCCAGACTCTCACAACGCTCCCCCCTCCCTGGGTGATTTAGAAGGCTGAATCTTTGCACAATTATAGCATGGACTACGGTACAGAACCTAAGAGAGCAGGATTTTTGAGGGATAAAATGCCGATTGAATAAAATGATTGAGGGATAAAATCCTGCCGGAGACAGATAAAATGAGGGTTTTCAAATAGACCTTTCAGACGCTCCAAAAGTCGCCTCCCCCCTCGATGACCTAAAATGCTAAATTTTTGGCGCACTTATAATATCAACCTTCACTAAAGAGAACCTAACAGAGTCAAAGTTTTAATTTAAAGTTGACTGTTTTCACCGCTAAGCGCTATACATTGTTAAGCAAAATAAAGCTTAATAAAAAAATATAATGGGGGCAACACCAACACATGGCTTTCCTTATATAATGCAATGAATTTACTCCTTTTACAGTCAAAAAATAATGTATAAGATCCACGGTACTGTGTTTTTACGTTGAATTTTACATTTGGCGATTTTCCGGATGACAACATGTAATACTATTTCAAAGTACCCAATTAACTTGTATTTCACCCAACTCTAAATTAACAATTATCAATATTGATAGCATCCTGAATAAGCGATATAGTCCATATATTAAAATATTTTAATAATTAATTCATCAATTAGGCATCATGTTCATTAACTTGATTTCATTTTTGCAATTTTGACAAAATAATTTCAAGTTTGCCAAATACATCATCAAGTGTTACAGACAAACGGAGGGAAGAACATTTGTTATATACTAGAATGTATGCCCGTCATATGACCGAAATCATTATTCGCGAAGCTTTACTTCTTACTTGGTGTCATTTTCATCAATTTGGCGACATTTATGTCACTCTGGCAACATTTATAAAAGTCACCAAGTTGGCGACATTCCGCTAAATTTCTCGCTAAGCGTTACGGATAGATGGAAGGAGAAATGGGTTATTCTTACAGTCTATTCATAAGTTCTTCCCAAGATTTTGATCTTTCATCAATAAGTCCAATGTCGCCAAGTTGGCGACATTCCACCAAATTTGTCGCCAAAATCTCGCCAATCTCGTGGCGAAATAGCTTGTTCTTATAGTAGATAAATGACTATTGGCGTCCAACTACAAAATTCTTTCCCAAAGTATATTTTCTCATGAATGGAACAAGAGAGATCTCCGAAAATGATGTCACCAAATTTATCGCATTATTACTAATGAAAAGTGAACATATTTCACATAGGTAATATTTCTTATGCAATTTTTTCATCATTTTATTTGAAAAACGTGCAATATTTCGAGAACGGTTCATGTTAGCGTTCTAAAGTTTTTGCCAATCGTTTTCTAATAAAAAAATATGTAAGCGTAACTTTATTAAAAGTTTTGATCTTTTGATGGTTTGTTCAAAATTTCACTCGAAAATTTAGTTAGGTTCTGAACATTTGATTGCATTTATAAACAACAGATATCCAGTATTCATGGATTGTAATTTTTGTACCAAATTTCGTTCGATTCGCTGTATTCGTTCGTTAGATATCGTCTCCACACACACATATCATATCAAAACCGTTTGATTTGTGGTTTCGACCCCGTCACAATACTTCCCTTATACATTATACTATGCATATAAGGTATATACAAGACTATGTAAATAAGGTACATATAAAGCTATGTATACTGTGTATACTCAATTTTTTCTTATAAATGTTATTTTTATTTATTTATTTATTTTCTATATTTGGCAGGCTAAAACATATTTTATACGGTATTATGTGAAAGTTAAAAAAATAATAATAATATTCAGAATTGAGATAAATTCATCGACATTTTAATTATCAGTAACACAGACAAAATGCATTCTATTTATCCAATAATTATTAATGTAACTTTGAAAGGAAATGTATGTCTGTTTCCTTATTTATTCTGCGAATCAATTATGGCATTGTTATAATAGCGAGAAAATAAAAATTAAGGCAGAGATACAATGGATATACGTTATCGCTCGATACAAAAAGTCTTTGAAATGTTTTAATTACTTTTCTCGACTAGTTGGAAATCGGATATTCTGCCCATTTATGTTAGATATTTTTTTAATTTTATTTTGAAGTAACATATTACTTGCCATTTCAAAAAGAAATCTATTGCAACCTAGTTCGGGAATTAATTATTTCGTAAAAGCAGAAAAAGAAGATCTGCTGTTTAAATTAATTAATTGATATTCAAGCTGAAAAAAAAGATATCAAGGGTGTCGAGTTAATAACGACGCCATGTTTTACTGTACAGTAATCTATTAGTTTGAGTTTACGATTTACTATCGTATTCCTACAAATACCTGAAACGCCGCCACTGAATATTGCATGTTCCTGAGGAGAAACGACTACAGGTAATCGCTGTAATTATTTGAAGATCCGGGTTACCATGGCGAAATATGGCCGACTTAACAACTTTTGGCGAGTTTTGGAAATTGCTCGAATTTTCCAGTCTTGGGTAAGAATATCAAAAGTTACGTCAACTTTTCGAGATCTTTCCATAGAACATATATATAAACGGGTCGTCGTTCACTTTCGATTGAGATGATGCGAGTTGAAGTGATACGGCAAGACGTGAATTGAAAATTTTTCAGTGTTTAAAAAATAAAAATTTTCGTTTCCTGAATAAGTTGAGCATTTAATGGCTTTTTTATTGTACCACGAAGCTTTAAATAAAAGAATTAGTTATCCATAAATAATTTTTCTTGTATCCAGAGAAAACATCAACAATTTCAGAGTAACAATATTGTATACACAATACTACATTATATTAATAGGCAAATGGCGGCCATTGAGTCAGATTCGACCCGTGAAGTCTTACTTTGAGGCAAGACCTGACTTAGGAAACATCACCTAAGGCTTAATGACGAAGACCTAAGAGCCGAGTTCGATTCCCAGATCTGCCCAAACTATCCCCGTATTCAGACAGAGTACGGGCATATTAAAAATGCGGGTCTGAAAGTCCTTTCGAAGGGTTGGTGGTAGGGGAAAGAGGATAAGGTACCTGTAGATGCCGCCCACATTGGGTTCCGGTCTAAATTGGATGGTACTGTATCGGATGTTTAAACATATAATTTACACCTTCAGGTAGGTCGGACGATCTGGCTCGAAAGGAAGGAGAAATACCGAAGGCTTAATAACATATTTGCCCTCCCCCTTCCGTACTGATCCTTAAAAAACTATGTGCACTGTCAAGATTAAATAAATGTTCAAAATATATATTGTAAACCAAAAATAGTGTCTAACGGAGACATGTTCAATGTTAGAAACACGCAACGTTAGAAACACGCAATGTTAGAAACACAATGTTAGAAGGACACTTTCAATGTTAGAACACAGCTGCATCCATAAATCGGTTTCATATTTTTATGTACTCATCAGAGTGAAATAACCTATATCTGCAAAGGCATCGAGAAACCTCGCTATGTGGCATAATTTTGGGAACTTTAATGGAATCCGTCAAATCTAATCACCACACCAAGGCGCGACAGCCTAGTGGTTAGCACGCGGAGATTGCACTCCGACGACGTTCGATTAACGCCTCTGCCCAAACTGTTCACGAGGAGTACGATCACGTTAAATCTATAGGTCCGTTTTCCTTCCGAGAGGTTTGGGGTAGGAGAATGCGGGAAAGGTTCCTGTGGATGCCTCCCCCCCACACTGGGTTCCGTTCTAAATTGGGTGGCATTTTCCGACCATCCAGACAGATACCTTACACCTTCTGGTAGGCCAAGTGGTTTGAGTCGAAGAAGAAGGAAGAATCTTATCACGCCGCCTGTTCAAATTTCTTAAAATTTGAGCTAAGTAATCGAGACAGCTTCCCATGAATACTGTTTTATGCAATGGAAGCGCGATTGTAAATTTAAAAACACCCCAAGTAGGCGAATTACGTGAGTAGGAACTTTTAGCTTTGCAACCCGAGTATAATTTTTTGAAATTTGATGCTGCCTGCGTGGTTAGCAAAATTCGCCCAAATCAATACAGATTTTCAGAATTGTAGTACATTGCAAATTATCTTCCTGTCATTGCAGACTATTAGCTAGTGCATGCTGACGAGTGAATGATAAATACGAAACCGGTCAATGAATTATCTGCTGAGGAAGCGATATTCTAAATTTCTTTTCTTCCATCTTGACTTATACAGATCTGTCACCTATATTTCTGTAGTAACAATCGTAGCCATTTGTAAATGCAGTTATATATTATACATTTGCAGTTTACGAAATAAATTAATTGGAGCATGGCTGAACTCGAGTTTCTCATATCAGAATCCATATTTTTAGGAAATCTTTTTTTTTTCAAATTTTACAAGAAAATGTTCGAACAATCGGTAATGTTGGTCTAAATAATTATAAAAATCTGATGTGGGCAACACCTGACTTTCCTTATATAATGTAATGAATTTACTTCTTTTACAGTAAAAAAATAGGTGTTCCATTGAATTTTCGACAATTAGTCGTCATTTTCATTGATTTAGTGTCATTTTTATCCATTTGGCGAGATTTTCGTTAATTTGGTAACATTTCAAAAAGTCGCCAAGTTGGTGACATTCCGCCAAATTCGTCGCCAAAATCTCAAGCGTTATGTACGAAGAAACGAAGAAATAAGTTATTCTTACAGCAGATAAAAGACTATTGGCGTTCAAATACAAAAGTATTACTCAAAGTACCTTTTTTAAATGAATGGAATGAGCTAGATCCACGAGAATGATGTCACCCAATTTATCGCATGGTATTACATATGAAAAGTGAACATGTTTCTCAATAGGAATTTTTTACTTTTATTTTATATGACTTTTTGATAATTTTTTTGAAAAATGTGCAATATCTCGAGAACGGTTCATGTTAACGTTCTAAAATTTATGTCAATCTTTTTCTAATCAAAAATTACATAAGAAATGTCTATTTGCGTAACTTTATTAGCGGTTTTGATTGTTTGCCGATTTTTTCAAAATTTCACTCGAAAATGTAAGGGGGTTCTGGACATTCGATTGCGTATAAAAACAATAGGCTTCCAGTGTTTACGGATTGTGATTTTTGTACCAAATTCCGTTCGAATCGGTCCATTCGTTCGTCAGTTATCGTCTCCAAAGACTCACTGACACACACACACACACTCACACATACACACACAGACATCACTTCAAAAATGTTTGATTCGTGATCAGGGATGCTTAAAACGTGCTCTCCCGCCGAAAACTCGAATCCGAATTTTCGACCACGTCACAATATTTTCCATATACATTATGTATATAAGGAAAGTAATAATAGCATGTTCCACTTTCACTTTAAATCGCTTTAATAGGTATTTTGATTGATATCATACTTGACAATGTACGAGGCTAATGATGTCACAAACAAAGAAAATTATATCACGACTATTTTCAACAACAATGATTAAAACTGTTATGTTTCGTGATCATTGAGCCCTAAATAAACCTTTTAATGCATGAATGCATAAATCTTTTAATGCACAAACCTTTTAATGCATTTCCAATTTTTGTCCTATGCTGCCATGTTAAGAAATATAAAATTTCAAATAAATTTCGAAATTTTCGTTCAAACTCAAAAAAAAAAATCCAACTCGTTCTAGATTTTTTGATAAAAAAACTGGATAAAGTTTCGTGAAATTCCATTAATATTTATATACGCTTTCGTGTACACAACAAACCGATTACAGACATACAGGCAGACGGATTTATCACTGAAATATACAAGAGTGTTCAGGAATTCTTAAAATATATAATGGCATCAAAGACTCGAAATTGAAAATTTTCACGAAAGCAATACTTTCTTAATACTACGTTAGAGAAAGTATATATAGTCAGTCCATCAGCCTTTCCCGTTTTAAATAGCTCATAGCGATCATAAGATTTGATCATATATAGAAAGGACTATGGCCCAAGACATGTATATTTTAAAAATCGTGTCTCTACTGGGACTTTTACTGGGGGAAAGGTTGTAGAAGAACCTCCCTCCTACAAAAAAAAAAAAAAAAAAAAAAAAAAAAATCTGATGTGAGCAACACATGACTTTCCTTATATAGTGCAATGAATTTACTACATTTACAGTTAAAAAAATGTTATTCTTATAGTAGATACTTATATTCTTTCCAAGATATTGAATTTTCTTTAATTAGTCGTCATTTTCAGTGATTTAGTGGCATTTTTATCCATTTGGCGAGATTTTTTTAAATTTGGCTATAGTTAAAAATGTCGCCAAGTTGGCGATATTCCGCCAAATTTGTCGCCCAAATATCGCCAAGCGTTACGGACGGAGAAATAAGTTTTTCTTATAGCAGATAAATGACTATTGGCGTTCAAATACAAAAGTATTACTAAAAGTATCTTTTTTCATGAATGGAACGAGCTAGTTCCACGAGAATGATGTCACCCTATTTATCGCATGGTATTACATATGAAAAGTGAACATATTTTTCAATAGGAAATATATATTTTTTTTATTTTATATGACTTTTTGATAATTTCTTTCAAAAATGTGCAATATCTCGAGAACGGTTCATGTTAGTGTTTTAAAATTTATGTCAATCGTTTTCGAATGAAAAATTACACAAAAAATGTCTATTTGCGTAACTTTATTAGTGGTTTTGATTTTTTGACGATTTTTTCAAAATTTCACTCGAAAATTTAGGGGGGGGGGGGGGGTTCTGAACATTCGATTGCGTATAAAGACAATAGGCTTCCAGTTATTACGGATTGTGATTTTTGTAACAAATTTCGTTCGAATCGGTCCATTTGTTCTTCAGTTATCGTCTCCACAGGCTCACTGACACACATATACACACACACACATACTTTCACACACACACACAAACACACACACACACACACACACACACAGACATCATGTTTGATTCGTGATCAGGGATGCTTGAAACGTGCTCTCCCGCCGAAAACTCGAATTCGAATTTTCGACCCCGTCACAATACTTTCCTTATACATTATGTATATAAGGAAAGTAAAAATCTGATGTGAGCAGCGCATGACTTTTCCTGCAGATTTATATCCACGTTCCCTTTATTTTATTAAATTTAATTCACTTTTAATTCAATTTTCGTTCTCATTTGGTAACAGGACTTATTTTCAAAGCTGGCATAGAAAAAATACGAAAAAACTAAAATATCTCGAGAACGGCAAGTAATAGTATAATGGGATTGGTCTTATTCTTTCCTTCGTTAAAAATTACGTAGAAAATAAGCATTTAATGGATATATTTGAGCATACGTAGTTTTTTACTTTAGATTTTGACGATTTATTGCCATTTTGCAAAAAGAGCAGGTTATTTTTTCCGAATCGTACCAAAATGGAATCAGCAGCAGAGTGACCCACAAGCGACTCATATAACAAATTTTGTGAAATTCGGTCCATTGGTTTTCAGCTAGAGTGGATACAGACAACTTTTGCGGGCCATTTCACAAAAAGGCGGGTTCTTTTATCCAAAATCGTACCCAAAACTAATTAGCACCAGATTCGCCCACAAGTGACTTACCTACCAAATTTTATGAAATTCGGTCAATTAGTTTTTCAGTTAGAGTGAATACAAAATCTGCACAGACAGACAGACACACAGACAGACGTCATCCTAAAAATGGTTTTATCGTATTCTAGAGGCCCCGAAACGTGTTTATCCGTCGAAAATTCGAGTTGCGATTTTCGACATGATTCCAATACTTTCCCTATACATTACTATGTATTACAGCGAAAGTGTCTGTGAGTCTGTAAGTTCACTACATTACGTGGTAATGTATAGGGAAAGTATTGGTGTCATGTCGAAAATCGTAACAAGAGTCTAACGGATCTATACGTTTTGGGACAACTAGCACATGAGAAAACTGTATTTAGTGTCTGCGCGTGTGTGTGTGTGTCTGTCTGTCTGTGAAATGTATGTATCCACTCTAACTCAAATACTAATGGACCAAATTTCATAAAATTTGGTAGGTTAGTCACTTATGTATGACCCTGTGGCTGATTAGTTTTTGTTACAATTCGGGATAAAAGAACCCACCTTTTTTGCAAAATGGTCTGCAAAAATTGCCAGTATTCACACTAACTGAAAAACTAATCGACCGAATTTCATAAAATTTGGTGACTAAGTCATTTATGCATGACCCTGATGCTAATTAGATTTTGGAACGATTAGGAAAAAAGAACCCGCCTTTCGTTTCGAAATAGCCCCCCCAAAATTGTGTGTATCCGATCTAGCTCAAAAATTAATGGACCAAATTTCCAAAAAATTTGGTAGAGAAGTCAGTTGGGGATTACCCTGGTGCTGATTATATTTTGGAACAATTCAAGAAAAGATAACCTGCCTTTTTTTTGCGAAATGGCCCGCAAAAATTTCCAAAATCTAAAAGAAAAGAAAAGTATGCTCAAATATATCAATTAAATGCTTATTTTATACGTAATTTTTGAAGATGAAAAGAATAAGACTAACCCCATTACACTAGGCATTACTCCAGATCTAGCCGTTCTCGAGATATGTCAGTTTTTTTTGCATTTTCGCTACGCCACCTTTGAAAATATGTCCAGTTACCACATGAGAATGAAAGTTGAATTAAAATTGGAAATTCAGTGCAATTTAAAATAATAATGGGTGTTATTTTGTGTCATTAAACTTAATTTAATGAATTATTGAAGAAAGAACGTGAACTTGAATATGAGTCTGCAGGGAATGTCACCCACATCAGATGTGCTGCCCACATCAGATGTTTTCTAATATGTTCAGAAATACCAAATAGAACAGTTCATTTTTACTTCTTCTAAATTCACTCGACTATTATTTCATGGATTGTACTGCAAGTATAGCGCAATGTATGTTGTAGAAACTACAGGTGGACCATATTATTGTATTTTCAATTTTATTGGACTACTAATTCAGTTATTATAGTGCAATATATATACTTTTGAAACTATTATTGTACAGGGTGTTTCACCTGTTTCCAGTTCCTGGTTTTCCTTTATAGCTTTCAAACTAATGGATGCCTCTCAATGAAATTTGACATGGACACACTTTGGTATAAGAGAAGCTTGGTAATGGCAGGACACGAGTGGTGCACTTCTTTCTAGCCCAAAGGTAAAAAATCTGATGTGTGCAGCACATGGCTTTCCCTGGAGCCTTATTTATATCCACGTTCTCTTTATTTTAATTAAATTTAATTCACTTTCAATTCAATTTTCGTTCTCATTTGGTAACTAGACCTATTTTCAAAGGTGGCGTAGAGAAAATATGAAAAAACTTAAATATCTCGAGAACGGCTAGTCCTAGTGTAATGGGGTTGGTCTTATTACTTTCTTCGTTAAAAATTACGTATAAAAAAAGCATTTAATAGATATATTTGAGCATACGTAATTTTTTACTTCAGATTCTGACGATTTTTGCTGGTCAATTTGCAAAGAAGGCAGGTTATTTTTTCCCTAATCATACCAAAATCTAATCAGCATCAGGGTACCCCACAAGCAACTTCTCTACCGAATTTTCTGAAATTCGATCCATTAGTTTTTCAGCTAGAGTGGATAGAGGCTTTTGCGGGCCATTTCGCAAAAAAAAGCGGATTCTTTTAACCAAAACTAATCAGCACCAGATTTGCTCACAAGTGGCTTATCTACCAAATTTTATGAAATTCGGTCAATAAGTTTCTCGTTTAGAGTAGATATAAAATCTGCACAGACAGACAGACACACACAAACACAGACAGACACACAGACGTCACGCTAAAAAGAGCTTTTCGTATTCTAGAGGTTTTGAAACGCCTAGTTGCGATTTTCGGCATGATTCGAATACTTTCCATATGCATTACTATGTATTTCAGGGAAAGTAAAAATCTGATGTGATAGCACATGACTTTTGCTGTATATTCAAATTCACGTTCTCTTTATTTCTTCTATAATTCGTTAAATGAAGTTTAATTGCACAAAGTAACAACCTAGATTAATTTACACCGAATTTGCACTTTTAATTCAAATTCGTTTTCATTTGGTAACTGAACGTATTACTTTCACTTGCAATACATTGCAATGTATAGGGAAAGTGCTGGAATCACGCCGAAAATCGCAACTCGAATTTAGCCACCGCCGATTATTACTTTCCTTATATACATAATGTATAAGGAAAGTATTGTGACGGGGTCGAAAATTCGAATTCGAGTTTTCGACGGGAGAGCACGTTTCATGCATCTCTGATCACGAATTAAACATTTTTGAAGTGATGTCTGTGTGTGTGTGTGTGTGTGTCAGTGAGTTTGTGGAGACGATAACTGACGAACTAATGGACCGATTCGAACCAAATTTGGTACAAAAATCACAATCCGTAAACACTGGAAGCCTATTGTTTTTATACGTAATCGAATGTTTAGAACCCCCCTAAAATTTCGAATAAAATTTTTAAAAAGTTGTCAAAACATCAAAAACATTAATAAAGTTACGCAAATAGACATTTCTTATGTAATGTTTTATTAGAAAACGATTGACATAAATTTTAGAATGCTAACATGAACCTTTCTCGGGATATTGCACATTTTTCAAAAAAAATATCAAAAAGTCATATAAAATGAAAAAAAAACATATTTCCTATTGAGAAACATGTTCACTTTTCATATGTAATACCATGCGATAAATTTGGTGACATCATTCTCGTGGATCTAGCTAGTTCCATTCATGAAAAAAGATACTTTTGTATTTGAACGCCAATAGTCATTTATCTGCTGTAACACTAACTTATTTCTTCGTCCATAACGCTTGGCGAGATTTTGGCGACGAATTTGGCGGAATGTCGCAAACTTGGCGACTTTTTGAAATGTTGGGAAATTAACGAAAATCTTGCCAAATGGATAAAAATGACGCTAAATCAATGAAAATGACTACTTATTGTCGAAAATTCAATATCTTGGAAAGAATATTAGTATCTACTATAAGAAAAACCTACTTTTTTACTGTAAAAGTAGTAAATTCAATACATTATATTAGGAAAGTCATGTGTTGCCCACATCAGATTATTTTCTATGTATAGTGACACAAATATAAAACATTTTCGAATTATCTACAGCAAAACTACGATGTATAGTTTTTTAAAATTAAACATGTAAAATAGTTCATAAAGTAAAGCTTACAATAGATTACATAAAAAGCACTTAACGAATTAAAAACAATACTTAATGTGTACCGAAAAGGTGGCGAAAAGCAAAACTGAGATTTGAATTACCCCGTAAATTCAAACTGAGTGGTACACATTATATCAAACTACTTAAAGATTAGAAACAGCAAAAACAAAACATTTAATAATAGTTCATGAAGCAAACGTTACACTAGATTACATAAAACGCACTTAAAGAATTCCAAAAACACTAATGTGTACTTAAAGTATATCTAAAAGCAAAAATGAGGTCTGAATTGTCCCGCGACGCAAAAAGTGCGCTAACTATTGTATCAAACAACTCTTATGATAAGAAACTTCAAAAAATAAAAACTTTCACACTGTACTGTTCCCATGATCAATTACTGGGCTTTATCCATTGAAATAAAAACATGTTACAAGAAAACTTCGTGAAGATAAGTTTAGAAACTCACTTCCAGAAATTGAATGCAACTAATGTCGGTAGAAAAAAAATTCTTATCTGGCGACCAATTCTAACTCTGAAATATTCCCCTTAGACATTCTGGTTTATATTTTTTTTTTACCTTCAACGAGACAAAACAAGGCCTGAACTTGGAACGCTAGCTTTCTTTCCGACTATGCTCTCTAACGTTTGAGTACTCCACTTAACTCAATTTATAGTTTTCCTTGATCTGATTAGATATCTTGAGCTGTTCCTTCGCTTTCTAATGGAATTGGACCATTATAAAGAAATTCACTCTATTCTGGCTGATCTATAGTATTAAGCAGTCGTAAAGGTATAATGTTACGGGTAAGCAATTCTGCCGCAAAAACTTGAGTGTATAACTTAATAATGTTGATTCCGAATTCTGGTGCTCGAACAGTTGTTATTGAATAAAACAATTTTTTGATGTGGTAACACACAGCATTTCCTACAAAGGCACGAGTTGTGATAACCGATGTATGGGGCTTTCCTTTTGATCTGGGCAGATGGGGGTGCTAAAATTAAAAAACTCAAAATACGGCAATTAAGAAAATTAAATTCTTGAGAAGGTGTGCACAAAAAAAAAATTAATATCATCCTTGCAAAAATTGCAGAAATATATTTCATTCCAGAAAATACCCAGCTAATCAAGTGCATGCCGCCCTTTACCCAGCCCTTATCAAAGATATCACTGACCAATCAGATAGAAGTATTGCCGCTAGCTAATCAGTGTTTCTTTCAGGCATATATCCACGGGTGGGACTTCGTCATCCGGGGACATCTTATAACTATTTTCAGAATGAGATTCTGTGGCTGTATGTGTAGGCCACATGTCAATATATATACATATATATAGCACATATATAGTATATATATATATATATATATAGTATATATATATAGTATATACTATATACATATATATATATATATATATATATATATATATATATATATATATATATATATATATATATATATATATATATATATATATATATATATATAAAATATTATAAGAGTAAATCCAATGGTAGAATGGAAGAAGTAACTCATAATTTACTATCTTAAAAAACTTTATGCCTACAGAATACAATGAAATAAAATGAAATTCAATAATAAAGAGGAAATTATATTACATATTACAGTTCAGAAAGCTAAAGATAATCAACAAATGTCAATGGAGAGGAATCGAAAAAAGGAATACCAAAATTATCAAAATTGTCAAGCATTAAAGCTTGCACGCGGAATATATATATATATACACGCATATATATACACTCATGTATATATACACGCATAAGCATTAAAGCTTGCACGTATACATACATACATGTATATATATATATATATATATATATATATATATTACAGACAACTGTGTCATGGATATAGATTTCTATCTGGATAATTTGGAACTAATTCCTAATGAATCCACTATTACTAATAACATTAATTTTTTGGACTTAAATCTTATTTTTAACCTACTAATAGGATAGTTACTAATTTATATGATAAAAAGGACTATTTTCACTTTAACATTAATAAATTATTACCTTTTAATTCCTGTAACTCGATTCAATTATTTAGAAATATTACACTTAATCAGCTCTTTAGAATTTATATATTATCTGATAAAAAATTTCATGCTATGCATATTAATAAACTTAAAATTACTAGTAAATTATATAAATATCCAGCTTATTTAGTACATAGTATAGTTAAAAAGTTTGGAATGGTAGATTATACTTAAATTCTCTCCTTAGTATCTTATTTTAGCCGGACACCCACTTTCCCTCGAATAAGCATTACCATGTATTTACATGTTCTTACTGTTGAATATCACTTTTTATCTTCTTTATGCATTACTGTTATTTCTTTCTCACGATTGCAACAGCAGTTCTCAACTTATTATTTTTTGAGATTGGCAACATTGGTCTCTTTTTTCAAGGCTCCATGGATCAGACGTGCAGTGTTTTTTCAGGTATTCTTGTATCCTATTATTTTTCAATCTTTATGCATGTTATCAAAGTTTATAGATATAATCTATCACTGATATCAGAAACATGCATTTTGTGTTCATTTTTATGAAATACCTGGACTTGGTAAGGAGTTTTATCGAAATGTACAATTTCTTATTAGGTCTAGGGCTTGTCCACGTGTAAAGCTTTCATGCTTGGATTTTATTAGATATTATTTTATCGATTCCTTTCCATTGATGTTATTTGATTGTCTTCAGCTAGATGACTAGGGGTTTGCATTTATATTTTCCACTTGATTGATGATTCTCTGTTTGATACTTTTATTTGTAAGGTATTTTGTAATGTTCTGGTTTTTTGAGGTGAAAATTCTCTCTATTCTTTCATTTGATTTTTAAACTTTTATTATATATATATCTATATATATCTCTCTCTCTATATATATATATATATATATATATATATATATATATATATATATATATATATATATATATATATATATATATATATATATATATATATATATATATATATATATATATAATTATATATTTATATAGGGCAAATGAAATCCCCCACCCCTAGAGTTTCATTCACACACCCGTCCAAAAAACTCTAAAAGAAACATTTGTTCTAATTTTGATTTACGCTACTTTGTATTTGCAATGTAGCGTATTTTGCATATTTGACAATAATTTTGGGCATTTTTTTTAATAGTTTTGAGTATATTTCGCACCAAATTTGTTCCGCCAGGGGTCTTATTCAGGGCATGACTACATATATTTTACTTAGCTCTGTACATATGATAACGGTGGAAGAGAGAACACGCCCATTTTGTTCTCGGGCTCTTTGGAGAGACTGAAACTGTTAACTGCGACTGTCATTCTACCCCACCAACTTCATTAATATTTCTTGGATGCCACTGGAGAATGTGAGCACAGCACAATTCAAAAATCTGAGGAAGTTGTTTACGCCTGGATATTACCATTTTAAAATTAACAAACATATTCTTAACTGCAATAATCTGGAAACTTACTGTGATTTGGCAACTTTTCTCAAAGTCCTCTCTGGATCGTGACGTCCAGCGAAATTCTCCTCCAGTTACGTCAAGCCGACTACTTTCTGATTCGTCCTCGGATTAACGACCCAATCTTATATTAAAGAACCTTGTAGTTCAGTGAGGTCAGGTCTTGACTGAGTTTAGCGAATGTTGATTCAGATGTGCGGTCAAAATAAATCGATAAAATTTGCTCTCCCTACCTTAGGGACGCGATAAGACATCAGAAAATGTCTTGCTAAATTACAAGCCCACAATCAATTCCCGCCTGTCAGTGTTCGTGCGCGAAGTAACTTGATTTTCAGACCTACCTGTCTGGGTGAAAACGCAAGGCATTGAAAATTTTGTACGAATGTAAAATTATTGAACGAATGTGTTCATTATTTCTTTTTGTTTGGGAGCAGTGTGTAATATTCAAAGAAGCTTCTGTTAAATAATGAAAGTCTGCCAATGATAGAAAATGCGCACATATTTGTTATTGCCAACCATATTTCGCATTTTGTTATTACCATTCTAATGTTCATCACACAATAATACACATCGCATATACACACATACACACCCGCACGTAAGCACACATACACACACGTACGCAAGCGCACACACGCATGCAAGCACACACACACATACACACACATTAACATGCTTATACACACTTACACACTAACTTACATACATACACTCACACACAGACATCATCTAAGAGTATTCGATTCGAGTTCAGGGACGCTCAAAACGTATTTTTTCATCAAAAACTCAAATTTGGATTCTCGATCCCGTCATATTCCCCTATACGTTACATACTATGTGTGCAGATAAAGTAAAAATAAATATAGTCTATTTGTTAAACAAACGCGCGAATTTTATCAAAATAATGAATACAGAAATGCTTAGAATATGAAACGCGTAACAATTTCACATTTTTCTCTTCCAGGAGCGTCAAATCTTTCGCTTTTCTTGACTTAAAATATTCTTTGCATTTTCTTTTAAGGAAAAAAAAAACCTTTGTTTCATTTTAATCTTCTTACAGAGTAAGGAAAGAGGAGAAAATAAGGAATAAATGTGCAATTTAAAAGGGGAGGGCTGTGGGGAGACTTGCTGAGTATATGCAAGAAATTCAGTGGCGTAGAGTCCGTAAAGGATAAAAAGTTAGCCTCCCCAATTTGAGATCCAGTTTTAGGAATTATTTAAACATTTTTATTTATTCTATTTTTACTTTCCTTATATACATAATGTATAAGGAAAGTATTGTGACGGGGTCGAAAATTCGAATTCGAGTTTTCGCCGAGAAAGCACGTTTCAAGCATCCCTGAGCACGAATCAAACTTTTTTGAAGTGATGTCTGTGTGTGCGTGTGTGCGTCTGTCAGTGAGACTGTGGAGGCGATAACTGACGAACGAATGGACCGATTCGAACCAAATTTGGTACAAAAATCACAATCCGTAAACACTGGAAGCCTATTGTTTTTATACGCAATCGAATGTTCAGAACCCCCTTAAATTTTCGAGTGAAATTTTGAAAAAATCGTCAAAAAATCAAAACCGCTAACAAAGTTACACAAATAGGCATTTCTTATGTAATTTTTCATTAGAAAACGATTGGCATAAATTTTAGAACGCTAACATGAACCGTTCTCGAGATATTGCACATTTTTAAAAAAATCATCAAAAAGTCATTTAAAATAAAAAATAAATATTTCCTATTGAGAAACATGTTGACTTTTCATATGTAATACCATGCGATAAATTTAGTGACATCATTCTCGTGGATCTAGCTCGCTCCATTAATGAAAAAAGATATTGAGTAATACGTTTGTATTTGAATGCCAATAGTCATTTATTTGCTGTAAGAATAACTTATCTCTTCGTCCATAACGCTTGCGAGATTTTGGCTACGAATTTGGTATAATGTCGCCAACTTGGCGACTTCTCTCTTTAGATGTTGCTAAAAAACTCGCCATATAGAGAAAAATGACGTTAAATCAATGAGGACTCATTGATGATGAGGGCATGGAAAATGACAAATCATTGACGAAAATTCAATATCTTGGAAAGAATACAAATAAGTACTAGAAAAATAATCTATTTGTTTTACTGTGAAAGTAGTAAATTCATTGCATTATATAAGGAAAGTCATGTGCTGCCCACATCAGATTTTTTAAATAACTTTGAGAATGTATATGTATATTTTATAAAAAAGTTACACTTTATTTGCTTAAAGTAATATGCATTTTTAAAATTTATTAATGCATTTTTTAAAGTATTGTATGCTCAAATATTCAAGCCTACGAAGTGAATAACGAGTAGCATGATATTGAAATATCCGGTCTCTTCCGCGGCTGATCGTCACGTGTAACGTGTTCGTGGAAGCTAGCCTTTCAGATGGCTTGGCTATTGCTTTTCTCTTTACAAACGACAATGATTGGATGTAAGAAGTGGCGTTCTTCAATGATGTGGCAGACATGATTGTTGTGAATGGGTCCGCCATTTTGAGTCAAGCGAAGTGCTATTTTTGCCGAAAATTTTAACTTTTTGTAATGCTAAATAATTTGGGCCATTTTTCTTGAATAACTTGACATTCGCCTAACTTAAAAAATATGATGTGGGCAGCACATGACTTTCCTTATATAATGCAATGAATTTACTACTTTTACAGTAAAAAGAATAGATTATTTTTATAGTAGATATTTATATTCTTTCTAAGATAATGAATTTTCGTCAATGAGTCGTCATTTTCAATGATTTATCATCATTTTTATCCATTGGCGAGTTTTTTGTTAATTTAGAAACATTTAAAAGTGTCGCCAAGTTGGCGACTTTCCACCAAATTCGTCGCCAAAATCTCGCCAAGCGTTATGGACCGAGAAATAAGTTATTCTTACAGCAGATAAATGACTATTGGCGTTCAAATACAAAAGTATTACTCAAAGTATCTTTTTTCATGAATGGAACGAGCTAGATCCACGAGAATGATGTCACCCAATTTATCGCATGGTATTACATATGAAAAGTGAACATGTTTCTCAATAGTAAATATTTTTTTTTGTTTTATGTGATTTTTTGATATATATATTTTTTAAATGTGCAATATCTCAAGAACGGTTCATGTTAGCGTTCTAAAATTTATGTCAATCATTTTCTAATGAAAAATTACATAAGAAATGTCTATTTGTGTTACTTTATTAGCGGTTTTGATTTTTTGACGATTTTTTCAGAATTTCACTTGAAAATTGAGGAGGGTTTTGAACATTCGATTGCGTAAAAAAATGGCTTCCAGTATTTACGGATTGTAATTTTTGTACCAAATTTCATTCGAATCGGTCCATTTGTTTGTCAGTTATCTTCTCCACCCACACACACAGACATAACTTCAAAAATGTTCGATTCTTGATCAGGGATGCTTGAAACGCGCTCTCCCGTTGAAAACTCGAATTCGAATTTTCGACCCCGTCGCAATACTTTCCTTATGCATTTTGAATATAAGGAAAGTAACAAGATCAGGACGAAGAAATACACTAATAATGACTACTATTTAAACTTAGTAGTTAGTAAGTGAAGTAGCCTTCCTCATCAATAGTAGTTAGTAAGTTGAGTAGATCTCGCCATCAACATGGTGAAGAATCCGCTTGCGTATTCGGGAGTTTTAGAAGGAATAAATGGGATTTCACTTTGGTAATCATCTGTTACATGAAAATCGTTTTCACAAAACCGATTGATAATATTTCTAGTAGTTCTTTAGCATATTGTAACTATAACATATTAAGTTTTTATAATATAGTATTTGTCAATAATCACTATACAAAATTGTTTAAGCACATTGTTGATTACAGCGATTTTCAATTAAGCTTGTTACATTCCAAATTTATTTTTCACCCATTTTCAGTGCACTCTTGAATTCTTAAATTTTACTAGTTCTAGCTAATTATATTTACAAAACTAATATATCTTTTCTGTAACTTGCTTATAATATTCTAATTTATATCTCCATAGTTTATATGATGGTTGCAAAGGTTGATCAAATTTAGAAATATGAAAACATTTAAAATGCATATCTGCTATGTATTTATCTTACATCGGTAACATTTTAAAATTCCGTGCATTTCATGCACTTTTAGCATTTTTATGCTACATTATACTATTTTACTCAACAAAAGAATATGAGCGAATTCAAATATAACTCTCACTTGTGATAACAGTAAAACCATTTCTAATATAAAATGCCAAGTGCTCAGCCTCCCGAGTCAAAATTCTTACGCTACACTATTGAAGAAATATAAAGAATGCTAAAAGTACGGATATGTCACAAGTATGGAAATATTACAAATACGGACACTAATGCTGAGGAAGATAAATATATGAGGAACTAAAAGGTATATGCTCGTCATATGACGGAATTCAAAATTTGCAAAATCTTACCCCTAATTTGGCGTCATTTTTATCAATTTAGCGACATATGCGACATATAGCGACAAATTATTTGCCATACATCACGAACGGATGAACAGAGAAATGGCTATTTCTTATAGTAGATTCTTACATTCTTTCCAAGATATTGAATTTTCTTCGATTTGATTACATTTTCGTTAATTTTTCCAATAATATTCCGTTTTAAAACTCAATTAATTTCATTGATTTGGCATCACTTTTATCAATTTGGTGCCATTTTTATCGATGTGGAGACATTTTCATCATTTTCGCAACATTTACAAAAAGTCACCAAGTTGGCGATATCTCGCCAAATTCGTGGACAAAATTTTCGCCAAGCATTACCCAGAGATAGATAGATAAAGAGTCAGATAAATCAAGGTGTTTATATTATTAATTGATACATTTATAGATAACTCCAACAAATACCCAGTGTTGTACGGAGATTTGAGATATGCCAACATCAGATTAAAATTACACCGAAGTTCACAGCGAATTGTCGAAGGTAAAAGAAACAAACCACAAATTAGTATCGTGTGATTCTTCAATTACCCGATGCACAAAAATAAAAATAAAATGCCTTGAAATAAGCGCATTTCGATGTATTTTCGAATTTTGCTTTATATACGATGTTTGAATTGTCCAACAATATCGTTTCAAAGTTTATTGGAATGAATATTTTTCGGTCTAGCCGATGAAGTTGCGCTGAAACAATAAAAAAATTAACTGCAGTGTGACTCAACTCAACTTGTTCATAACATAATCCATTTTTAAGTAGCTTGTAGAGCTTTTTTTTCTCACATTTTACAAAAAAAATTTTGAAACAACGGTACCATTAATCCAAATGATAACAATCATAGCGTGTTACCCTTCACTTTAAAGAACTCGAAAAAGATAGTTCGATTGATATCGTACTTGGGAATGTACTCCCGGGGGGAGGGGTAACTCCTCCCTGCTTCCCCCCGAGAGAAGCCAATGGCGTCACGAACAAAATAAATTGTATCGCGGCTATTTTTCACGACAATAATTGAAATTATTAAATTTCGTGTTCATTGAGTCATGAATAAACACTTTATGCATAATTATGTTGTCCAATTTTGTCCTATGTTGACATGTTAAAAAATATATATAATTTCGTATAAGTTTTCGTTCAAATTTCAAAATATTCTATCTAGTTTTAGAGTTTTCGATAAAAAAGTGGGAAATCCGTTAATATTTGCGGCAGCTATACCGAGTACAAAAGATAATGACCACATACAGACAGAGGCGCAGATATATATATATATATATATATATATATATATATATATATATATATATATATATATATATATATATATATATATATATATATCCACTACCCGCCGACACAGAAAATGCAAAAATGCAACACCATGAAAGACCGAATAGAGTGTGATGTTAAAGGACGCACATACAGAGATGGTATATATAAATAATTGATGTTAATTCCAGAAGGATAATGCAATACAGTAATGCCATAGACAGTGTGATCAGTAGGCAGTAGGACCATCTCTTATGACGATTCAAGCATCAACCTTTCGAGGAAGAGATGTCATGAGGTTGCGGATAGTTTCCTGAGGGATGGATGACCTCATGCCTTCAACCATCCTTCACAGGTCGTCCTCTGTTTGAGGTGGAGGCAGGGCTGTCAAACGACGGCCTGTCACGCCCATACATCCTCGGTAAGTGGGAGATTTGGAGACAGGAAGCACCTGGATACCTTGCAAAGCGTGTTTGCTGATGGTTGCCGTGTATGGTCGCGCATTATCTTGCTGAAAAACAGCATTTTACAACCTCTGAAGGTGAGA
This sequence comes from Amaurobius ferox, assembly GCA_951213105.1. Taxonomy (NCBI): domain Eukaryota; kingdom Metazoa; phylum Arthropoda; class Arachnida; order Araneae; family Amaurobiidae; genus Amaurobius; species Amaurobius ferox. Next base: position 11,780,912 of record OX578154.1, on the reverse strand, counting down.
CAGTGCAACCGACAGCAGCACCTCATCCACATATCGTCGTACCGTCATTGTGCCACTGATACGAACCAGAGGTGACCGGAAATCGAAGCTGATGGCACCCCAAAAACCATGATGCCGTGTTGTCGAGCAATATAGCGTTTACTAGTCGCAGCAGGATTGGGTCTTTTCACTTCCAGACACTAACATGGTGATTGTCATTCGACAAACAGAACAGGGGCTCGTCGCTGAATATTACCTTGTATAATCCAGTCGTCGAAAAGGCTTGGGCCTGAATGTGGGCCTAAAATGAAACCCTTCGCACGGTCGTCCAAATTCTGAAACGGACTTCAGCGGCGTCGGTCAGCCATCTCTTCAACAACACGTGCCTTCTGAAATTAAAAACAGCTCGGAAAAGGATTTCCGTTGGCGACAGATAGTAACAGCTGCTGGCTTTTCTGTGGTTTCCATCCCTTTTATCCTGAGCTTTAATCACTTGACTTACCTACTATTTCCGATCGTTTGCATACATTGGCCAGCTGCGTTTGTCTAGCAATTTGCATAATTATACGCCCTAAGCTTTTATCTCTTCACGAGAGAAGATACTGCGTGCAATAGTTGTATATATTGAAGCTGAGCAATTTCCCCAATAGTAATTTTTTAACGGGATATTTGCTCATTTTCCATTACAGTTTGATAAGAGTTTGCACATCAGTATAAACTATATATTTCATTTAGACTAATAAGTTACCAAATGCGCCTAATTTCATTTTACTTGGTTTGATTCAATAACAAACACATTGGGAGGTTGATATTGTACACACTTAATTCGTTATTAAAGAAGTAATGTTATTGCATTATGTTGGGAAAGTCATATGTTGTCCACATAAAGTTATATATATATATATATATATATCATACCAGAAAAGTAGACAAGTAAATGGAAGCAATATACCAAAATATGGCCGGGGGGGAGTTGTGACCCCCACTCCCCGGTTAAGCAAGCTTTTCGTCTAGACAACACTCCCGGTAGCCGATATATTGCACAAGAAATGAATATCGAAGTATCAAAATTTAAAAGATGTAAAAAGAGGTACCAGAACATGAAAACGTGGAATATCTCACATGACATGTAATCCAAAATCTACATTAAAGTGTCTTAATACCACAATTTAAAAGGCAATAAGAACAGACACTTTGATGCAGATTTTGGATTACATGTCATGTGGGTTATTCCACGTTTTCATGTTCTGGTACTTCTTTTTACATCTTTTAAATTGTGATACTTCGGTATTCATTTCTTGTACAATATATCGGCTACCGGGAGTGTTGTCTAGACGAAAAGCTTGCTTAACCGGGGAGTGGGGGTCACAACCACCCCGGCCATACTTTGGTATATTGCTTCCATTTACTTGTCTACTTTTCTGGTATGATATTCAAATCCACGTTGTAGTGCAGCATCGCGCCTTATTCGTGTGATTTCTGGTATTTTAAACTTCCACACTTATATTACATATTTATTTTATATATATATATATATATATATATATATATATATATATATATATATATATATATATATATATATATATATATATATATATATATATATATACACTAACGAATTCGAAGCTGTAACTACATTCAAAAGCAAACACCACTATCCAATGAAAACAGCCCGGTATATTTATTAAAATTAAAACTGAAATTTCAAAAGACGAGTTTCTTCTTATTTTCTCCTTCCTCTCAAAAAACGTCAATTTTTTAACAGTTCTCGACAGCAATGTTCGAACACCTTCTTCAAGAAATCTTTGTTTCGATTTAATCTGCTTACGGCATGAAAAGAAAAATGAAGGGAAGAGTGTGCAAATGAGAAGGTATAAGAGAATAGAATTCCGCTGAGAATGCGAATGAAATACAAATTGCGATAGCTCTGTATATAAGCAGGAACGCTAATACCGAAAGAAAAATATATTTATAAGTAATCCATGCATCTGAGAAAATACGGAAACTGAAGGAGAGGAGAATAACTTAATAAAAACATGTGAAAGGATTCCTGCACTTAAAAATAGAATTTCTTCCATTTCTGTGCTGTAGAAACAAAAGATCTGAGTACCACATACAATGATTGGTAATTGTTGCTCAAAAATGGTTTAATGTCTTGTGTTCATGTATTGATTTTTTTGTTTTGTTTGCGTATTGATTTCTTGTGTTTGTGTATTGATTTCTTGTGTTTATTTATTGATTTGTTGTATTTGTGTATCGATTTCTTGTGTTTGTGTATTGATTTCTTTTGTTTGTGTATTGATTTCTTGTTGCTGTAAAAAATCTGTTGGCGTTAAATTTGGCGATCCCCAATACACCTTGGCGACGCCACTGGTCTGCCTACCCCCTCTCATTCCTATTCGATATTTTTGCGTGATATCAATTTTAAATAATGATATGGGGCTGGACTGCTCAGTGGTCAGAATCCAAGGACTGCATTCAGAAGACCCGAATTCGATTCCCGGATCTGCCCAAACTGCCTCCGTGTTCATGCACAGTATAGGCACGTTAAATATGTGAGTGCCCTTCTGAGAGTTTGATGGTAGAGGAAGGAGGGTACGGTCCCACTGAATGTCGCCCCCACTGGGTTCCGGACTGAATTAGATGGCCAGACCTGTCCGTCCAAACAGATATCTTATATCTTCAGGTGGGTCAGACGATCTGGGTCGAAAGAAAATAAAAAAAAAATCTGATGTGGGCAACACATGACTTTCCTTATATAATGTAATGAATTTACTACTTTTACAGTAACATAAATAGGTTTTTTTTATAGTGGATAATAATATTCTTTCTAAAATATTGAATATTCGACAATTAGTCGTCATTTTCATTGATTTAGCGTCATTTGTATCCATTTGGCAAGATTTTCGTTAATTTGGCAACATTTCAAAAAGTCGCCAAGTTGGCGACATTCCGCCAAATTCGTCGCCAAAATATCGCCAAGCGTTATGGCCGGAGAAATAAGTTATTCTTACAGCAGAAAAATGGCTATTGGCATTCAAATATAAAAGTATTACTCAAAGTATCTTTTTTCATGAATGGAACGAGCTAGATCCACGAGAATGATGTCACCCAATTTATCGCGTGGTATTACATATGAAAAGTGAACATGTTTCTCAATAGGAAATATTTTTTTTTATTTTATATGACTTTTTGATAATTTTTTTGAAAAATGTGCAATATCTCGAGAACGGTTCATGTTAGCGTTCTAAAATTTATGCCAATCGTTTTGAAATGAAAAATTACATAGGAAATGTCTATTTGCGTAACTTTATTAGTGGTTTTGATTTTTTGACGATTTTTTCAAAATTTCAATTGAAAATTTAGGGGGGTTCTGAACATTCGATTGCGTATAAAAACTACAGGCTTCCAGTGTTTACGGATTGTGATTTTTGTACCAAATTTGGTTCGAATCGCTTCATTTGTTCGTCAGTTATCGTCTCCACAGACTCACTGACACACACACACACACACACACATACTTTCACACACACACACACACACACAGACATCACTTCAAAAATGTTTGATTCGTGATCAGGCATGCTTGAAACGTGCTCTCCCGACGAAACCTCGAATTCGAATTTTCGACCCCGTCACAATACTTTCCTTATACATTATGTATATAAGGAAAGCAATAATGATATAGTTTAAATATCATTGATTTGAGAATAATCTGTCTACAGGCTCGTTTCCCTTTGAATATTTTGTATAATGTGTAAAGAACATTGCTGCCCTAGCCGGGACACGAATTCTAGATCTTGGAACTAGCCATCAGACGCTCTACGTTGATCTACTGAAACGAAATTGCAAGTTGTTGTTGTCTGTATCCTTCACACTCTAATGTCAGATTAGCTTGCAACTGACAATCTGCCAGACTTCTTTCTGCTATTACTTTCCTTATACACATAAAGTATAAGGAAAGTATTGTGACGGGGTAGAAAATTCGAATTCGAGTTTTCGACGGGAGAGCACGTTTCAAGCATCCCTGATCACGAATCGAACATTTTTGGAGTGATGTCTGTGTGTGTGTGTGTGTGTGTGTGTGTGTGTGTGTGTGTGTGTGTGTGTGTGTGTGTGTGTGTCAGTGAGTCTGTGAAAGAACGCGATTCGAATAAAATTTGGTACAAAAATCACAATCCGTGATTACTGGAAGCCTATTGTTTTAAAACACAATCGAATGTTCAGGAACCCCCTAAATTTTCGAGTGAAATTTTGGAAAAATCAGCAAAAAATCAAAACCTTTAAAATGAAGTTACGCAAATAGAAATTTCTTATGTAATTTTCCCTTAGAAAACGATTGACATAAGCTTTAGAATGCTAGCACGGACCGTTCTCGAGATATTGCACATTTTTCAAAGAAATTTATCAAAAAATCCCATAAATTAAAAAAAAATATATTAACTGTAACGAAACATGTTCACTTTTTATATGTAATATCATACGATAAGTTTGGTGACACCATTCTCGTGGATCTAACTCGTTCCATTCACGAGAAAAGATACTTTGAGTAATACTTTTGTATTAGAACGTCCATAGTCATTTATCTGTTATAAGAATAACTTATTTCTCCGTCCATAACGCTTGGCGATATTTTGAAGACGAATTTTGCGGAATGTCGCCAACTTGACGGCATTTTTAAATGTTGCCAAATTAACGAAAATCTCGCCAAATGCATAAAAATGACTCTAAATCAATGAAAATGACTACTAATTGAAGAAAATTTAATATCTTGGAAATAATATAAGTATCTACTATAAGAATAACATTTTTTTAACTGTAAAAGTAGTAAATTCATTGCATTATGTCATGTGCTGCCCACATCAGATTTTTTTATGTCAGGTTAGCCTTCTGATGCTATTTTTATCCTCCAGGTTAGCTTCGAGTGTGGTCGTTATATACTCTCGCTTTTGAAATCGGAGCACCATATCCCAAAATCCGCTGAATCCGTACTATTCGTACTAAAGTCACTTTCAGGCATACGACATCTTAGCACCAACCTACAAGGTTTATTTTTATCGAGCGCCATTGTAAAGAACCTTGCTGATCAAACCGGGAATCGAACCCTGAATCTACGAACTGACAAGCCGACGCTCTGTCGTTGGGCTACTGAGACGAAATTGCAATTTCTGGTTCTCAAAGTGAACAAAGTAAATATCGATTTTGGATAATAATTTGATTTATATTTTATTAATTTAAATTGAATCTGTTTCCTCATTCCAATTGGCTCAATTCAGCTTGTGATTAAAATTTATTTTCCACTTTTCGGTGTGCCACTGTGGTGCAGAGGAAGACATTGGAATAAAATATTTTTTTTTCCAATAATTTAAATTTATCTTATTGTGATTATGACAGACCTAACAAAAAATGAATGAGAATATGTGAGAAAAGCGGGTGGAGTTTTAGGTTCTAGATATTAATTAGCACGAGTCAACAGGAATACTTAACGGAATAATTAACGATTGCTGCAAAAAATTCCAGTTATAATGAATAGCTATTAATTATGTACAGCCTCTAATAAATTAATCCATCGCCGAGATGAAAAATGGAAAATGTTTACGTGAAAGAAATAATGCTTCGTTCGTGAAAGCTATAATGAATTTTAAATTTAGTTTATATCATAGTTAATTGAGCAAGATTAATCTGTTAAGTTTTTTGTCAGCTATGATTATTAATGTACTTTGGTAATTTATAGTTAACGTATTGCAATGGATTTAAAATAGCAGTCTTTATTAGTCTTTATATAATATTTTTGAAAAAATGTCTATTTCTTTCCATTATTATTCATGGTTATTTTTATATAGTGCATTGGGGTGTAAAATAACATTTTTATGTATGGTAACAAGGTTATTCAATGAAATGAATTATTCCTAGAAGGGAAACATCTTGTATACACCTCTCGAAGGTCTTACAATTTCATTGGCTTCTATCCATTGTTATGCATTCTATTTTTGATTAGTATTATTTTCTATGGATTGTTGTTCTGTTTTTCCCACTATTTAAACTTTTTGCATTCATCATACATGCGTACATGCAATTTTTACTGGTCAAACACTTGGTTAACTAATCATTCGCCGCCCATACATCATCCGTGACAAAAACCAATTAGGGTGACGTTGGCCTGGTGTAACATGGGGGCAAAACGCATTGCAAGCTTTACAGGCACCACAACATCCATGCCCACAGGTGGGATTCCAATCCTCGACCCGAGACAGTCGAGAAAAACTCGAGGAAATGCTTGTTTTAGACCTTTCATCTACAGGGGTGGCCCACATATATGCATACACACACACACATACTTACACATATACGCAGACATTCCTTCAATTCGAGTTAATACGAATATACACATACACGCAGACATCCACTCGATTCGAGTTAATACAAATTGGAGTTAATACGAATATACACATACACGCAGACATCCATTTGATTCGAGTTAATACGAATTCGAGTTAATACGAATATACACATACACGTAGACATCCCTTCAATTCGAGGTAATACGAATATACACATACACGCATACATCCTTTCAATTCGAGTTAATACGAATTCGAGTTAATACGAATATACACATACACGCAGACATCTCTTCGATGCGAGTTAATACGAATTCGAGTTAATACGAATATACAGACATACGCAGACATCCCTTCAATTCGAGTTAATACGCATACATACATACACGCACGCATCCCTTCGATTCGAAGTAATACGAATTCGAATTAATACGAATATACACATATACGCAGACATCCCTTCTATTCGAGTTAATATGAATTCCAGTTAAAAAACGCTTAAAACGGTAAAATCCACCGAATTCAAAATTTTTTGACCTCGTTGCAATACTTTCCCTTTACATTAGACAGTACATGTAGAGCAAATAAAGGGCTACATCTGTTTCAAGGAACACATCACATTTACAACTTACTTGTTCCAAACGATGTCGTCATAAATCCCACAGCGTATTAACAAACCACGGGAAAATGTAATGTAATCGCATCACAATTTCCCAGCAAGACAGGCCTAAAATACAATTAGCAATAAATTGTAAGAAATCTCAAAAACTGCGACTACTTTCGAACGCCACTCTAACCATCACGGGGTTTGTCAATGCTGATTCCGATGGAATCTTCCATAATCGAATTAGGCTTCGTAAAACAATGTCAGTTACTGAAAGGATCATTTATTTCCATGGAATTCCACGTTCTTTTAGGGTGTATACAGCTAACTAGCCGTAAAGATGTAATATCCCAGAATTGTATTATGAGAGAGGAATCACATCAGCAGCGCAGCGCAGGGTCTTTTTCTCCCATGAAAACAGAACTCCTGATAAAAGCCTCCTTGCTTGAGTGAGAAAGACTGGGAATACCATTTAGAAGAAAATTTTCGTATGTCTTTTTGTTCTTTCTTAAATATAACGTTTGCGGCAGAGTGGAGAGAGAAGAAAATGCATGTATTTTTATTTTTAACTAGAAGATATACCCTGCGTTGCCCGGGATTTAAGGCAGGGATTAATTGAATGATCTGGATCATGCTTTTTATGCCTCTGTTTTAAAATTCACACAAAATCAGAAAATAGAGTTTAAATTCGTTGCTAAGCGACATGATATAATAGTATTCAAATAGACTAACACTGCCCCCCCCCCCCCCAGATATTCAAAACGTGTACTAAATTTTAATTGGAGCTATTCCAAGGCTACCCACAAAATTTTATGGAATTCGGTGCCGCCGTTCTCTCGTGATGATGAGCAAACATTAAATATATCAATATATATATATTTATATATATATATATATATATATATATATATATATATATTTCGATGAGTTTAAAAATAAATAAATACATATTTAAAATTGTTCTTCTTATGAATTCGGTTCGAAGATCGTTAGAAAACACTTTCTCGATCTTTCCAATGATGTGAAGGTGTGAGCTCTATAATAATATTTGTGATCGCTAACGAGTCCATTTATGTGAAAATGGCTCACAATCTATATTGGCCTTTTAAAAAGGACAAGGACGGAAATGCTGAAAAAAGGTTTGACTTTGTCAAAGAAAGGACTGTTGGAAACCCTGCAGCTAACCCAGTACTGAATTTCACGACTGTCCGAAGCTTAGATTTTCCGTTGAAGACGATACACGCAGACGGATAGAAGGACTTGCATATTCTTTTATTATGTCTCCGTAGCTGAGGCTATGTGACGGGAGGGGGGGTTACCACCAGTCTTAATTAACCTATAACCTATTTTCCTTATACATTACTATGTTTTGTAGGGACAGTAAAATGATAGGAAATTTAATTTTACATGTACAAGCTTTTGATAAATATTCATAATTTTTTTAATTTACATAACAAAGATTGACAAAACTGAAATTTGCTGCTAATAATAAATAAAACTCCGCTAGCCGAAACAACGCGTGCACTTCGTCAATTGCATCATCATCTACTTCACTCGCATTACTCTCAGTAATGGTTCCTCATTGGTGGAATCGGAGAAGTAATTTTGCTATTTATCCACTCGTCTAATGAGTGGCTTCCGCCAATTGTAGAACAATATCGCCAACAACCAAAGAGGTGTAAATGATCATAAAATATTTGAGTAAAAGTTCATACGCATGCCCAGTACGTAGAGCCATTACAGATTTGAACCGGCCGCGTACTCAACTGTCTACCCCAGTGTGTTTGCCGTTCGACATTTTCTTCTTTTGTTTTGTACATGACACTTTTATACATTGTAGTGATGCTTTTCTTCTGATTACGTGACGTTTATTTTAGTGAGATTTAAGAACGCTACACGAAAACTACGAAATTCATTCAGTGGCATTTTCTTCAGCTTCAGGTAAGGACTGCTTTATTATTATTTTACTATGTGACTATTTTACTATTATTTAATTATGTGACAATTTTACTATTTTTTTATTATGTGATAATTTTACTCTTATTTTATTGTGTGACTATTTTACTATTATTTTATTATGTGACTATTTTACTATTATTACTTTCCTTATATACATAACGTATAAGGAAAGTATTGTGACGGGGTCGAAAATTCGAATTCGAGTTTTCAACTGGAGAGCACGTTTCAAGTATCCCTGATCACGAATCAAACATTTTTGAAGTGATGTCTGTGTGTGTGTGTGTGTCAGTGGGTCTTTGGAGACGATAGCCGACGAACGAATGGACCGTTTCGAACAAAATTTGGTACAAAAATCACAATCCGTAAACACTGGATGCCTATTTTTTTATACGCAATCGAACGTCCAGAACCCTCCTAAATTTTCAAGTGAAATTTTGAAAAATCGTCAAAACATCAAAACCGCTAATAAAGTTTCGCAAATAGACATTTCTTATGTAATTTTTCATTAGAAAGCGATTGACATAAATTTTAGAACGCTAACATGAACTGTTCTCGAGATATTGCACATTTTTCAAAAAAAATATCAAAAAGTTATATAAAATAAAAAAAATATATTTCCTATTGAGAACCATGTTCACTTTTCATATATAATATCATGCGATAAATTAGGTGACATCATTCTCGTGGATCTAGCTCGTTCCCTTCATGAAAAAAGATATTTTGAGTAATACGCTTGTATTTGAAAGCTAATAGTCATTTGTCTGCTGTAAGAATAACTTATTTCTCCGTCTATGATGCTTGACGAGATTTTGGCGACGAATTAGGCGGAATGTCGCCAACTTGGAGACATTTTTAATTGTTGAAGACTAATTGAAGACTAATTGATGACTAATTGAAGAAAATTCAATATCTTGGAATGCATATAAGTATCTACTATAAGAATAACATTTTTTTAACTGTAAAAGTAGTAAAATCATTGCCTTATATAAGGAAAGTCATATGTTGCTCACATCATATTTTTTTATTATGTAACTATTTTACTGTTGAATGATAGATACACTTATAATTTGTAAGATTCTTGATTTAGAGCCGTCCATAAGAGGGTGGGGCCTGAGTCCCCCCCACTCAACTTTTTCTTAGGGAAAATATGCAAATTAACAAAGAGGGGAAATCAAATATGAAGGGGGGGGGCAGTCATAAATGTTTGAAAAGGGGTTCAATTGGTATGGGTGGAATTCATTGATCTTCACATAGAATCAAAAATAATAATTGATAGACCTATAGTGTTTGATGTGGCCAGCAAGGGCCTTTTGGGTTCATGGCTGGAAGTTTAAGTCAATCATATCGGGCCTAAGTTAGCGGTCTGCACAGACATTGGCCTGGCTCACATTTTACTAAATTCAGGCCGGGTCAAAATAAATAAAAGAGAGCCAAACATAGGTCAAAACTGAAACAGAAAAATTTATCTGAAATTGTATGTTTCAAAACCTTTCGATATGTAAAATAGGTGGTCTTCCAAGTCATCTCCCCCCCCCCCCCACACACACACACACACTTCCAAAAACAATAATAAAACCGAGTCCACATATATCTAAAAAGTCTATTCTAATATCTAAAAAGCAAATTCTAACCTTGGCACACTCGCTGGCGCGACCTACCAGTAAGGTGTAAGGTAACTGTTTGGACGGCCAGGAAGTGCCACCCAATTTAGACCGGAACTCAGTGGGGGAGACATCCACAGGGACCGTACCCTCCTTCCCCTATCACCAACCTTTCGGAAGGACTTACGGTCCCACATGTTTAACGTGATAGTACTCCGCCTGAACACAGCGGCAGTTTTGGCAGTGGCGGGAATCGAACCCGGACCTACCGAGAGTATTTAATTAATTTGAAAACTTCATCGAAGAAAATGAACTTCATTCAAATGATGGCATTGAAATATAAATTGCCTGGTTTAAACATCTCTAAAATGTTATACATTCCTCGGTAATATTTTTAAAATTATCATAACACTACAATAATTTATTATATTTGAAAACTTCATCGAAAACAAAGGAACTTTATTCAAATGACGTCATCGAAATATAAATCGCCTCTATATAAAAGCAGCATGTCCTTCCGGGAGGTGTAAGGTAACTGGTTGGACGGCCAGGATGTGCCACCCAATTTAGACCGGAACCCAGCGGGGGAGGCATCCACAGGGAACGTACCCTCCTTCCCCTACCACCAACCTCTCGGAAAAACATACGGACCCATATGTTTAACGTGATCGTACTCCGTGTCAGTGGCGGAAATCGAACCCGGGCCTACCGAGTGCAATTCTAGCGCGCTAATTTAAATTTTATAATGACCATATGATAAGCTCTTAATTCCATCATCCTCGTTCCATTATTTAAAATATCCATAAAATTAAAATATCCATTTAAAATATCTATAAATTAAAATATCCATTTAAAATATCCATACCAGAAAGGTGTAAGGTAACTGTTTGGATGGCCAGGAAATGCCACCCAATTCAGACAGGAACTCAGTGGGGGAGGCATCCACAGAGACCGTACCCTCCTTCCCCTACCACCAACCTCTCTGAAAGACTTACGACCCCACATGTTTAACGTGATCGTACTCCGCGTGAACGCTGCTGCAGTTTTGGCAGTGGCGGGAATCGAACCCGGGCCTACCGAGTGAAATTCCCGCGCGCTAACCACTGGGGTACTTCGCTCTCCGCGACATTTTCCATAACTTTCTTTTTATCCACCGAATTTAGACCGGAACCCAGTGGGAGAGGCACCCACGGGAACTGTGCCCTCCTTCTCCAACCACCAACCTCTCGAAAGGACTTACAGACCCACATGTTTATTCCGCGTCATCGTACTCCGCGTGAACACGGCGGCAATTTTGGAAATCGAACCCGGGCCTACTGAGTGCAATTCCCGCGCGCTAACCACTGGGCTGCTGCACCCTCCGCGACAATCTCCATAACTTTCTATATATTCACCGAATTTAGACGGGAACCCAGTGGGGGAGGCATCCACGTGGGCCGTATCCTCCTTCCCCTACCACCAACCTCTCGGAAGAACTTACGGACCCACATATTTAACGTGATCGTATTCCACGTAAACACGGCGGCAGTTTTGGCAGTGGCGGGAATCGAACCCGGGCCTACCGCTAACTTCCCGCGCGCTAATTTGCAATTTAAAATGACCATATGCTTAATTCCATCATCCTCATTCCATTGTTTCATTGTTCCATCATTTAAAATATCCATAAAATTAAAATATCCATTTAAAATATCCAAAAGTTAAAATATACATTTAAAAAATCCTTATCGTTCCATCCTTATCGTAAAAAATCCTTATCGTTCCATTTAAAATATAAATATAATAATTTATATGGAGTAGAGGAGCTCTATTCAGAACCGTGACGTCACCTCCACCTTGACGTCCCCACCCACCACCTTCCCTCCTTCTGCGGGGGAAAAACGCCGGTTAAGAAGAGGCACGCCGAGCGGAACGCCGAGAAATTGAAATTCGGAAACTTTTAAAATCCCCATCCTGTGGGCAATACGGAATATTTCCTGACCAGATTGGACTTGTAAGAATGCCAGATGTTTGACCTTTCTAAAAATTTAAATTAATAGTCGAAATTATGAGTACTTTTTACTATGCGAGAATTTAAAAACCAAAATAAGTTTTCTTGAGTAAAAAGTGACTTTTGTTTTAAAATCTTTAAAAAATATTAGAAATCGAAGGTCAGATTTTAAATTGATATATTTTTATTTGCAATTGTCTGCTCTTTCCGATGATGTGATTTGTTTTTTTCTACGACGTCTGGATCGTGGAGAAAAATGGGCAAAAATGGCAAAAAACGGTCGAAATCGCATAAAACATTAAATAAATAAAACAAAAATTAAAATTTTAAAAATCGGTTTTCACGTGTCCCCTTCCCTCCCCCCCAGGTCTCCGATTGCCAAATTTTGTAGCTCTCCGACGCGCGGTCGCGAAACGTATAGTGTATAAGACAGACACACAGACAGACATACACACAGACATTGCCTTTTATTATTTACTAGCCGCCTTTGGCGACCAGCCTGTTCGCTACCCTTGAAAATTCTGACCGTGGCAAACTCGTTGGCGCGACCTACCAGAAAGGTGTAAGGTAACTGCTTGGAAGGCCAGGAAGTGCCACACAATTTAGACCGGAACCCAATGGGGGAGGCATCCAAAGAGACTGTACCCTCCTTCCCCTACCACAAACCTCTCGGAAGGACTTGCAGTCCCACACGTTTAACGTGATCGTACTCCGCGTGAACACGGCTGCAGTTTTGGCAATGGCGGGAATCGAACCCGGGCCTACCGAGTGAAATTCCCGCGCGCTAACCACTGGGCTACCGTGCCATCCGCGACAATCTCCATAACTTTATTTTTATTCGGCAATTTTGGGAATCGAACCCGGGCCTACCAAGTGCAAATCCCGCGCACTAACCACTGGGGTACTTCACCCTCCGCGATATTCTTCATAACTTTCTTTTTATTCACCCAATTTAGACCGGAACCAAGTGGGAGAAGCATCCACAGGGACCGTACCCTTCTTCCCCTACCACCAACCTCTCGGAAGGACTTACAGACCCACATGTTTAACGTGATCGTACTCCGCGTAAACACGGCGGCAATTTTGGGAATCGAACCCGGGCCTACCGAGTGCAATTTCCGCGCGCTAACCATTGGGCTACTTTGCCCTACGCGACAATCTCCATAACTTTCTTTTTATTCATCCAATTTAGACCGTACCCTCCTTCCCCTACCACCAACTTCTCGGAAGGACTCACGGACCCACATGTTTAACGTGATCGTACTCCGCGTAAACACGGCGGCAATTTTGGGAATCGAACCCGGGCCTACTGAGTGCAATTCCCGCGCGCTAACCACTGGGCTTCTTCGCCCCCAGCGACTATCTCCATAACATTCTTTTTATTTACCCAATTTAGAACGGAACCCAGTGGGAGAGGCATCCACAGGGACCGTACCCTCCTTCCCCTACCACCAACCTCTCGGAAGGACTTCCGGACCCACATGTTTATCGTGATCGTACTCCGCGTGAACACGGCGGCAGTTTTGGAAGTGGCGGGAATCGAACCCGGGCCTACCGAGTGCAATTCCTGAGCGCTAACCACTGGGCTGCCTCGCCCTCCGCAACTTTCTTTATATTCACCCAATTTAGACGGGAACCCTGTGAGGGAGGCATCCACAGGGACCGTACCCTCCTTCCCCTACCACCAACCTCTCGGAAGGACTTACGGGCCCACATGTTTAACGTGATCGTATTCCGCGTGAACACTTCGGCAGTTTTGGCAGTGGCGGGAATCGTACCCGGGCCTACCGCTAACTTCCCGCGCGCTAATTTACAATTTAAAATGACCATATGCTCTCTAAGCTCTTAATTCCATCATCCTCATTCCATTGTTCCATTATTTAAAATATCCATAAAATTTAAATATCCATCGTTCCATCATTTAAAATATCCATAAAATTAAAATATCCATCGTTCCATCATTTAAAATATCCATAAAATTAAAATATCCATTTAAAAAATCCATATCGTTCCATCATTTAAAATATAAATATAATAATTTCTACAGTGCATATGTTAAGCTCTTATTTCATTTAAAATCGGAAGCGCGGGAAACGGAAAGTAAAAACTAATTCGGTTTCTTATTGTCCCACCCATCGCTATGCATATACAGAACCGTGACGTCACCTCCACCTTGACGTCCCCACCCACCACCTTCCCTGCTTCAGCGGGGGAGAAACGAAGCGTCACGCCGAGCGGAACGGCGAGAAATTTAAAATCATGACGTCTTTAAAATTGCGATCCTGAAGGCAATTTTCATTATTTCTGGACCAGATTAGACTTGTAAGAATGCCAGATGTTTGACCTTTCTGAAAATGTAAATTATTAGTCGAAATTATGAGTACTTTTCACGATGCGAGAATTTAAAAACCAAAAATCGTTTTCTTGAGCAAAAAGTGACTTTTGTTTTAAAATCTTTAAAAAATATTAGAAATCGAAATTCAGATTTGAAATTGATATATTTTTACTCGAAATTCTCTGCTCTTTCCGATGGTGTAATTTGTTTTTTTCTACGATGTCTGGATCGTGGAGAAAAAAGGGCAAAAAACTTCTAGATAACCCCTGCTTAACTTCTCGATAATCCCTGCTCCTAGAAACTCGAAACTAGGGCTAAATTTTAAGTGGGCCAATTTCAAGTCCACCCCAGAAAATTCATCCAATTCGGTGCACCCAGTTTCATGCGACAATGAAACAAACTCACATACAGACAGATCTTACAGTTTTGCTTATATATATACACTCTCATTTTTATCACCAAAATATTTGGAAGGGTTGTATTTACTAAAAATTCCATCGTAGTGTCCATGGGCATATTTAGGGGGGGGGGGGGGGGGTTAGGGTGGTGCAAAAGTAACCCCCCTGGAAAATTGTTATTTCAATTAATACTATTTCTCAAAGAATATTTTTGAAAAACTTCTCGTGAGCTTTTACAGAACAAGTGTGGTGTGATTCCAATTTCGACAATATCAATATACTGTCCCAATATTAATAATAATATGAATTACAAAATATTTTATACAAGTATCGCGTAATACGAAAGGAAAACCAACACTTAACTTGGGTGTGACTGATATCGACTATCTCATGCCATTATCAGTTTTTTTAGTATCATTTTTTTTCATATTTTACAAGGATATTCTTATAAAAATCGGTATCATAGGTTCAAATGATTACAATTATAGGGTTTTATCCTTTAAAGGATTTGAAAAAAAATCTTGCGATTGACACCATACTTGTCAATGTAAAATCCGGGGGGTAATTTGACCCCCGATTAGTGATCACTCGTTTCCGGATTAGAACCTTTTATTAAAAGCAACTTAAGCAATCAGCCATAACATAAGAAGGTAATTTCATAAGTCAGGGTTCCCAAGGGCCTTGAAAAATCCTTAGAAGGGCTTGATATTTTATTTTGTTTTAAAGTGCTCTTAAAAAAGCCCTGTGCCTTATTTCGTCTATTTCATCTGTCCATCGTGAATAGTTGAGCAAATAATTGTGGAGTGTGACGAACTCCATGACTGATATTCATTAAGTCGTGTCCTAGTTACGGCATACCTTTGTAGATAGGCCAAGGAAAAGAATACTGAGTTAGGGGACATATATAAAAATTAAATGGAGTGTTGCTCAACTCGAATTTCTCGTACAAGAATCCATTTTTGTAAACTGGATAGGGCTTGAAATAATCTTTCGATAAATGATTAATTGATAAAGTGCTCCTAGGGGTAGGGTGTCTTGTCCCCCGAAGGTGGCTAGTGACGTCACGATAAAAAATGTATCGCGGCAATTTTTCACGACAATGATTGGAATTTAATGAGCCATAAATAAACCCTTTTATGCATGATGATGTCAAATTTTGTCCTATGCTGCTTGATAAAAATGATAAAATTTCGAATAAATTTTTGCTCGTATATATAAAAAAAATTTCTATCTTGTCCTAGATTTTTTAAAAACAAAGTCAGATATAACATTTTGTGAAAATACATCAATATTTGGGGCCGCTATGCAATACACAAGAAATTGTCCACAGACAAACGAACATCACGCCAGAAACAGTCAGAAAGAGCTCTGATCTGAAAACATACATATAACAATACTTTTTGTACATTTTTCCAAAAAAATTATCAAAAAAATCGTATAAAATTAAAACGAAAAAATATTACTATTGTTGAATGATGTTCACTTTTCATAAGTAATATCCTGCGATGTATTGGGTGACACCATTCTCGTGGATCTAGCTAGTACAATTCATGTAAAAATGTACTTTAGGTGATACTTTTGTATATGGACGCCAATAGTCACTTATCTGCTACAAGAATAACTTATTTCTCCATCCATAACGCTTGGCTAGATTTTGGCGGAATGTCGCCAACTTCGGTTTCTTCAATGTTGCAAATTAAAGAAAATGTCACCAAATTGATAAAAATGACGCTAAATCAATGAAAATGACTACTAGATGATGAGGTAATTATTAAAGTATTTTAATATAAGGACTATATCGCTTATTGAGGATGCTATCAATATTGATGATTGTTTATAGTTGCAGGAAGAATAAGTTAATTGAGTATTTTGAAATATTTTTATATGCTGTCATCCTGAAAATCGTCCAATGTACAATTTAACTATGAAACCACAGTGCCGTGGACCTTGTACATTATTTTTTATTGTAAAACTAGTAAATCCATTGCATTATGTAAGGAGAGTCATGTGTTGCCCACATCAGATATTTTTGGAAGGTAGAGAAGATGTGAAAAAACTAAAATATCTCGAGAACAGCTAGTCCTAGACCAATAGAGCTGGTCATATTATCGTCATCAGGGATTGTGTATAAAATAAACTTTCAATTGATATAGTTGAGCATACGTAATCTTTAGATTTAACGATTTTTCCTGGCCATTTTGCAAAACAAGTTTCTATTTTTACTGAATCACACCAAAATCTATACAGCATCAGATTAACCTATAATTGATTTATCTATCAAATTTTGTAAAATTTGGTCCATTAGTTTCTCAGATAGACTGGATACAGGCAATTTTAACGAACCATTTCGCAAAAAAAAAAAAAAAAAAAGAGCCAGATTATTTTTATCCCGAAACGAATCAAATTATAATCAGTACCGGGGTCACCCACAAGGGATATGCCAAATTTTAAGAAATTCATTCAATTAGTTTTTCAGTTAGAATAAATACAAAATGTGCACAGATACACACACAAATTTTACATTAAAAATAGTTTTTCGCGTTCTAGAGATTCCAATACATGTTGCTCTGCTGAAAACTCGAGTTGCGATATTCAGCATAATTCCAATATTTTCTATACATTACTGTCATGCCGCATTTCTGCGCCATGAGCCTTTTCTTATTTTCGAGGAGAGAAATATTCTTTTTCCGTCCGTGC
Source organism: Amaurobius ferox (assembly GCA_951213105.1). Lineage (NCBI taxonomy): Eukaryota > Metazoa > Arthropoda > Arachnida > Araneae > Amaurobiidae > Amaurobius > Amaurobius ferox. The sequence goes on along the minus strand of OX578154.1, from coordinate 11,763,008 downwards.
CTGTGCTGTGTTTTTTTTGCTAAGACTTGTTTCTATTGAAATCGCACTGAAAAGCGAGTTTCGTCGAGAATTCGTGAGAATGTCTAGGATTTGCGTCTGGCCGAGATGCGTGACGTGTGATCGCCTGTTACTAGGAGAAGCGCGCCTGTCCAATCAGGAAGAGGCGCAGTGGAGGAGAACTTTCTTGGCGTGGGCCCGAGCGACCCACAGTTTGCTCTCTTCGAGCTGGAGATTCCGACTATGATGGTCGCATGAAGAAATTGTCTAAGGGTTAGACAAAGGAGTTTTGGCCGAAATGGCTAAACTGGCGGAGATGGGCATTTGGTTCTAAAGGAAACCGCCCCTGCTTTTTTTGGAGCTGATAGAAGAAGAACCTGGAAACCTTCAATAATACTTCTGAACATTTTTCTAAAATCTTTTTTATTATTCCAGGAAATCTGACATCGACCCCGGGTTTTGGAGTAGTTATTCCGCAATGGTTCGGATTGGTGCATACTAGACTGATGTCCTGTATCTAAGGTTTTTGGATTTTTCCTCGTCTATCCATTTTGAGAACTTTTTGATTCAGCCGTAAACCGTGCTTATCTGATGAAAATCTGTTTCTCCAAAATTGTAACTTAAGAGCTCAGGTAACATTTCCTTTTTCCGGAATCCGTGATTCCGAAGCAGCACTGGCATAATGAGAACTAATTTCTATAAATACATTTGGCTCATGATTAAAATACATTTATGGTTAATTTAGATTCATGATTAAAATCATATGATTATTGTAAGTTAATTATTGTTTGCTATATAAATTTGAACAGAGCATAAAGTCTGATTGTTCTTTTATTGAAGTGAAGCTCTGATTAATATTGGATAAATTGAAGGATAAAAATATATATAAATATGTTGACTTTGAAATTCTCAAAATAAATATTAATTTGTGTGATAAATGAGCCTGTTTATTTGTGTATGCCTTCATGTTTTACTCACTGTACATCATTTAGGATTTAATTCTCCTAAACTGGGAATCTCTTCTAAAATTGAACCTGGTGTTTATTTTGGTAATTATGATGAAATTAAATGTGTTAATTGCAGTTGCTTTTGTATATTAAAATTACGATCGCTGGCCTGTGTGTAGTGGAATCAGTGCATGCCTTTTGGTACTGAAACCGCTCCCACAAATTGGTGCCTGTTCCCTTTCCCAGAGTATTACAGTGAGTGAAATATAATTTTATGAGGGAGTGTAGAAAAATTTGTGTTTCGATTATGTGTAAAAATATTGCAGATTTGATATGTCAAAGTAAGTGAAAAAGTTCTTTTAGTAGTGCAAAGTGGTTGAATTATTAATGGGCATGAAAAATTTTTTGTTTATATGTCATAAAGTAAATATAGAAGTGCAAAAAGCACATAAGCCCAGATGCACCAGAGTATTATTTGCATAGTAAAATTTTGTTGCATATATATTCTTGAATTATTTGACATACATAAATATACACAAAATTCCATATGATATATATGAGTAAATTGAAATTTTCAAATACACATACATTGACAGGTAAATACATAAAGTGCATACATTTATTTTTGAAAAGTGAATACAAAAGTTCTGTGCACATGCAAAAGTGATTCGAAGTTCATGATAATGAACAAAAAGTAAAAAAAAGTTACACGTAGTGTTTTTTTCGGTGCTCTGCTTACACATAAATAAGTGATAGAAAGTGAAATTATTTTCGAGATAAACTGTGTTAAACTGTGCAAAATGCCTCGAAATAGTAAGAATTCTCGTGCAAGTAGGAGTAGAGACTCCTCTGCACAACCAAATAGTATTAACCGTGTGCCTTCGGTGTCTCCACCACGACTTTCTCCGAATTCTGGCAGATCAGCTTCCGCTGTCAGAGACTCAAATAAAGTTAAAGTGGGAATTGGATCGCAGTTCCTTGGATCCATTCCAGGTTTTGCTGGCAATGCTAACGAATCTTTTCACGAATTTTTGGAGAAATTCCTTCTTGTCGCTGAACACGCCGAATGGTCAAATCGTGACAAAATTTTCGTCCTGAAACTGAAATTGTCTGGTCGTGCTGAAAGACTGATCAAATCCATCCCTAAACTAAACCAAAGCACGAATTTTACTGAAGTTGTTAACGCACTCAAGGACAATTTTACTAAGAAAGAGAATATTGCCAAGAATGTTGCTGCCCTGGTAAATTGTAAACAACTGATAAATGAAGAGGTAAGAGATTATGCGAACCGCATAGAAGCTGAATCCTATGTGGCTTTTCCACAAGATGCTGTGTCTGACAATGAAGATTCCCTGAGAACTGCAATTTTGCTGAACTCCTTTAAGAAAGGATTGAAGATCCTTATTCGAAAAGCTGTGTTATCTGCAAACCCACAGTCATTTGAAGCTGCTAAAGAGATAGCAATATTGGAAGAAGTGCAAAATGAAGTACTAGAAGAAATGACAGAAGACGTAAATACTGTAAGAACTGAAAATGACCCTAAACAAGAAATTGAAGAGCTGAAGAAAGAATTAAATTTAAAGAAGAAAGAATTTGACAAACTAAGAAGAAAATTTAGTGAGCACTCAGAAAAAAGAAAGAAAAGACTGAATGAAATAAAAGAAGATCTGGAAAAGAGCAATTCCAGTTTCGAAGAATCCTTCTTGGATACGCCCTCTACAAGCAGATACAATGAAAACGAATTGGAAGAGGAAGATTGGGAAGATATTCCAGTAAAGAAGAAACATAAACCATCAACATCTTTCAAAACTTCTACACCATCTAGAAGAACTGACAATAGAAACCGTTTCTGTCAAAGAAGAACTCCAGTTGCCTCGCAGGAAGAAGAGTGGTATGTTAAAAGTCCATATCAAAATTATTCTCCAAGAAAGAACTTTCAATCATTTAGAAGACCTTTTCGTAACAGTTTTAATAGAAATTCAAATTTCCAGAGAAGAAATTTTTCAAATTTTAGAAATTCTTTTGACAATTATAAATCTCAAAACTTCAATAATTTTGGATATAGAAGAAATAACAGATATTTTAATAATAGATTTGGTAATAGAAGACAATTTAGAAGACAGAATTTCAGAACACAAAATTTTCAATCTCCAAATTTTAATAGATCAAATTCTGAAGTTAGTTGCATGACGGAAATTAAAACACCTTGCCGGAAAAATTTTCCAGTCATCTCAGTTTTTGTTGAAGATGTTAAATTGAATGCCTTAATAGACACTGGAAGTTCTATAAACATTATCTATAGTGATGCCTTACAGAAAATTGATTCTCAAAAAGTGCAAATAAAACACACATCCACTATTCTGTCGGGGGTAGGTGATCAAGATATTTGGATTGATGAGAAAGCTTCTTTTCTTTTGACCGTTGGAAAAGACAACATTGTGATTGAATGCTGCATTTTAAATACACCAGCGCCGAATGAATACAACATGATTTTAGGAAGTACCTTTCTGCATAAAAATAAAGTGACCATTACCTTTGGACACAAAGATGTTCAACCTGAAATATCTGAATGCAATGCAATAAATTATAAATGTAATAGAAGGAATTACAATTTTACAAATGATGTGGATTACAGATCCAATGACACAAATTTTTCAAGAAATTTTAGAGGATATGAAAATAAGTGCGATAATGGATATTTATTTGAACAAAACAACTACCACAATGAATTCAGAGATGTCGACTTTAGAGATTTTGATGCAAATATGAATGAAAGGTCAAATTATGAATGTGAAAATGATTTACATGAAATGCAGATGAATGATTATGCACATACAAACAGATCTTTGACAGAAAACAATACCAGTGATAATGAAATTTTTGAAACAAGTTGTGATAAACATGATGAAGGAAGTTCACAACAGGACAATACTTTGGCTATTGCCAAAGCATTTAAGAAATGTGTTTTGAAACCTTTTTCGGAGTCATTTGTTAAATTAAAAAGAAATTATAAAATTAAGAAAGACACGACAATTTTACTTGAACCTATCAATAATAAAGAATTTTCTGCAAATAAAATTTTTGTCGCAAGAAGTATTCATAAGATTCCTGAAAATGACGTTCTGTACGCACGTGTTGCGAACCCTTCAGAGAAATGTGTTCACATAAACAAAGGTATGAAATTAGGAACTTTCGAAAACATCTATGAAGCTGATATTGACATAAATAATAGAATTGACATTGAGAACTGTATTGAAGATAATGATACATTTGATGCATGGGGAGGAGATTTTGATTTGAAACATATGAACTATGCTCAGAAAACTTTACTTTTAAAATTACTAAATAAATATAAACATGTTTTTGCTAAGAATATGAAAGAATTGTCTGGATGTGACACCATACTTCATGAAATTAATTTAGAATCTAACATACCTGTTAGACAGAAACCATACAGAATACCACATAATTTACAGAAAGAACTTTCGCGCCAGGTGAACGAGTTGCTTGACGCCAAGATAATTCAGAGAAGTACATCACCTTATAACACACCTGTGTTATTTGTGAAGAAACCTGATGGAAGTTACCGTTTAGTAGCGGATTTCCGAAAGTTAAATAAAATTACGATAGTAGAAAATTTTCCGATTCCGAATATATCGGAACTCATCGATAACTTATCTGGAGCCTTGTATTTTTCGACTCTTGATTTAACCAGTGGATTTTATCAATTGTGTTTACATCCTGATGATTATCCAAAGACTTCTTTTTCAACACCTGACGGACACTTTGAATGGACCAGAACTCCATTTGGTCTTAAGAATGCGCCCGCATCCTTTCAGAGATTGATGTCTCTGGTGCTGGCTGGCATATCTGGAATTTACATTGATGATATCATCGTTGCTTCAAGAACATTCGAAGAACATTTGAAAAAACTAGAAGAAATTTTTGTAAGATTAAGTAAACATGGTCTAAAATTAAAACCAAGCAAAAGCTATTTCTTCAGAAAAACAATTAAGTATCTTGGATTTTTAGTATCAAATGGAAAAGTACAACCTGATACTCATAACTTGGAAGTGGTAGAAAAACTTAAAATTCCTAAATCAATTAAGAATGTGAGACAATTTCTTGGACTCACTGGATTCTATAGAAAATTCATAAAAGACTATGCTGAACTTACCCTTCCATTAACAGATTTATTGAAGACAAAGAATAATGAAAGTAAAAAGAAATTTATTTGGACTAATGAAGCTCAAAAATCTTTTGAAATTTTAAAAGGAAAACTTTTGTCAAAACCAATTTTGACCCTTCCAGATTTTAGAAAACCATTTATTTTACACACTGATGCTTCAAATCACTCTTTAGGTTGCTATTTGTCCCAAGAAGATGAAAACAAAGTCTTACATCCAATATCTTATGCTAGCAGAAAATTGAATGAAGCTGAATGTAAATACAGTGTTGTCGAAAGAGAAGCATTAGCTGTTGTTTGGGCTACAAACTATTACAAACACTATTTAATTGGAAAACCTTTCACAATTTTTTGTGATCAAATCTCACTCTCGTTTGTGTTTAAATTAAAAGATCCTACATCTAGATTAGCAAGATGGATTGCATCTCTATCACAATTTGATTATCAAATAGTACATAAACCAGGTAAAGCAAATTTGGTGGCTGATTATCTTTCGAGAAATGTAGATGAATGTACAAATACTATTGAGAATATTCCAGGAAGATTTGTGTCACAATATAAAGTGATAAATCAAAATGTTAATCAAAATTTCCAAAATGCAAATCAAAATTTTCCAAGTGTAAATCAAAATTCTCAAAGTTCTAGAAATATAAACAGTAATAATAGTAGCAATAGAAGAGAATCAGAAGTCAATTTGAATCCTGCCAATGCAAATGAAATAAATGAAATCTGTGCCGTTGATAATGGTGAAAGTGAAATTCAAAATGAAAATAACATACAAAGTGGTCAATTGGAACAAACATTTACTTGTCCTACATTACTCATAAGAATTAAGAATGCTCAAAAATCTGACCCAAGATGCAATAAAATTATAGATCTCTTAGATAAGAACATAAAACCTTACCCACAAACTTTAGTATTTTTTAGAAAAGATGATATCTTATGGTGTACACACAGACACCCTAAACGTAGACACCAAGAACAAGAAAGAGTTGTTGTTCCGCAGGAACTTGTGTCTGAAATTTTATGGTTACATCATGATTGTCCTACTTACGCACATTGTGGATTTAGAAGAACTTTAGCTTCTGTGAGCAGAAAATACTTTTGGCAGGGAATGTATTCCCAAACTAATAATTATGTTGCATCATGCGAAATTTGTGTGGTAAATCGTGGTTTTAGAAATAATAAAGCACCCATTCAACCATTTTCAAAATCTACATATCCATTTGAGCAAATCGCCATGGATTGTGTCGGACCATTACCTATATCAAGATCTGGAAATAAATTTATTCTTGTGATAACTGATTATTTTACCAGATGGCCTGAAGCATATCCTTTGGCTTCAATTAAAACTGAAGATATTTTAAATTGCTTAGAGCACTATATGGCTCAGCATGGCATACCTAAATACATCGTCTCAGATCAGGGGACGAATTTTGTTTCTAGAACAGCAAGATGTTTTTATAAGAAATTGGGAATAATAAAGAATACTACTACTGCCTATATGCCTTCAGTAGATGGCTGTGTTGAAAGATTAAATGGTACTTTGGTCAGATCCTTGAAAAATATTGCATATAACGATAAAGATAATTGGGATAAGTTGATTCATTTTGCTTTGTTGGCTCATAGAAATGCCATACATGCTTCTACGGGTGAATCACCTGCTTATTTACTCTATGGAAGAGATTTGACAGTCCCAAATACCTTGATAGCTGGATTTAAACCTCCGACATATGAATCAACATATGATTATGGAGAGGACTTGAGATTCCGACTGAAAAGAACATATGATGTAGTAAAAAGTAACTTGGAAAAAGCTGAAAATTCACAAATTTTACAACAGCATAAGAAAGCGAAGATACCCAATATCAAAGTAAATGACTTAGTGTACTTATACACTCCCTTTTTGCCTCATGGTCAATCAAGAAAGTTGAGTTCATTTAATAGAGGTCCTTTTAAAGTGATAAAACAAACTTCTGCTGTAAACTTTTTAATCAGACATGTGATGAATCCCAAAAATGAACAACTGGTTCATGTCGAAAGCCCAGACCACACGGCCAACCCAAAGGTTTATGGCAACAAAATGTGTGGCCGGGAACTGGTTCATGTGAACAGACTGACTCTTTTACCTCCAAGAAGAGAGGAATTGCAAAAGTTTTCAAAACAAACTACTGAAAGTCAAAAACTGAACTTAAGTCAAATAAACTTACTCCTGTGATCACCGCTGAGAAAGACTGTGAAACTAAAATCTTGTTTATCAAAAACTGCAGAAAAATCTCAAAACAAAAAGACTGTGAAAAGAGTAAGATTTAATTTGCCAAATAAAAGGGTAAATGAAAATGCTGTTCATACTAGATCAAACTTTCATGCTAATAAAGGTCAACATTTCACACCTAGAAATAATTCAAATAACTTTGATAATAGAGGAAATGGAAGAATCATTTACAACAATAACTACAGAAATAATTATACACCACACCAAAAGCAGTATTATATGACAAACAGAAATACACGTACACCTTATAATCTTAGATCTTATCAAAGATTTTCACAATATTAAATTTTGGTTGAGTTCACAATTTTTCAGAAATTGAATTTTGCAAGAAAAATCTCATTTTAAATTAAAGTTGATACTTGTTTAAGTTTTTGTATTTCAATATTGTCTTTTAAAATAGAATTTATGAGAAAATTGTTGTGATTTTAAAATTTATTGGAAATCTTGCATTTAAGTAATAGTAAATAGAAAAAAAAAAAAAAAAAAAAAAAAAAAATTGATTTTGTGAACCATAATTTATGAATGTTTATATTGTAATTTAAATAATAAGTAATTTTGTTAATTGACTCTCCTTGGACTTTAAAATTTTTCGAGAGTCCTGTTTTGATTGACTGATTATTTTGTTGTGTTTTATTGTGAAAAAGAAAAAAAAATCTTGATTATTTATTTAAGTTCATGAAATAATTGAAATGGTGTTGGTATTTGAATTGTTCCCCTAACTAAAAGGAGGAAATTTTTGAAATTTTGAAAAAAGTAAATGATTTTGTTAAAATAAAATTGAAATTAATATAAAGTAATTGAAGTAATTTAAGTAAGTTGAATTTGAAAATGGAAAGTTTTGAATTTGAGAATTTTTGAAATTTAATGAAATTTTTTTTGAAGATCAAAAGTAAATGATCTCTTTTGAAAAATGTTTTTGAAACTTTGTTGCTGAGAGAGGTGAAAATTTTTGGCTGATGTGTTGTTGAAATTTGTTTTCTTGAAATTCCATTTCACATTGTTGTTTTTTTTTGACCAGCAGTTTTCAAACATCTACACAAATTTCAGTGAGTCATCATATTTTTATGCTGCAAACCTTTTTCCTGGAAGCTGGCTGGTGGACACAAACATGAACAAATTTACATTGGATCACAGATGAAGAAGCAACTTGACAAGTTAAAAGTCCCGATGCATTGCGGCATGACTGGAGTCCTGGACGACAACTTGTTCCGAGCCCACCTAGGACAGTTGTGATGGCTAGGTGGGAAACTGGTGAAGCTTGAGGATGATGATGATGATGATGACGATGATGGGGTCAGCGCAAGCTGTCCCAAAAATTTTGTTTCCGTGGCTTCTGAGGCGTGTCCTGGCGTCCTGTTTTTGCTGCCTCTGCATCCTGCACGCGAGTATTTTTTTTTCCTTTTTACACCTCCCTTTTTACTTCTTGGCAACTCGTTAGTCCCCGCCGAGTTTGCTCTTTGGATGTGTTCCTGCTTTTACATAACTGACGTGAATTTCAAGAGAATTTTCCTCCTTCTCTCTCTCAGTAGACAAATGTGTTTGAATGTAAATTTTTTGTTTTTGTGACATGAAGTGGTCACTTGGTTGAAGTAATTTCAGAGATTTTGTTGAAAGTAAAATGAAATTTAAGATAAATTGAATGATTTGGAATAAATGAATAAATTAAAGTAATTTATGAAAGTTGAGTCAGAATAAGAAAATTCTGAATTGTTTTAATGACAAAAATAAGTTGAATTAAAGTTAATGTTAAATATGTTGAATAAATGATAAATGTTGAAATGTTGAAAAATTGAAAAGTAAATGTAAATTAAGGTTAATGTGTTGAATTTGAAAGTAATTTTAAGTGAAAGTTAAAATTGGAATGAAAGTTTTGAAATGGAAAAGTTTGAAATTGAAAAATTGAAATATTGAAAATGACTTGTTCTCAAAAGTGAGACAATTTTTGAATGAGTGAAGAATCTCATTACCTGAATATGACAAATGTAATTTAAAAATTAATTTTCAAAATATTTAATCTTTTGTTGAAAAATTAAGAATTGTCTTGTGTCACTTGTGTGTTTTGAAAGTGACAAATGTTTGAATTTTTGAAATTTTTTCTAATTGTTTATATTGTTTAAGTTTGTATTCATATCATATCATGCTTTAGCTTCGCATCACCTGGTTGATCTCAATGTTGCTGATTGAGATATTTTGTTGTCAGGCAAAGTGCCTTGACAAATTTTTTCTATATTTAAGTGTAAATTTTTGTAAAGGTTCCTTTAAGATGTGGTGACATCTTGTCATCCTTTTGGTTTTCTTTTGGTCTTTACCTGTGGTGATGAATGACAGGGCCCGTCATTCAGATCTACAGTGTTGTTGTTTTTGAGAATCGTGGCGTACGCACCTTTCTCGCCCAAAATTTTGTTTTAAATTATTTTACACTTACAGGTTCCTAAAATTCTTTGTAAATTTTTGTGTTTTTGTGTTTGTGAGTGAAAGAAAAATTTTCCTCACTGTTTTTCGGAAAATTTTTGCCTCCCAGGAGGGGAGAGCTGTCATGTCGCATTTCTGCGCCATGAGCCTTTTCTTATTTTCGAGGAGAGAAATATTCTTTTTCCGTCCGTGCCTGTGCTGTGTTTTTTTTGCTAAGACTTGTTTCTATTGAAATCGCACTGAAAAGCGAGTTTCGTCGAGAATTCGTGAGAATGTCTAGGATTTGCGTCTGGCCGAGATGCGTGACGTATGATCGCCTGTTACTAGGAGAAGCGCGCCTGTCCAATCAGGAAGAGGCGCAGTGGAGGAGAACTTTCTTGGCGTGGGCCCGAGCGACCCACAGTTTGCTCTCTTCGAGCTGGAGATTCCGACTATGATGGTCGCATGAAGAAATTGTCTAAGGGTTAGACAAAGGAGTTTTGGCCGAAATGGCTAAACTGGCGGAGATGGGCATTTGGTTCTAAAGGAAACCGCCCCTGCTTTTTTTGGAGCTGATAGAAGAAGAACCTGGAAACCTTCAATAATACTTCTGAACATTTTTCTAAAATCTTTTTTATTATTCCAGGAAATCTGACATCGACCCCGGGTTTTGGAGTAGTTATTCCGCAATGGTTCGGATTGGTGCATACTAGACTGATGTCCTGTATCTAAGGTTTTTGGATTTTTCCTCGTCTATCCATTTTGAGAACTTTTTGATTCAGCCGTAAACCGTGCTTATCTGATGAAAATCTGTTTCTCCAAAATTGTAACTTAAGAGCTCAGGTAACATTTCCTTTTTCCGGAATCCGTGATTCCGAAGCAGCACTGGCATAATGAGAACTAATTTCTATAAATACATTTGGCTCATGATTAAAATACATTTATGGTTAATTTAGATTCATGATTAAAATCATATGATTATTGTAAGTTAATTATTGTTTGCTATATAAATTTGAACAGAGCATAAATTCTGATTGTTCTTTTATTGAAGTGAAGCTCTGATTAATATTGGATAAATTGAAGGATAAAAATATATATAAATATGTTGACTTTGAAATTCTCAAAATAAATATTAATTTGTGTGATAAATGAGCCTGTTTATTTGTGTATGCCTTCATGTTTTACTCACTGTACATCATTTAGGATTTAATTCTCCTAAACTGGGAATCTCTTCTAAAATTGAACCTGGTGTTTATTTTGGTAATTATGATGAAATTAAATGTGTTAATTGCAGTTGCTTTTGGTATATTAAAATTACGATCGCTGGCCTGTGTGTAGTGGAATCAGTGCATGCCTTTTGGTACTGAAACCGCTCCCACATTACCATGAAATGTAGGGAAAGTAAAAAGTTAGACTGGATACTATTGTTTGTTTCATTTACAGTGTTTCTGTTGATGCCTGTATGTTTTCCCTTTCTTGTGGCTGTAGGCAAGCTTAATTGATAAATTATTTGAGTTGTGTATTCAAAAATTACTTGTCTTTGTTGCAGAACATTCTTGGATAGTTCCCAGATGTTTTTATCTTCCGACTTGGATTTGTTGGTACCTGTACTATTGCAAGAAGAAATTTAAAGTCTATTCTTCCAGTGTCCATCCAGTCAAGATACAAGACATCTGTAGTAATTTCACCCAATTTTCTTCAAGGACTAAGAGATAATTGTTCTTCGTTGCATATATAGTAAACTTGTACAGTTCGTATTCTCTATGATTTGATTGAGAGCCGTATTATTATTTCGCTTGCATCAATAATTATTTTAGTTCATATTTTATAAAAAAAAATAGGTTCATGTAAATATTGCAACTGAAAAGATATTAGACATTCTATCAAATTTCTGTACTCACAAATTTGAAATTTTCGTTTTAACTATTGAACTATAAGTAGACTATTTCTGTGAAACGCGCTGCTAAAGGAACTGCTTAATTTGGTGATGACTTAATACCTACGTCACTGTCATTTGTTTGAAAACATTGTTGATCTGGTCCTTATCTACTGGGATTTTTCGGAAAGGCATATTGTTTTGTTTCATTCATCTTGTATTACGAGCTTTAATTCAGTAAAGCACATCTTAACGTGAGTTTTGACGATATTCAAAATAAATAAACTATTCAATAAATTCTTTCAGATTTCAGTTTTTCAGGACTGATCCATAATTTCAAAGCACTGAACAAATCCTGTTGATTATATGTCAACGAATCCAATATAGGTTTAATTGTTTCATCCACCATCAACTGTAAACGTTCAAAAGTGATAAAATGGTAAAAGAAAATTGTTCCAAAAATTCATATTTAAAATTAACTGCTTTATTACATATCCATGTTATTAGATACCATATATAACTTCTTAAGCAATTTTTATGCTGTCTTCATGAAATAAGCATTCCTTTTCTAATTGTGATTGTATTCGTTTTGAAAAATGAGCATAAGCAACCAATATTTTTCAGAGAAGTTGGTAGAAGGTTATGTAAAGACCCCGCCCTCATTGAAAGAGCAGGCACTAACGAAGTTTGCTATTCAAATATGCCAATGTTCTGACCTAAAAAAACGCATTCTGTTAACACCAGTATGGCGAAATGTCAAACCAATGGCTGGACCTATATATTGTTGTGCTGTTTGGTATAATCTTATCGCTGAGGAATCTTCGGTTATCCTTGACATGCTTTGTATTCCACATGCTTTGAAAAAACCATTAATGCATCGCATACGATTGATAGCAATTCGGTTGTTTGGATGGAACAGAGAACATCTAATATTGTTTAAAACTACAGCCCTCGATGCTAATAAGCTTCTTTTGACTTCTGATTGGACAGTGGAAGGAAGAATAAAAGAAAGAAACGTAGCAGAACGGTTGGTGCAAGATGAATTAATCCCAGTGTATGAGCGCTATCAGTTAGCTTGTCGGCACTTTTTACAGTCCTATATTCGTCCTCTGTGGAACCGAATCCCAGCCACAAGTAGGGAAGCCTTTTGCCGTAAGTACATTCCGAGAGGGTATGCTGAGGAGTCAAATTTAGTACATCTATGGTCAAAGTATTTGAAAGGGGAATTTCAAACCATATTAGAGGATGATAACGTATTCATTTGGAAACTTGGGCTGCAGCTTGCTGTTGAAGAAGGGCAGAGAACAACTGTTACCCACTGTTGGACTGTATTAAGAGAAAGAGGATACAATGAAATCTCTTATGTTGCTGTGACTGCACTGTCTGGGTATATTAGGTTAAAACAGAAATATAGATGGCCTATGCATTCAAACCCGAAAACAGGAAATAATTATTTTATAATGGAACATTGGGAGGAAGAGCTGTGGGAAAATAATAGGTGGTGCGCAATGCCAGAACATTATTGTGATATTCTGTATTTTTACTTTTGCCAGATGGCTGAAGAACAAATGGATAAATTTTCTCGAAGTCCATTCAAATGGTACTCTCAGATGTTTAAATGTTTTCTGCGGTCTCCTCATCAAGAATATTTTATGTCAATTGTCAGAAAGTTTTGGGCTTTTTTACCTGAACAAGTATATGCAAAGATTCTATTAACTGTAACCAATAGATATACAAAATTCGGACGCTGGAGAGTAACTGCATTTCAGGATTACGATTACGGACCCTTACTGATAGAGTTACTGGAAGCAGCACCGGAGAATTGCTGCAAATGGTTATAATTTTTCAAAGTGCATTAGAATGTGACGGTCAGATGTTTGAATGTTTTCTGCGATCTCCTCATCAGGATTATTTTATGGCAGTTATCACCAAGTTTCGGTCCATTTTACCTGATAAAGTGTATGCAAAGTTATTGTTAACTGTAACCAATAGGTATGCAAAGATCGGACGCTGGAGACTAATTGAATTTCAGGATTACGATTATGGATCCTTACTGATAAAGTTACTGGAAGCGGCACCGGAGAATTGCAAGCGCTATATGTTCAGTAATCAACCATCACTATTTACGTATGAATATCTCGCTAAAGACTTGTTACTTAGAGTCTTGCATAATTCAATTGAGCCCTCTCTGCTGAAAAATAGAGAATTAATTCGAAGTATTTTAAAACAGGCAACTGTAGAAGAAAAGCACTTAATTCTGCTTTCCGATTGTGGGGAAACACTTTGCAGATATTTAATTAAAAACCAATGTTGTAAAACTATACGATAGTAGGAGATTCCACCAGAATGTCGTATGGAAAGCAAAACCTATTCCACATATGATATATATAAAAAATAAGAATAAAAAATGTAATATTTCTTAATCTTCATTTTACTTCCTATGACAGTACGATTAAAATTATGAAGTTTGAAATCTATTTCGAAAAAGTGGTTGTTAAAGGGTGTTCGCTTAATAGGAGGTGTAGTAATAATTAGATATTTTTCTCTGCATTACACTGGTGGTACTGATCGAAGAAATGAACTTCAAATTGTATAACTGACGTAATTATTATATGTAATTGAATAAAAGACAGTGATGAACAGAAATGCTACTAATATGAATCATCAAAGGAATTTTAGGATAGTAAATCATTTCGGAAAACACTCTTATTGCAGATACCACGAACCATGAACTCGGTTTTGCGTATATTATGTGCTCGTCAGCATGGAATAATCGTTATCTGCATTGTCAGCAAGAGACTTATTATAAGCCTCTAATTCTGCTGGTGAATTTTAGAAATGCTTCTTATAGGCGGATTTTGTATTTAGTGAATAATTGCTTACTAAAATTATAACAGTAATTTCAGCACAGTAAAGTGATGTTACTTATATTCCCGAGTACTTGGCATTATTGTACATGTTACTTCTGTTCCAAAGTGCTCAATATTATTTTCCATGTTACTTCTGTTCCAAAGTGTTTAAAATCATTATAGTTGCTCCAAATCTGTTCCACTAATAAGTTTAATTTTTTTGAATGCACTGCCATTTTTTTCCAAAAGCTATTTTAGTAATACTGGTCATCATTACCAAGAAAATTTTTGTATTTAAAAAATGTTTTTAAAAAAAGTAATTCTCTTTATTCTGTAGTTATTACATATGAAGTTCGTAATTTGTTTTGTGTGGAAAAAACTTTGTTCTGTATATATTTATTATAATTTGTATAGTATTTTATATTGATAAAACTATACTGAATTTAGTATAAAACTGTACTGAATTTAGTCAGTAAGAATGTAGTTTTAAAATTTTATTCAATTAACTATGGAGTGACACAGCATTTAGATATATTTATATAGGTGAAATAAAATACTTGTCCCCCTAAAATCTAATGTCTCCAGTGAAATGACGCCGAATTCAATATATGCTTGAGACATATTCATATCTAGGACCTTAAGCTTTGCGGTTACGACAGAGTTTCAGTGCCGATTTAGTTTTGCATATTTATAAGAGAATAATTGTGAATTGTTCTACCAAGAGAATTTCCGACTGTAATATTAGAAAAATATATTTTGTAATCATGCTCATAACTGTCAAGAAAAATTTTGTTAATTAAAATATTTTCGAAACATTTTGTCTTAATTTTTGTAACCAAGTTTTTCAAATTGTTGATCCATATTTACATTTGTGACGATTATATTAAATAAAAGAAATAATTATTACTTTGCTTTTATTTATTGTTTGTATAAACCATTTCTGTTCCATCGAACTGGGGCCATTCCCAATGTATTTTGTGTATATACATGTAGTTTTATAATGTATACCAGCAGTATACCAGTTCTTCGTACGGAGTATATAATATACAGAGACATAAAATTCACAATCCTGTGTAAATTCCTATAATATACTAAATGACATTGTTAATCAAATTATTCTGTTAAAATATTTAATTTAATGCTCCTAAATATAAGTTTCAGAATCTCTCTGTTTTCGCTATACAAAACTATTTTCATGGGCATATCTGAGGTATAAATTTTCTTGACCCCGATTGTAAGCAAATTTACAAAAAATATGAAATTGACTCAATGTATGCAAAACAACAAAGATCAATCATGCATAAAGAATTGATTATGAAACACTTTCAAACTTCAATGCAATTTTATTTAAACATCTCTAGAATGCGATACATTCCTCGGTAATATTTTTATAATTATCACAATACTTCATTAATTTATTATATTTCAAAACTTAAAACTTCATCGAAAAAAATGAACTTTCTTTTCAAATGACGGCATTGAAATATCAATTGCTTGGTTTAAACATCTCTAAAGTGCGATACATTCCTCGGTAATATTTTTAAAATTATCATGATATTTCAATAATTTATTATATTTAAAAACGTCATCGAAAACAACTGAAATTTATTCAAATGACGTCATCGAAATATAACACACCTGGCTCCCCCTAAAAAAGCAGCATTTCATTCATAAACATTTTTTAATTCATTTCACTCGTCACAATACTAAAATAATTTATTTTAATTAAAAACTTAAAACCATGGAGCTCCAAGTAATTAAACTCTATGCTTAAAACTTCATCGAGAAAATAGTCTTTCTCTCTGTAAAGTCAATGAATGTTTCATTCATATTAGCTATATTGCAGACTCCATGACCTAAATAATTTTGCTTTAAAGAAATGTAGCAATTCTTATACAACTCATTCCACATATTTTGCTGTTTACATTTTACACAGGTGAAAACTAGGCTTCGTTGTAGAAATAATCAAATTTGGATGATCATTTAAACACAAATATATTGTAATTTCGTTGTTTCAGTACGTAGATGCACAGAATTTAAGCAAAAAAATCTAATGTGGGCAATACATGATTTTCCTTATATAATTCAATGAATGTACTACTTTTACAGTTAAAAAAATGTTATTCTTACAGTAGATACTTATATTCTTTCCAAGATATTGAATTTTCAATTAGTCGTCATTTTCATTGATTTAGCGTCATTTTTATCCATTTGGCGAAATTTTTGTTAATTTGGCAACAATTAAAAATGTCGCTAAGTTGGAGACATTCCTCCAAATTCGTCGCCAAAATCTCGCAAAGCGTTATGGACGGAGAATTCAGTTATTCTTACAGCAGATAAATGACTATTGGCGTTCAAATACAAAAGTATTGCACAAAGTATTTGCGTAGTTACATTACACCTTTCTGGTAGGTCGGACGGCCTGGCCTCAACAACAACAATAAAGGATGTGCGTAATTTTATTAGCGATTTTGGTTTTTTGATGATTTTTTCAAAATTTCACTCGAAAATTTAGGGGGTTCTGAACATTCGATTGCGTATAAAAAGAATAGGCTTCCAGTGTTTACGGATTGTGATGTTTGTAATAAATTTCGTTCGAATCCCATTCATTCGTCAGTTATCGTCTCCACAGACTCACTGACACCCACACAGATATTTTTACACACACACACACACATACACAGACATCACTTCGAAAATGTTTGATTCGTGAGCAAGGATGCTTGAAACGTGCTCTCCCGGCGAATACTCGAATTCGAATTTTCGACCCCGTCACAATACTTTCTTTATACATTATGTATATAGGGAAAGTAATAAAGCGGTTTTAGGATTGAAACAAAACTAAATATGAATTAAAAAGAACTTTAAAAATCACGGTTTTGACACAAGATGGATGCCGTATTTTATTTTGAAGTGGGTCAAGTGATCTCTTCATATAAGGGTCATGTGATCGCTTCATATAAAAGGTGTAATTATTATTTCAATTTTTACTTAAAAAAACTACTGAAAATATTTTGCTGAAACTTTTTTTATATATTTTATGGGATAATTTGAATATTTCATAAAACTTTCGAAGCAATATGGGAATTTGAAATCCGCTTAAAAAATGTTTGAAGAATTAGGTCCCATAGGATTCAATGCATTTCATTTTTTCAACCCGGGTGCAATCCAAAACTACTTGGGTGATATTATTCATTTATACTCCCATAGGCCCTATTGACCGTCTGCTAAACAACTGACAACATGCTAAAATGTCATTTTGATAAAGTTAATTTTACTGCAGTTATCGTGCTAACGGACAGACAGACAGAATGAATGAACAAAGTCATAAACACTTTTCAACCTAGTTATAAAGTGCTAATAAAAGCAAAAATTAAGTACACATCCAAAACAGAAGGTATTTACTTCCTTTATATTACTTACTTTATTTTACTTCCTATAAGATTTAAAAAAGGGCCAGAGCGCTTTCGAGCATAAGAACGCTCTTCATCAGTGGCTACATGGAGATAAATTTGAATCGTTCATATATAGACCAGATATAGCGACAAAATTTACATAAATACAATTTACCAAAAGAATCTACATTTAGGCAAGAATACACCGAACATTATAAAACTAGTTTTTTAGTGTTTCAAAAATTCCAACAACAGAAAAACAGCATAATTATTTACAATTTAATTACATAAATCGAAAAAAAGGGGGGGGGGGGGTAAACAAGCACAATCCCAAAGATGAAGACGTCAAAGATAACTTTGCAGAAACTTGAATTGCATGGAGCAAAAGTTTCAACAATAAAAGAACAGCATATTAATTTACAATTTAATTACAGAATTCGATAAAAAAAGGGGGGGAGGGTAAAATCATTCGCCGCTCGTACGTCGGCCGGACTGTAAACCAATTTGAGTCACATGACGTTGTCTTGGCTTAACTTGGGGCGGACCACATTATAAGCTTTACCAACGTCACAACATTCATGCCCGTAGTTGAGAATCGTACCCATGACCCAAACAGTTGAGCAAAACTCGAGGAATTGCTTGCTTTAGACCTCTCAGCGACCGAGGTGGCCCTCATGCATGCATATGCACACACATGCAAATACACGCCGACACAACTTCAAAAACGAGTTCGAGTAAAAAGAAACTTTAAACGTTCAAATCCACCAAATTAAAAATTTCTGACCTCGTCGCGAAACTTTCCCTATACATTATACAATACATGTAGATCAACTAATAAACGGCCATGTCTGCTTCAAAGAACAAATCACACTTTCTGTTTACTTGTTCCAAACGACGTAGTCATAAATCCCACAATGTATTAACAAACAAAGAGAAAATGTAATGTAATCGCATCACAATTTCCCAGCAAGACAGGCCTAAAATACGATTAGAAATAAATTGCAAGATTTCTCAAAAAATGCTACCACTTTTAAACGCTACTCTATCCCTCCCGGGGTTTTTTCCAATGCTGATTCCGATGGAATCTTCCATAATCGAATTAAGCTTCTTAGAACTCCGTCAGTTACTGAAATGATCATTTATTTTCATGGAATTCCGCGTTCTTTTATGGTGTATACAGCTAACTAGCCGTAAAGATGTAATATCCCAGAATTGTATTAGGGGAAAGGAAAGGCAACAGCATAGCAGGAACTTGTTCTCTAATGAAAACAGAACTTCTGATAAAAGCCTCCTTGCTTGAGTGAGAAAGATTGGGAATACCATTTAGAAGGAAATTTTCTTCTGTCTTTTCTTTTTTTCTTAAATATAACTTTTTCGGCAGAATGGAGTGAGATGGAGTGCATGTATTTCTATTTTAAACTAGAATATGTAAATATGCGTTGGAGAGATTTAAAACAGAAATTAATTGAATGAACTGGATCACGATGTCTTTGAAGATGCTCGATATTTCTTTGATCTTCATTTCTTTAAAGACTTCCATGTCCAGAAAAATTGTAGTAATTTAGTTAATGACTCGTGCATTCCTCCATATTTATCCGACAATGGGTACTGGTAGAGTGCCCTGTAAAAACCCACTTTATTTGTTTCATTTTTGAACATTTGCGGCTCTAATGTGTTGTTTTAATTTATTTTGCGTCCTGTTGGGTTTCATTTTTCCTTGTTCGGAATGGACTCGTCCTTCTAGGACCGCTCTGTTGTGTTCAGACGGACGCCAATCTTGGGTGTTACTTCTTGATATTGGATTGGCTGGAATATTCATCATTATGCTTTCTGATTGGCTCTTTCAGGTGAACTCTTAATTCGCCTCTTGAGTATAAAAAATCCCTGTGTATCTTCAATGTACACCTATTGCGTATTTTTGACTTCGGGTTTGTTAATCATCTTGCACTGACAAAGAAAATCCAGAATAATTTCCTAATAGCTGTGTGCTCCAGTTTTATCTTATTCATTCTTACACTCGTTTTCTTATTCTTTGTACAAAGTACTTTTTATTTGTTGATTATATAAATTCATTCATTTAATTTTTAAAACGTATTCCCGGCGCTACTATGTTATCTTTACTGTCTCTCCGTGGCGCCCTAAAACCCTAATAAGGCTTTTAGTAAGGCTCCTAAATATGCAGGCTGACGCCTCTTCCATATTTATAGCATCTGGTCCAGTCAGTTATTGTCTGCTTGGTGCTATTTAAACGGAGCATGCATGTTTCATGGCTAATTTTGGATGAGCAAATTAGCTATAAAATGGGTGTTTCTGATGGCAAAAAATTGTACTAATAATTAAAGAAAGAAGACTCGAATTTTTAATTTTACTTCAGATTCCGAGAAAAAGATGACAAAGTAATTCGCTATTCGCCCTGTACAACCATCGCTTCGACTGGGAGTAAAGATGGCCGCTGTAGCGCCTGCTTGTGTATTTACAGGCTTAGCTTTTTCAATAAATATGCATATGCTTCTCATAGCAATGAACAGGCTGCAGCGTTAGTTGTAAAGCCCTCTGTAACCGGCGAACAGAAGAAAAAAGCCCTCCAAGAGCGGAATCGAAAATCTCGCTTTTTATGCCTTTGTTTCAACATTCACACAAAATCAGAAAATATAGTTTAAATTCGTTGCTAAGCGACGTGATATAATTATTTTCAAATAGACTAACACTGGCCCCCCAGATATTCAAAACATGTACTACATTTTAATAGGAACTATTCCAAGACTACCCAAAAAACTTTATGCAATTCGGTGCAGCCGTTCTCTCGTGATGAAGAGCTATATATATATATATATATATATATATATATATATATATATATATATATAGGCGCAATGCAGCTCTATTAATGTCTTGTATATAAGAAGATCATAAAAGATCGAGATGTGAAATAAGTGCCAACAGGGAAATAACAAATGGCCAAGGGGGATTGTGACCCCTTTTTCCCGTTTATAGCCAGCTATTACTCCTGAGGAAACACTCACGGAACCGTTACGTGCCTGTGGCCATATTTCCTTGGAACACCAAGAAGTGAATGCAGTCCTTGCATTCACTTCTGGCATACGTCTTTTGCTTTGGCGTTCCAGGGAAATATGGCCACAGGCACGTAACGGTTCCGTGAGTGTTTCCTCAGGAGTAATAGCTGGCTATAAACGGGAACAAGGGGTCACAATCCCCCTTGGCCATTTGTTATTTCCCTGTTGGCACTTATTTCACATCTCGATCTTTTATGATCTTCTTATATATATATATATATATATATATTACGATGAATTTAAAAATAAATAAATATTAAGAAATTAATTTTATGAATTCGGTTCATAGATTGCTAGAAAAAACTTTCTCGATCTTTCCAAAGAAGGGACATCGTAAGCTCTATAATAATATTGTCGATCGCTAAAGACCCCACTTTTGTGAAAATCGCTCAAAATCTATATTGGTCTTTTTAAACTCAAAAAAGGATAAGGTTGGAGATGCTAAAAAGAGGATGGTCCTTCTCAAAGAAAGACGGTTGGCAACCCTGCAGCTAACCCAGTACTGAATTTCACGGCTATCTGAAGCTTACATTTTCTGTTGCAGACGATACACGTGGACAGACAGAAAGGCATGCATATTCTTTTATTATGTCTCCGTAGCTGAGGCTATGTGACGGGGGGGGGGGATAGTACCCCTAGTCTTAATTAACCTATACCCTATTTTCCTTATACATTACTATGTTATGTATGGAAAGTAAAATGATAGGAAATTTAACTTTACATCTGCAAGCTTTTGATCAATATTCATAATTTTTTTAATGTTGATGACAAAGATTGACAAAACTGAAATTTGCTGCTAATGCTAAATAAAACTCCGCTAGCCGAAACAACGTGTACACTACGTCAATTGCCTACGTCATTCTCATCACCGTCAGGAATGGTTCCTAATTGGTCGAATCGGAATAGGAATTTTGCTATTTATCCGCTCGTGTAATGAATGACTTCCGGCAACTGTCGAACAATATCGCCAGCAAGCGAAAGAGATGTTAATGAGTAGAAAATATCATAGTACAGTTCATACACCTGCCCAGTATGTGGAGCCATTACAGGGTTAATCCTGCAGAGTATTCAACTACGCCAGTTGTGCGTACTATTCGACATTTTCTTCTTTTGTTTTGTACATGACATTTTTTATACATTGTGCTGATGCTTTTCTTCTGATTGCGTGACGTTTTTTTAAGTAAGATTTAAGAACGGTACACGAAAACTACGAAATTTATTCAACTGGCAATTTCTTCAGCTTCAGGTAGGACTGCTTCATTATTATTTATCTATGTGACTATTTTACTATTATTTTATTTATGTAACTACTTTACTGTTGAATGATGCACCTCTTCTATTTTGTATGATTCTTGATTCAGAGACGTCCATAAGGGTGAGTAGCCTAAGACCCCCCCCTAACCAACTTTTTCTTAGAAAGGGAAAATATGCAAAATTAAGGGGAAAATATGCAACAGCGGGAAATCAAATATGAAAAGGGGGACCAGTCTAAATGTTTGTAAGGGGGATCAATTGGTATGGCTGGCCTTCATTGATCTTCACATGGAATCAAAAATAATAAGTGATAGATCTATAATGTTTGTTGTGACCAACACGTACATTTTGGATTCATGGATGGATGTTTAAGCAACCATATGGGGCCTAAGCAAGAGGTCTACGCAGGCTTTGGCCTGGCTCACATTTTACTAAATCCAGGTGGGGTCAAAATATATAAAAAAGAGCCAAACATAGATCAAAATTGAAACAGAAAAATTTATCTGAAATTGCATGTTTTGAAACCTTTCGATATGTAAGATAGGTGGTCTTCTAAATCATCTCCGCCCCCCCCCCCCCTGCTTCCAAAAAAATAGTAAAATAGACTCCACATAAATCTAAAATATATAAAAAGTAACAATATTTCTGATACTAATCAATAATGAAGTTTAACTTCTGTTTCTTTGTGTGTATATGGGGGGGGGGGAGTCTTTCATTTATGTATAGTAACAGCAGCAGCTAATTGCATAATCTAGTTTGCTGCAAATTTTAATTTTGAGTGACTTAATTTTTTTTTTTACTTTGTTATTAATATATATTGTCATGAGATGCAATTCATGAGGAAGATTGTCATACATTCATTCGAACTCGAAACATGGACTAAATTTTAAGTGGGCCAATTCCAAGTCCACCCCGAAAAATTCATCCAATTCGGTGCAGCCATTTTCATGCAAATATGAATCAAACGCACATACAGACAGATTTTTCCGTTTTGCTTATATATAGATACACTTGCATTTTTATCACCAAAATATTTGGATTTCACCATTTCTCAAAGAATATTTTTAAAAAACTACACGTTAGCTGTCATCTTCCCGGTCGTCCAAATAGTTACTCAAGTTCTCAGGATGAGTCGGACGGCCTGGGGTTTCCACGTTAGCTGTCATAGAACAAGTGCGGTTTGCATTCAATTTCGATAATATAAATAAATTGTCCCAATGTTATTAATAATATGAATTACAAAGCATTTTATACAAGTGTCACGTAATACGAAAGGAAAACTAAGCATTAACTTGGGTGTGACTCAGATCGACTATCTCATGCCAGTATCAGTTTTCTTAGTAACATTCTTTTTTTTTTTTCAAATTTCACAATGAAATTCTTATAAAAATCGGTATCATAGGTCCAAATGATTACAATTAGTGTTTTACCTTTCAAAGGATTTGGAAAAAAAAATTGCGATTGATACCATACTTGACAATGTACCCTCCGGGGGGTAATATGACCCCCGAGAAGTTATAACTCGTTTCCAGATTAGAACCTTTTATTAAAAGCAACTTAAGCAATCAGCCATAACATCAAACGGTAGCATCATAAGTCATGGTTCCAACGGGCCTTGAAAAACCCTTGGAAAAGCTTAATATTTTATTTTGTTTTTAAGGGCCCTGAAAAAAGCCCTGTGCTATTTCCTCTGTCCATCGTGAATAGGTGTGCAAATAATTGTAGAGTGTGACGAATTCCATGACTCATCTTTTAGTAAATCGAGTCCGAGTTACTGCATTCCTTTGCCGAAAGGCGAAAGAAAAGAATATTGAGTTAGGGGGACATATATAATAATTAACTGGGCAGTTTCTCAACTCGAATTTCTCATATCAGAATCCATTTTTAGTAAACTGGATAGGGCTTGAAATAATTTTTGGATAAATGCCATTCTTGACAATGTCCTTGCTCCTCGGGGTGGGGTGTCTTGCGCTCGAGGATGGCTAGTGACGTCACGATAAAAAAAATGTATCGCGGCTATTTTTCACGACAGAGATTGAAAATTATTGAGTCATAAATAAACCAATTTATGCATGATGATATCAAATTTTATCCTATGCTGCCTTGTTAAAGAAATACAAAATTTCAAATAAATTTTTGCTCATATATACAAAAAAAATAATTATATCTAGTTCTAGATTTTTTAAAAACAAAGCCAGATATAAAGTTTTGTGAAAATCCATCAATATTTGGGGCCGCTATCACATACAAAATAAATTGCCCACAGACAAACGAACATCACTCCAGAAACCGTCAAAACCTGTTCAGGTCTAGAAACATATATATAACTATACTTGCCTTTTTTTTCTCTCTAATGTATATTTGTTTCATTATTTTTTAATGCTATACCCTTCGATCCTCCTTTATTATATAATACATTTTATTGCAAAACTTTGGATATATTTTCTTCTATGACATTCGTGTTCAGGTATAGAGTATTTTTGGTTTTATACATTTTGTCCATCGAAAACTGTTCTGCCGAATGTTACTTTTGCTTGAGAAATATTTAGTGAATAATTATATATATTTTGGTGGTGAGTTTTAACATGCATCTTACTTTTATCACCTTTATTAGTATTTTGTGCTGCATACTTATCTATATAACTCAGTATTGTTATTGAAATTATATTTTAAATTTTAGTTACAGAAATTAACTGTGTCAGGTAGAACAAAGTGCTTTACTATAGATGCATGCGCTAAAAAATAGGCATCTACATGGAAGATCGATCGTACTGCTCAGTTCTAAGTAACCATAAAAAAAAATCTGATGTGGGCAACACATGACTTTCCTTATATAATGCAATGAATTTACTACTTTTACAGTTAAAAAAATCTGATGTTGGCAACAAATGACTTTCCTTATATAATGCAATGGATTTACTACTTTTACAGTAAAAAAAATAGGTTTTCTTATAGTAGATACTTATATTCCTTCCAAGATGTTGAATTTTCGACAATTAGTCGTCATTTTCATTGATTTAGCGTCATTTTAATCCATTTGGCGAGATTTTCGTTAATTTGACAACATTTCAAAAAGTCGCCAAGTTGGCAATATTCCGCCAAATTCGTCGCCAAAATCTCGCCAAGCTTTACTGACGGAGAAATAAGTTATTCTTATAACAGATAAATGACTATTAGCGTTCAAATACAAAAGTATTACTCGGAAGTATCTTTTCTCATGAATGGAACGAGCTAGATCCACGAGAATGATGTTACCCAATTTATCGCATGGTATTGAATATGAAAAGTGAACATGTTTCTCAATAGGAAATATAAATTTTTTATTTTATGACTTTTTGATAATTTTTTTGAAAAATGTGAAATATCTCGAAAACGGTTCATGTTAGCGTTCAAACTTTTATGTTAATCGTTTTCTAATGAAAAATTATATAAGAACTGTTTGTTTTCGTAACTTTATTAGCGGTTTTGATTTTTTGACGATTTTTTCAAAATTTCACTCGAAAATTTAGAGGGGTTCTGAACATTCGATTGCGTATAAAAACAATAGGCTTCCAGTGTTTACGGATTGTGATTTTTGTACCAAATTTCGTTCGAATCGGTCTATTCATTCGTCAGTTATCGTCTCCAAAGACCCACTGACACACACATACTTTCACACACACACACACACACAGATATCACTTCAAAAATGTTTGATTCGTGATCAAGGATGCTTGAAACGTGCTCTGACGTCGAAAACTCGAATTCGAATTTTCGACCCCGTCACAATACTTTCCTTATACATTATGTATATAAGGAAACTAATAAATTGCCTTGAAATGTTCTCAAAAAGGTCTTCTTTTTTTCTGCTTGAGGTGTGGGAGCTAAGAGTCAGCAACAGTGCCTGATTAACGCACGGGCAGTGGGCTCCAAAAATTTTAAAGACCCTAAATTTTACGTGATAAAAAATTTAAACAAGAATAAATTTTTAATTAATTTGCAACGATTAGTATTAGTTTTTATTTTTAATTATAAAAAATATTAATAGTTTTACATATTATATATCCTTTAAAGCCATATAATACTTTTATTTAATTAGTTTTGAAGCTACTTTCATGTGCAGAACTGCATTAGGGGCTGTGCACCTTAATTTGTTGTGTTGATGTTCTGCATGTGTTTGGTATGCGCATCCGAATGGGGGCACTTTATTAACACCACTTTGGCTTGGTCCCATTTTGGATTGATCAGTTCCTGGTCACCATAAATGGTCGTCGTAATGACAGGCTCATTAGAAAGAATATAGTGAGTAGTGCGCTCACCACCCCATGGCTGAATCTCGACGTGATTTCTTCATGTCCAAAAGATTGCCAGAAAATAGTTGGCACATGCCGGATGATTTTTATCACGGCTCGCTGCAACAAATGTGAATTAAGTTTGTTGTGATATCAGCTTAACACCAGCGTTCAAAGTATTCAACAATTGCCAAAATCTAAAATGAAGGTCTACATGTGCATATGTATATTGATTAAATGCTTATTTTATACGAAGTTTTTAAATGCGAAAATAATAAGACTAACTCTAGGGATAACTGTTTTTGAGAAGTTTTAATTTTTCACGATTTTAACTTCTTTGTCTTTGAAAATACATCCAATCACAAAATGGAAACCAAAATTGAATTAAAACTTCAGTGAACTTTGAAGTGATTAACTATGTTATTTTGTGCAGTTAAAGTCAATTTAATGAATTATAAAAGAAAGAAAGAGAGAGGAAATAAATAATAAATTTGATGGTGTAGGGAAAGTCGTGTTCTGAACACATTATATATTTTTTTTTGGGGGGGGGGACGAGATTCTGGGGCTGTGATGAGAACGTATCTCTTCACTTGCTTGCTACTACACAAGAAGATATAACAGCTGTTGAAATCTGTGAATTCCTTTTTATTTAAAGCAGAAGAAATTAATAGTAAAAATTTTAACCTTGTATACTGTAATCCAGACGGCAGTGATTACTTGAGTAATCCAAAATAACACATAATTCAAATTAACATTATATTGGCATTTTAATTCAAATTATAAATCAAGTTATTTGATAGCCACACATACTTATTCACATTTAAGACACACGACAAATTAACTCTATTTTAAATTACACATATGAGTATGTTATTGCGAACTCGCAATATTCTGTCATTGACACCTCCTCTGTCGTCTGTCTCGATGGCAAGGAGGAAGAAACACAGTCCATGATCTGAGGATGACGTGGGCTCAGGGTTGCCAGTATTTTGCAGTTGGAAGAAGGTTTTCCAGATTTGGCGATTTATCGCCAATCTGGCGACATTGACCGACTTTTGGCATGTTCCGGAAACTCCTCGATAGAACGATTACTCTTTGAGACATAGAGATTACCAGAAGTTTCTACAGAATCTATAAAGGGAAATACACCTCCGTTGGACTGGAGTTGACGAATGCACATTTTTCTTCAATAATTCATTCTCAATAGTTCATTCAATTTCTTCAATAATTCATTAAATTGAGTTTAAATGCATAAAATAACAGCCATAATTTTTTTTAAATACACTGAAATTACATTTTAAATTAAATTTTCATTTT
This sequence comes from Amaurobius ferox, assembly GCA_951213105.1. NCBI lineage: Eukaryota > Metazoa > Arthropoda > Arachnida > Araneae > Amaurobiidae > Amaurobius > Amaurobius ferox. Next base: position 11,735,176 of record OX578154.1, on the reverse strand, counting down.
GTAACTGGACTTATGTATAAGAAAAGTATTGCGATGAGATCGAAAATTCCAATTCGAGTTTTTGACGGAAAAACACGTTTCAAGCATTCAAGCATCTGAACACGAATCAGACGTGTTTTTAAGATGATGTCTGTGTGTGTGTGGAGACGGTAACTGACGAACGAATGGACCGATTCGAACGAAATTTTGTACAAAAATTACAATCGAAGCTAACTGGAGGTCTATTGTTTTCATACGCAATCGCATGTTCAGAACCCCCCCTTAAATTTTCGGGTGAAATTTTGAAAAAAATCTCAAAGAAGCAAAATCTTTAATGAAGTTACGAAAATAGTCATGTCATATATAATTTTTTATTAGAGAACGATTAAATAAATTTTAAAACGCTAGCATGAAACGTTCTCGAGATAGTGCATTTTTCAATAAAATTATCAAAAAAATCATATAAAATTAAAAAAAATATTACCTATTGTTGAAAGATGTTCACTTTTCATACGTAATATCGTGCGATGTATTCGGTGACATCATTCTCGTGGGTCTAGCTAGTACAATTCATGAAAAAATATACTTTAGGCAATAGTTTTATATTTGGACGCCAATAATCCGTTAAAAAATGTGAAAATCTAAAATATCTCGAGAACAGCTAGCCCTAGAGCAATGGAGTTGGTCTTATTAATTTCGTCGTCAGAAATTACGTATAAAAAGACATTTAATTGATATAGTTCAGCATACGTAGTCTTTTATTCATGGATTTAATAATTTTTGTGGGCCATTTCGAAAAACAAGGTTCTTTTTTTCTGAATAATGCCGAAATCTAATCAGCTTCAGGTTAACCTACAAGTGATTTAGCTACCAAATATTGTAAAATTTGGTCCGATAGTTTTTCAGCTGGAATGGATACAGGCAATTTTTACAAGCCATTTCGCAAAAAAAAAAAGTCAGATTATTATTTTTTTTTATCCCGAACAAAATCATATTATAATCAGTACCTGGGTCACCCACAGGGGCATGCCAAATTTTAAGAAATTCATTCAATTAGATTTTCAGTTAGAGTAGATACAAAATGTGCACAGATACACACACACACTTATATTTCACATTAAAAATAATTTTCCAATACATGTGGCCCTGTCGAAAACTCGAGTTGCGTATTCAGCATAATTCCCATACTTTCCCTATACATTACCATGAAATGTAGGAAAGTAAAAAGTTAGACTGGCTACTATTGTTTGTTTCATTTACAGTGTTTGTCTTGATGGCTGTATGTCTTCTTTTTTTTGTGGCTGTAGGCAAATTTAATTGCTAAATTATTTGAGTTGTGTATTCAAAAATTTCTTGTCTTTGTTGCAAAACATTCTCGGACAGATCCCAGATGTTTTTGTTTTTACGAGCCAGCAGGCAATTTTTACAGGCAATTTTTACGCGCCATTTTGCAAAAAAAGACAGGTTATTTCTTTTTTATCCCGAATCGTATCAAAATCTAATCAGTTATAAGTTCGCACACAAGAGACACACCAAATTTTATGAATTTCAGTCAATTGTTTTTTCAGTTAGAGTAGATTCAAAATGTGCACAGACAGACACACACACAGATTTCACGCTAAAAGTAGTTTTTTCGCGTTCTAGAGGTTCCAATACATAATGATCCGTCGAAAACTCAATTTGCGATTTTTAGCACAATTCCCATATTTTCCTTGTATATTACCATGAATTGCAGGAAAAGTAAATAGTTAGACTGGCTGCTATATTTTGTTTCATTTACGGTGTTTCTGTTAATGCCTCTGTATGTTTTCCCTTTCTGGTTGCTGTAGGCAAGCTTAATTGATAAATTATTTGAGTTGTGTATTATAAAATTACTTGTCTTTGTTGCAGAACATTCTCGGACAGATCCCAGATGTTTTTGTCTTCCGACTCGGTTTTGTTGGTACCAGTACATTTGCAAGAAGAAATTTAAAGTCTATTATTCCAGTATCCATCCAGTCAAGATTCAAGACATCTGTAGTAATTTCAGACAATTTTCTTTAAGGACTAAGAGATAATTCTTCGTTGCATATATAGTAAACATGTACAGTTCGTATTCTCTATGATTTGATTGAGAGCCGTATTATTATTTCGCTTGCATCAATAATTATTTTAGTTCATATTTCATAAAAAAATGGCTCATTGACAATATTAAAAATAAATAAACTATTTAATAAATTCTTTCAGATTTCAGTTTTTCAGGACTGATCGATAATTTCTATGCACTGTACAAATCCTGTTGATTATAGGTCAACGAATCCAATATAGGTGTACTTGTTTCTACCCACCATCAACTGCAAACGTTTAAAAGTGATAAAATGGTGAAAGAAAATTGTTCCAAACCTTCAAATTGAAAAAATTAACTGCCTGATTATATATCGATGTTATTAGATACCATATATAACTGTATAAGCAATCGTTACGCTATCTTCATGAATGAAGCATTCCTTTTTTTATTGTGATTATATTCGTTTTGAAAAATGAGCATAAGCAACCAGTATTTTTCAGAGAAGTTGGTAGAAGGTTATGTAAAGACACCGCCCTCACAGAAAGAGCAGGCACTAACAAAGTCTGCCATTCAAATATGCCAATGTTCTGATCTAAATAAACGTATTCTGTTAACACCCGTGTGGCAAGATATCCCACCAATGGATGAACGTATATATAGTTGTGCTGTGTGGTACAATATTATCGAAGAGGAATCTTCGGTCATCCTCGACATGCTTGGTATTTCACATGATTTAAAAAAACCATTAATGCATCGCATACGAGTGATAGCAATTCGGTTGTTTGCCTGGAACAGAGAACATTTAATATTGTTTAAAACTACAGCCCTCGATGCTAATAAGCTTCTTTTGACTTCTGATTGGACAGTAGACGGCAGGATAAACCAAAGAAACGTAGCAGAACGTTTAGTGCAAGACGAACTAATCCCAGTGCATGAGCGCTATCAATTAGCATGTCGGCATTTTTTACAGCCCTTTATTCGTCCTCTGTGGAACCGAATCCCAGCCACAAGTAGGGAAGCCTTTTGCAGCGACTACATTCCTAGACAAGAGCACGGTATATCAAATTTAGTACATCTATGGACAAACTATTTGAGAGGGAAATTTCAAACTGTATTAGAACGTGATGACCTATTCATGTGGCACCTTGGGCTTCAGATTGCTGTTCAAGAAGGGCAGAGAACAACTGTTACCCACTGTTGGACTGTATTAAGAGAAAGAGGATACGATGAAATCGTTTTGGTTGCCGGAATTGCACTGTCTGAGTATCTAAGATTAAAACAAATATGTAGACGGGCTGCATATCCAAACGCGAAAACAGGGAATAATTATTTTGTAATGGAACTTTGGGAGGAAGAGCTGTGGGTAAATAATAGGTGGTGCGCAATGCCAGAACATTATTGTGATATTCTGTATTTTCTGGTTTGCCAGATGACTGATGAACAAATGGTTATAATTTTTCAAAGTGCATTAGAATGTGACGGTCAGATGTTTGAATGTTTTCTGCGATCTCCTCATCAGGATTATTTTATGGCAGTTATCACCAAGTTTCGGTCCATTTTACCCGATAAAGTGTATGCAAAGTTATTGTTAACTGTAACCAATAGGTATGCAAAGATCGGACGCTGGAGACTAATTGAATTTCAGGATTACGATTACGGACCCTTACTGATAAAATTACTGGAAGCAGCACCGGAGAATTGCAAGCGCTATATGTTCAGTTATCAGCCGTCATTATTTAAGCATGAATATCTGGCTAAAGACTTGTTACTTAAAGTCTTGCATAATTCAAATATTCCCTCTCTGCTGAAAAATAGAGAAATAATTCGGAGTATTTTAAAACAGGCAACTGTAGAAGAAAAGCACTTAATTCTGCTTTCCGATTGTGGAGAAGCACTTTGCAGATATTTAATTAAAAACCAATGTTGTAAAACTATACGATAGTAGGAGATTCCACCAGAATGTCGTATGGAAAACAAAACCTATTCCACATATGATATACATAAAAAATAAAAAATAAAAATGTAGTAATTCTTAATCTTCATTTTACTTCCTATGACAGTACGATAAAAATTTTGTCAGTGAAGTTTGAAATCAATTTCGAAAAAGTGGTTGTTAAAGGGTGTTCGCTTAATAGGAGGTGTAATAATAATTATATACTTTTCTCTGTATTACACTGGTGGTACTGATCGAAGACATAAACTTAAAATTGTAAAACTGACGTAATTATTATATGTAATTGAATAACAGACAGTGATGTATAGAAATGCTACAAATATGAATCATCAGAGGAATTAGAATTGTGAATCATTTCGGAATACACTCTTATTGCAAATACCACTATCCATGGACTGGTTTTGCCTTTATCATGTGCTCGTCAGCATGGAATAATCGATATCTGCATTGTCTGCAAGAAACTTATTATAAGCCTCAAATTCTGCTTGTGAATTTTGGAAATGCTCCTTATAGGCAAATTTTTTATTTAGTGCATCATTCCTTACTAAATTTATAACGGTAATTTCCGCACAGTAAAGTGATGTTACTTCTGTTCCAAAGTGCTCAGTTTTATTTTGCATGTTACTTCTGTTTCAAAGTGTTTAAAATCATTATGGTTGCTTCAAACCCGTTCCGCTAACAAGTTTTATTTTGTAGAATTTTCTGCCATTTTGTTTCCAAAAGCTATTTTTGTAATAATGGTCATCACTGCCAAGAACGTTTTTGTATTTAAAATATGTTTGAAAAAAAATGTAATTGTCTTTATTTAGGAGTTATTACATATGGAGATTGTAATTTGTTTTATGTCGAAACAACTTTGTTCTGTACATATTTATTTTAATTAGTGTAGTATTTTATATTGGTAAGACTATACTGATCTTAGAGAAAGTCAGAATGAATATAGTTTTAAAATTTTATTGAATTAACTATAGTGTGACACAACATTTAGATATATTTATATAGGTCACATAGAAATCTTGTCCTCCTAAAATTTCACTCGCCCTCCCCGGACAAAAAGTGCTGAAAGAAGCACTGTATTTGTCCCCTTGGGCCAGCCTTGTAATGTGTCTACTAGTACACAGAATTGATAGCCAGATTTGATACGCTAGCTGGCAAGTGGCTGCCACATACTTTAAGCGTTAGTAGCATCTGAAGTCTCCTGTGAAATAAGACTGTATGCAATATATGCTTGAGACATATTTATATCTAGGACCTAAAGCGTTGAGGTTATGACCGATTTACAGTGCCGGTTTAGTTTTCCTTTTTTATACAAGAACAACTAATTTTTTCTACCAAGGGAATTTCCGACTGTAATATTAGAAAAATAAATTTTGTAATCATGCTCATAACTGCTAAGAAAATGTTTGTTATTTAAAATATTTTCGAAACATTTTGTCCGAATTTTTATAACCAATTCTTTCAAATTGTTGATCCATATTTACATTTGTGACGATTATATTAAATAAAAGAAAAAAAAATATTACTTTGCTTTTATTCATTGTTTATTTAAATTATTTCTGCTCCATCGGACTGAGGCCATAACCAATTTATTTTGTGTATATACATATTGTTTTATAATGTATACCAGCAGTATACACGTTCTTCGTACGAAGTATATAATATAAAGAAATATAAAATTCACAATCATGTGCAAATTCCTATAGTATACAAAATGGCATTGGTAATCAAATTATTTTGTTAAAATATTTAATTTAATGCTCTTAAACAGAAGTTTCAGAATCTCTTTTCTAGCTATACAAAACTATTTTCATGGGCATATCTGAAGAATAAAACATCTTGTCCCCGTTTCTAAGCAAATTTACAAAATATATGAAATTGAATCAATGTATACAAAATAAAATCGTGGGACCCGTACTACTTATATACACGAATATAAGAAGATATACAAAGTATTAACAGATTACATGTATAAAATGAAAATATCAATAAACTCTTAATCTTAACCTCAAAGTCAGGCCCTCAATTCAGTTATTCATTTCAATATATGCCAAAATGAAAGTGCTAAAATTATATGGGAACATATGCCCGTACTACTAATAATGTCGTAGATTTGAAGATATGCTAGTGTGTTACTATATTACCCGTATTATAATATGAGTCTCAAATCTGTTTGACAAAATAAGAGATAACGTAATAAAGTGAAAATATCAATAATCTCCGTAATTTTTATACATTGATGCCGTACTTGAATTCAATATATGCCAATATACTTGTAGTTGAAAAAAAAGTTTTTTTCCAATAATTTATTTTTATTTTATTATGATTATGATTGACCTAAAAAAATGGGAATGAGAATATGTGAGAAAAGCGGGTGGGGTTTTACGTTCTAGATATTAATTAGCATATATCAACAGACATACTTTACGGAATAATTAACGATTGCAGCAAAAGAATTCAGTTCAAATGAATAGCTCTTAATTATGTACAGCCTCTAATATACCAATCCATCGCCGAGATGAGAAATGGAAAATGCTTACGTTAATGAAATGATACCTCATTACTGAAAGCTATTATGAATTTTAAATTTTCTTTATATCATAGTTAAATAGGCAAGATTGATTTGTTAAGCTTTTTGTCAGATATGATTATTAATGCACTTTGGTAATTTATAGTTAACGTATTGCAACGGTTTTTAAAAGATAGGCTTTATTAATCTTTATATAATATTTTTGAAAAAATATCCTTATTTCCATCCATTATTATTTATGTTTTTTTAAATAATTCATTGGGGTGTAAAATAATTTTATTTATGGTAATGAGCTTATTTAATGAAATGAATTATTCCAAGAAGGCACATGTTTCAAATACGCTTGCTAAAGATCTTACAATTCCATTGGCTTATATCCATTGTTATGCATTCCATTTTCAATTAGTATTACTTCCAATGGATTTTTGTTCTGTTTCACCTACTATATAAACTTTTGCGTTCTTAATCAAACATGCTTGCATGCATTTTTTAATGGTCCATCACTTGATAAACTAATCATTCGCCGCCCATACATCGGCCGTACTGAAAACCAATTTGGGTCACATGACGTTTTCCTGACGCAAATTGGGGGCTGACCACATTACAAGCTTTACGAACACCACAACAATCATTTCCGCAGTTGAGAATCGAACCCATGACCCCGACAGCTAAACAAAACTCGAGAAAATGCTTGCTTTAGACCTCTCTAACTAACTTTAGACTAACGAGGTGGCCCACATGCATGCATGCATATACACATGCACATACACTCAGACACCCCCCTCAAATACGTATTTGAATAAAAATACGCCTAAATGTTCAAATCCACCGAATTCAAAAAGGTTTGACCTCGTCGCAATACTTTTCTTATACATTATACGATACATGTAGATGAAGTAATAAACGGTGGCAACGTCTGTTTCAAAGAACAAATAACATTTTCATTCCGGAGTTTTTCCAATGCCGATTCCGATGGAATCTTCCATAATCGAATTAGAATTAGTAGAACTCCGCCAGATACTGAAAGGATTATTTATTTCCATAGAATTCCACGTTCTTTTATGGTGTATACAGCTAACTAGCCGTAAAGATGTAATATCCCAGAATTGTATTAAGAGAGAGGAACGGCAGGAGCTCCACAGGGTCTTGTACTCTAATGAAAATAGAACTCCTAATAAAAGCCTTCCTGCTTGAGTAAGGAAGACTGGGTAGACCATTTCGAAGAAAATTTTCATCTGTCTTGTTTTTCTTTCTCAAATATATCGTTTTCGGCAGATTGGCGTATGAAAATGCATGTATTTCTATTTTAAACTAGAAGATGTACCCTGTATTGCACGGGATTTAAAGAAGGGGGTAATTGAATGATCTTGATCACGATGTTTTTGAAGATTTTTTTCTACGTTCTTCATTTCTTTAAAGACTTCCATGTCCAGAAAAATTGTAGTAATTTAGTGAATGACTCGTGCATTACTCCATATTTATCCGGCACCGGGTACTGGCAGACTGCCCTGAAGAAACCCACTTTATTTGTTTCATTTTTTAGTATTTGAGGTCCTTATGGGTTGTTTAAATTTATTATTCGTCCCGTTGGGTTTCATTTATACTTGTTCCGAATTGACTCGTCTTTCTAGGCTCGCCCTGTTGTGTTCAGACGGACGCCATTCTTCTGTGTTACTTCTCGTTTTCAGATTGGCTGGACTATTCTTCATTATGCTTTCTGATTGGCTCTCTCAGGTGAACTTAAATTTGCGCCTTGAGTATATAAATCCCTCTGTTTCTTCAATTTACACCCATTGAGTAAATTTGACTTCGGCTTTTTTAACCATCTTGCACTGAAGAAGAGGATCCAGAGTATCCTCGAAATAACTGTATGCTCCAGTTTTATCTTATTCGTTCTTACACTCGCTGCACACTTTTTCTAATCCTTTGTACATTTTTTTTATTTATTGATTATTTAACTTCATTCATTTAATTTTGCTAAAGGCGCTTAAGTCACTAATACGTTATCTTTACCTTCTTTCCGTAACGTCCTAAAACCCTAGTAAAGCTTTTATTAAGGCTCCTAAATATGCAGGCTAATGCAACTGCCATTCTTAAACCAACCGGTCCAGTCAGTTATCGCCTACTTGGTGGTATTAAAATGGAGCATGCATGTTGCATAGCTAATTTTTACGAGCAATTTAGCTATAAAATGGTTGTTTCTGTTGCCAAAAAATTGTACTAATAATTCAAGAAAGAATACTGAAATGTTTAGTTTTGCTTGAAATTCCGAGAAAAAGGAATATCCTATTCGCCTAGTACAGCCATCGCTTCGACTGAGAGTAAAGATGGCCGCTGTTGCGCCTGCCTGTGTATTTAGAAACCTTAACTTTGACATTATATATGCATATGCTTCTCATATCAATGAACGGACTACAGCGTTAGTTGTAACGCCCTCTGTAATCGGCGAACCGAAGAAAAAAGTCCTTCAAGAGCGGAATCGAAAATCTCGCTTTTTATGCCCCTGTTTCAAAATTCGAACAAAATCAGAAAATAGAGTTTAAACTCTTTGCTAAGCGACATGATATGATTATATTTAAATAGACTAACACTGGCTCCAGATACTCAAAATGTGTACTAAATTTTTATTGGGGCTATTCCAAGGTCACCTACAAAATTTTATGAAATTCGGTGCAGCAGTTCTCTCGTGATGATGAGCAAACATTAAACATCTCTCTCTCTCTCTCTCTCTCTCTCTCTCTATATATATATATATATATATATATATATATATATATATATATATATATATATATATATATATATATATATATATATATATATATATATATATATATATATATATATATATATATATATATATATATATATATATATATATATATATATATATATATATATATATATATATATATATATATATATATATATATATATATATATATATATATATATATTATATATATATATATATTATATATATATATATATATATATATATATATATATATATATATTATATATAT